>JAYGXS010000005.1:867694-900582 GCA_036362985.1 Ligula intestinalis
CTCTGGATTTGAGGATTGACGCCCTTCAATTCACGTGCCGGACCGCTATCACTTCGCGTAATCCCATTCTCCTACTGGTCCCATTGTTTAAATATCGTTCCAATAAACCTATCTACAAATCTGCCCCCTCCGTTCTCATTCCATCTGTGTGTCCCAGTGTCAGAGAATAAGAAAGTTCCATCTGCACTTCACACTGAGGTTAATCGACGTTTAGAAGAAGTATCTATTCTATCTGCTGAGAGTCGACGTCTTCCTTTGTTATCAGTTCACGCAACGGATTCGTCAAGGCCTCAGGTAGTACGAAATACTACAGTGTGTTTCACATGACGACCTCGATGTCGGAACGAATTAGACGCGGCAGCTGAGGCTCCACTCTGCATGGAATACTCCATGAAAGCAGAGTATAGTAGAGAGTAACCTCAGTGTCATGGGGGCCATTATTTCGCTGGCGAAAAATTGCAAGAGATCTGCGAAATACGGTTCACTTAAATCGCCCAAAACCATCCGCCTGCATATAGCTCTCTACCATTAGCACGACAGTTTAACTCTTCTGCTTCGACGAGTACTCCACAACAGTGTGGTGCAGGGATATTGACATACGCGTTGTTGTGACATAGTAATGCACCACGGAAGTGGGATTGTGTACCACTGACTGGCGCTGCGGGAGCCTGTGCCTAGGCGTGCCACTACACTCCTCCTGTGAGTAGTATTTCTTATGGGTGAGCATCCCCAATCACGTCTTCCATGCCCCGAGTTGACACCTGTGTTAAACCCTGGCGCACCTACCGCTTTACTACCAGCGAAACAAAAATGCGTGTGAAAAAAAAAACATATATCTGCGATGCCAGACTAGGAAAAACTAATTTCGGGCTTATATGCCTAGGAGGGTATACAGCAAAGACAGAGGGTTAGGAGATTGACATTTCTGGCTACCCCTCAAAAGTGGACCATGACTAAGACTGTTCGTGCCTGAAAGACTTTACGCTAGACATGGTGTTGCAAAACTTAGGAGTCCCGAGTTAATTTACTATTACGGAGAAACATGCAAAAGTCTCTTTAGTCCTGCTGTCGGCGCAGGCAAACGGCTCTCACTACTGTTCGAAGTCATGTGGGAGCGGGACAAGCTGATTTGGCCTACTGGACGGACGAGCTATGGGCATTCCGCTTGACCATAGTGCTCCTTGAGGCAGCTTAGCAGTGATTTGTAGTAGAGTAGATTCGCTTTCTCATGTGAAAGACCACCAGAAATCCTGAAATTGTTTTTCGATTTAAATTTTTTACCCAATTTGATTATGCTGCAGCCTGATATAAAGATGTTTCAGTCACGTCAGAATGCTGGCTTTTGAACGAACTTGCTTACTTGTACTTGCTGCGGCTGTGATCATGCCTGATCTACCCGACCTAGATGACGTCACGACGGTCTAGCTAGCTGCCATAATCATACTCTATGTAAACTAACTATCTAAGTAGTATGCATTCTTCTCATTGACGTTCAAGGTCCCTATAAATTCGAGCCCATTTTATATATATATATAGTTTGGTATATGCGCGAAGATTCGGGGACCAGACATCATATCGTGTGCATCATCTTCTGAAGAGGAAGAAGAAGAGGGGGCAATTTCGTGGACCAAAGTATATGTTGATTGACGTTTCAAAAGCTCAATCGCCTCCATCGTCAGAGTACCGTGCTTACTCTTCCGTGAGCCTTGAATGAATCTGCCTTGCCGCGAGCCGGGTGTAATATCGGTGCTCACTGCACGCGCGTTTGCCTGTCTGGTAGCCGCTGGTTGGATCGGACTTTTTCGCTGCCGACCAATGGCAAGTCCGCGTTCGCCTTGTTCCCGGCGCCAATATCGTAGTTGCCGCGGCGTCAGCTTGCACATCTGCCTTCAACTCGCCAAGCGGTGGATCGATCGGTCGTTGGTTCTCGCTAGCAGCGTGAGAACGCACACCGCGCCGGTCGCGTGATTGTTGGCCGCTGCCGACTTCTTCCCCCGTGGGTGTTGGCTGTTGGCCCTGCGTGGCTTGTTCGCCAGCCTAGCTCTCGCCAGGCCGTGGATCGATCGGCCCTTGGTGTTCGCTCGCAGCGCTGTCAGTGCCTCCCTGAGAAAGCCAGCCGCTCCGGTCATATGACTATCGATCGTTACCAACTTCTCCCTCTGTGGGTGTCGGCTGGCAGCCCTGTGTGACCTCTTTCGGCCCGTTCTGAGCGGATATGAGCCTGTTGCGGAGCCCTTGGTAGACAGGATTTAAATCGATGGCTTGATTTAGTGTGCCCGTCGAGGACCGAATTTCGAGGACTAGCCTGGTCATTTTCTCACTGGCTCTGCCGATCACCTTCGCTTTCGCAAAAGCAAAGTTTTTGTTCAACTGTTGCACGTGACAATAGACCAAATACAGGTTGTCTTTGCGATTGATGGCGAGTTGACGTTCGTGCAATCTTGTGCCCAGGCGTTTGCTCGTTTCATCAACATACCTCGCATCGCAATTTTGGCATGGTATGCTTTAGACCACGGCTGATTGCTCGGTCGCTAGTAGCGGGTCTTTGCTGTCTGATTTTACAATCTGGTTTAGCACCACTCCGATCCCAAAAGGTTCGGGGATTCGTGCAGTCGCCTTTGAAACGTTTTTGAGGTAGGGAATAGCGAAACAGATTTTGGCTCTTCTTCGCTCGACCGAGGAACGCGAGGCTTCTTCAGGCACTTGCGGATGAAGAACTTCGGATACCCGTTGGCCTTGAAAAGGTCATGCAGGTAATTTATTTCCTCCCGCTTTCCACTGTCTTCGCTACAGTGTGTTCTAACATGTCGGAAGAGAGTTCTGACACAGCTGCGTTTGTAGCCAACGGAGTGGTTTGGTATAAAGTTACGGCCTATTCAAATGTTATACTTGGGAAAGCATATATTTCCGTTTTAAAAAGTTTCTAACTATGAGATTTTTTAGACCGTGAGACGTTCATTCATACGAGATCATATCTACAAATTTACTAATGTTGCCCACAACCCGATCCACATTCGATATTAAATTTTATGAGAACTATGTAACTTCTTCCTCATACCCTAGAGCAATGTGTAATTTCCCTTAGACAGAGTGTATGCACCATGCCACTTGGAAACCTTGAATCCAACTATAACGGCTAGTAGGGTTCCAACTTACACGGAAATTTAGAAAGACTTAAAAACCAAAAGATACCCTTTTTCAAGTTGCTAGAAAAGGAATAGGAGCCTATGGCCTCAGTTAAGTTTTTAGGCTACGCTTTGGGTGCAAACCTTGGTTCTCTTCGGTATGGGATTGAGTTCAGATAGGTCAGCAAAGCAAACAGATAGAGGCAGCCATTCCAGTCTCTTGCGTGCCTGCTTCTGGGGGAAAGAGACAGTGATTCATAGCCAACGGTAAACGTGGTTATGAACGGCCGTTGGAGGTACCGTTGGCGAATAACTGTTCCCGTGGACGCGGAAGTGTGTAGAAAATAAGGGTTGCAAAATGACTGAAGGGCCTACGTAAAGGCATCTGAATTATTTGCAGGTCACCGCAACTGCGGCAGAGAACTCACTCAAGCATGCTGTCATTGAAAACGACCAAGAAACTCAGAGAGAAGCCAACGTAGTACCACAACCAATTGGGAGGATGAAGACCAGCCGCTTGGACGCCTTCCAAAACCCTAGAAAGATATGTTTCGAGAGAAAAAACAGGTGATATCAAAAGGCTACTAACAAGTAATGTGAATGGGACTGTTGGAAAGAGTTGTGAACTAAAAAAGGCGTAACACTGATGTTTGCTCAAGTCTAACCTAGACCCTCAAAAGGTGGTGATGACTGTCGAGCTCTTTTTCCTCTCCTCCACATTTCAGTAACGAGTCTGTTGCATAAAACGTTTGCACTAAAACGGGGGAATTCAGCGCGCAAAGGGTGATGCTTGATTGGGGGTTGCCAACTTTATAGTATTTATAAGGGCACAACAATAATCTACTAAGTTGAGGACCAGACCCTACTGAGGCAGCATCTCATTATCCTACTGATCTAGACTACGTCGACGATATCGCATTTATAGCTACAAGCTTTGGTGATCTACAATCTATGGTGTCGCTAAATCGAGCTCAGTGTTACTATCCTCGATCCGACACCGCTGAGCAATCGGAGGAGTTGTGGTAGAAAACTGTTGCGCTAAAACCGTGTTAAGTGGGGAATTAAACTCGCGGATGGTGATGCTTGATTTCCGTTTGTTAAATTTGAAAGCCGAAAGATAGTTTTCCAGCGACGCAGATAGACAAAACATGAACTGAACCAGCTCCCAAATTGCAGTGTATACTGTAAAAATCAGCGCCCTATCTTGGATCTTCAAAGGATAAACATCTAGAATAACAAAGCTCAAAGACAGAACGGCACGTGCTGCAGGCATGATTTTCATATAACACAATCAGCACGCGCATTGGCTAGGTTGCTGCTTACAAAGTCCTGTAGACAGAATTAAATTACCAAAAAAGACAAAGAAGGCTAGAATGGGCATTGTTGGCCGTCGTTAACTGGGGTTATGACAATAATATTCAGCGTTCGTATAAGTTTTCGCAAATCCACTTACAGTACCGGGGGCTGGGGGAAGGTTAAGGTTGGCCAACAAAGTTGATCCACTGAAAGTTGACTACTAGGTCGGACGTGCTCCTTGACTTCTGCCTGATTACACCCATCGAACGTGAAGAATGCACATTAGCTACTCTTTCTTCTCCAATTATCACCCTCCCCCTCCCGAATGTCTCACTTCTGCCAATCAAAATCACGTACTGTTCGTTGATCGAAAGTAGGGAGATGGGTGTGAGCCGCTGCACAAAGGTCCTCAAGGCTCTAGCAGGCACATCCTGGGACTGCGCGAAAGAGACTTTGACGACTACACTACTGGCCAAGCCGCACCTCACTTATGTGGCACCAATCTGGTCTCCTACGATGAGCTCTTCCAGCCTCCGCCGCCTCCAGTCAGCCCAAAACGCTGCCCTCCGCACGATCACGGGTTGCTATAAAATGTCGCCTATAGATCATCTTCATGCGGAGGCTTCTGTTATATCGGTCGCCCATCACAACACTCCTTAGCCAGCAGTCCTGGTGGAGTTGTTCGCAACCCGGCCATCCCAATCATCACCGTTGCACCGCTCCCGAGCCCTGCCGCAACGTCCGGCCGTCTATTCGAGCACTCCACAAGGAAGCTGTTGCCTTGACTCTCTCGGATCTACCCGTTGATAGCTCTGACACCAAGAAAGGCATCCAGCGTCTCCAGCAGAGAGTCGATGTCGGGGCGAAACGGGGTTACCGTCCCCCGGTCCTTTTGGGTGGCTATCCATCTCCAATTACGGCCTAAGAACAACATCTACCGAGGGTCACTCGCCTTACTCTGGCTCAACTGCACAGTAGCTACTCAATGATCCTCCGCCAGCATTAACATCGGTTTGACCTGTCCACACCTGACTGCTGTCCTGACTGCGGCGCTTCTCCGCAAGACTGCCAGCATCTGTTCGCCTGCAGTTCCCGGCCAGGCACCCACCTCACTCCCGCAGAACTTTAGCTCAATTCAGTCGAGGTCTCGGCTTTTCTCCGTCTCAAAACTACTCCCAGTTTGGATTCCGGCGGGGATTCCTGATCCAACAATGGGCTACGACATACACACACATGTACTGTTTGTACTTACCTGGCGGCGTAGTGGAGAGCCGACTCAATGTACTCGAGGCCGGTGGTTCTCAGACCCTGCTTCAAATCCTGAAGTGCCAGGACGATGTTCACTTCTATCAGACCTAAGGAAGAAGAACGCACGCCAAGGGTTTAAAATTGCAGCACTCTAAATCGCAAACATAAAGATAACGAGAAGGAAAGACTCGATCGCTGGGACAATACGTTTATTCACCTGATGTTTAGACATCCGTCGCGGATTCATCATCAGAGACATGAGTAGGAAACATTAGCAGGACCCGTTTCTGCTACTGTTTCCTACTTATGTCTCTGATGATGAATCCGCGACGGATGTCGAAACGTCAGGCGAATAAACGTATTGTCCCATTGATCGAGTCTTTTCTTCTCAATTGCTTCCTGGGACACGCATGTTCGCTTGTATTTATAAAGGTTACGTTAAAGGCTGGTAAAGTTAGAATGGCTGGGAGGGGGGGTTGTTGCGAAAAGCAGGCTCTGTGCTACTGGAAGTAAAGTGACATAAAAACGGACAATGACACCCCTGTAGACTCTATATAGCTGGTCAAAACAGACTCTAGATCCAAGCTAGCTCAGACATTACTCGGTCAAGTGCCCGAAAATATGAACAAACTCTAGCCGCAATGCATGTGTCTCCTAGATTAGCAATAGCACTTCTGACCACGCTGTCTGAGATCAAGTTCGTGCATCGTTAGACAAGGTATAAGCAGAAATCTTGCGTTCTTTGAGAAGACAGAGAACAAGGGCGCTATCGCAAAGGCTCAAGGTTGGTGAACAGGATTTCTATGGTGTGTTAAGTGTCTTGGAATAAGTAAACGCTCTAAAAGATGATGTATTACTGAGCAAGGTTGACTGACCATACGACATATCATATGGCGAACCTGCTCTAGTGTGAGTAAAGTGGATAAATAAATGAATTACATTTAAAACGTCCAGAGCAAACTTAGTAAGAGGTAAAATAATGAAAATGTGTTTATTAGTTCACAAAATAAGCGACCACGTACATAGCAACCATGATTAATATGGTAGACAGGGTATTTCACACCTACCGGATATTTGTCCTTTAGGAGCACTAGTTAGCAATACTTGGCAAATAATCGCAAACTAAGAAAGAGGCCGGCAAAACAAAATCCTGCGACCGAAGTTCGGGTTCAGAGTTCAGCAAGACACCATTTTAAAAGAAAAAAACTGACTTGATACCGTAATGGCAGTTCACAATGTGATGATGACACGCCAATATATTTAGCGCAAGATCGCTAGCATACGTGTTAACTCACGGAAAAGCGTCAAAGGGCGTGAGATCTCGAAACCTCTGTAGTCATAACGGAATTCTGATGAGGATACAGGGCGTAGCTTTAAGCGCATGGTGGCCATGTTTTGAATAGATCAGTGGGCAAAGCGAAAAGGAAAGATGGTCAAAACAGCATCTTGGTTGGCATAATTGGAGCAGTCCTCACATCTTCACTTGTCAACCTGGACGACACCAGCGACTGGGGTTCCCCCAGTGGCCACGTTGCCCCAGTCTATACTGTGCAAACGGGCCAAACGGAACACCAAGATTTTGCTTATACCAAGAGTTAAACACAAAACAATAACTCGATAGTTCAACCTGCGGTCGGGGGACTTCAGTGACTCCATCGGGATTAGAAGTAGGACTTTCAGCTAGTTAAGGCCCGCTCAGCGAATAAAAATTGAAATCGACTAAAGTTTTCAAAGGCTCTATTAAAAGGCAGATAGTAAAATTGTTTGATTTAAATCAGTGGTGACAAGTAAATTTAAGGTCCACTACAGATTAATTTTCGTCTATCCGTCTACTTACTTCGTAGCAGTAGGCATGCTTTGCCGAATTACGGCCTTAGCTTGGGAAGAGCCATGTACAGAAATTCTGAGGGTGTGGCCTCACTTAGACGCCAAGGAAACAGGTTCCAGTGTATAAGTGGTCATTCAGTGACCGCTAACAGCTGAAATACGGTCTCCGGCGGCCCTGTCAGGGGCCGGCAAAACGTGTGAATAGAAGTGCTTACGCCAAAGGCCTGCTAAACGTTTCCAGTCATAGCGGATAAGGAACGGTCACGCATTTCACGAAATAGTGCCAGACTCGTTCATACTGGGCTCTGAAGTTCAATTTAAACTACGACGGCAAATCACGGGGCGACCAGAATTTCGCCTGGATAGAGCCTCGTAGGATCACCGAACTGAATGCTAAAGAAGAGCAAACGAAACAATTACCTTTCACTGCCAGAATAAGCATTGGCAAATTTGGTTTACTGTCGACCAGCTCCAAGGCATACTTGAGTGAGACCACGGCCGAACTGTATTCCAAAAGGGCAATACTTGCCCGCGCCCGCCTAAAAGGGAGGAAAACTGGTCAGTTTCGTGCATCATAAAAGGTGAAAAGCTTCAGAGACGTATAGACGCTGGTAGGTCCTATTTATCTGAGTTGGCTACTGCTGCCAAGTTAGCTCAGTATCAGACAGACACTAGACGGTCTAAGCAAACCCTTCTAAGCATTGTGGATTTTCTAGGTACAGTAGATGTTTTAAGGGTGAATGTCTTATTGAAATAAGAATATAGATGAAATGCATGCAAAGAGAACAAAAAGACTCAGAAAAATCCCCATTGGTAAAAAACGCAAGCCTATACAGCAGTTACATTTTGGGAAGAAGCTTTATCGAACACCGGAATCATTATTTTATTGGTCTGAGCGTTCGGGCTTCTGCAGGTGTTCGTCGTCAGAAATAGGAAAACAGCGACAAACGGGGGTGGCTAGTTCTGGCGTGTGCACAAAACAACTAAAATTTGAACGCGTAGAAAATCAATAACTGTGTGGTTTGGCCGTCGACTGGCAACTGCGGACTACGTCAGTCTGTGCTAGTCGGCGAGATCGGCGTGTTGGGTGGGAATATTTACAGAAATAAAATCGTCAACGAAAACAAGCAACATTTACTGGGGAAAGGTCACTTATAAATCATAGGAGGGGGGGGGGAGGAGGGGCAGGACCAATTAACCACCTGTGCCGTGACTCTCGAGATACCTGCGCAGGGCGATATATGCGGGCGCTAGCTCAATACAGACTGACATAGTCCGCAGTAGTGAGTCGGCCGCCAAACCACACAATTATTGATTTTCTACGCGTTCAAATTTTAGTTGTTTTGTGCACACGCCAGAACTAGCCACCCCATTTGTCGCTGTTTTCCCATCTCTAACGATGGATTCCTGCAAGAGCCCGAAGGCTCAGGACAATAAAATAATTATTCCGGTGTTCGATAAAGCTTCTTCCCAAAATATACGCGTTCCTGGAATGCGAACATTTGACTCAATTCGTGAGCAATTACACTATTAAAGCACTATCATCACAAGCGGTCTCACTATTCACTGCTTCCTAAAGATCCCCTTCTGCCGCTATAGTCAACTGTAACATAAAGAAGTCGTATCACTAATTCTCGGGAACATCAAAAATAGTAAAAGGTCCTTATTTTTAATTTGAGGTTTCCCTAGAAAAGGGTGAATTATGAAGATATTCCCTAGTTAAGTATGTAATCAAATTGTCCCTTAAAGAGGCTACTTATTACAGAAAGCTTTTTAACCGCTCTTAGCCATATTAATTGCCTGTTTTTTTATGGGCATTTAGTTTTCTCGGCAACGAAGTCTCATGTTTAGGTAAGACTACAAATGTCACCGAAACGGCCGTCTTCCGAAGAAATAATATCGAAAAACTTAGTTTCTTGGTAGATCATTTCAAGATATATCTCACTTCGAGGATGACTAGAATATATTTCAAGCTGTGGTCGACGGTTTGTTTAGTGTTCTGGAACTGCGAAGATTCAGCCGTAGCCAGAGTCATGGTCGCATATCCCTACTTGGCAAAAGAAGGTGAACCTTAAACATCTCATTGCACGCCCTTTCATTCCTGATCTAACTACTTATTCTAAAGGGCAACTCTATAACAAAGTATCACTGAATAGTAACAACAATAATGCCATAAAGACAACCTAACACATTAAAATAATGTCAAATGTACTCTCCCAAACAAAGACTTCAGTTAGTGGATCTAAAAGGTATCCAATAAAGCAATTAAGGGGAGATACTCACTGTATATGACACATCGGAGAGTCTTTTGATATCTGCAATAAGATTGAACGCAGTTTAGCAAAGGCTAACCTGACGGATGCAAATAGAATGAAAAAAGAACTCTATGGACAAGTTCCAAAAAGGCATAGGTAGATTTGGAATTACGGAACCAATTGTGCCTGGTCGCAAAGAGGATTTTATAGGGCCCTTCGAAATAAAATGGGAAAATGGATATTTTATTAAACACTCTCGCAACTGACGATGCATAGAATAAGCATAAAAGATTGGAGAAAATAAAACGAGTTTTTGGATAAAAGAAAGTCCGAAAAGTAAAAGAACGAAAATTGCCGTGACAGAATAGCTAAAGGCTCGCTGAGTGCTTAGCGTGTACTGCCCGAGAGGATTAGGTTAAACAAAAATGAAACAAGTGCGATAGGATTAAAGTGCCGCATTAATTTGTCAAGCCACATCAGTGGATCCCAATGACACCGTCAACGACTCAAGAAAATAAAAAGGTTTGTCCTACCTGCATGGACTTCTCAAAGGACTGCAAAGCCGTCCTGTAACTGCCACGAGCCATGTAAGCGTCTCCAAGTAACTCCCAGTAGAGCCTATTCACGCGAAAAGAAAAACAACGGAGAGGGAATGGCAGTTAGTCGTACAAGAGAATATCTACAAGATTAAGTATAGCCTGTGGCACATTGCGCTTGTCTTTTTTCAGCGTTCGCTGGCGAATAAGGGCTCTAGATGGTTTACCAACAAAAATAATTGCCACTATCAAGGCGTACTGTAGTTTCACAAGTGTGCCTGTTCTGGTCCATAACAACCTTACAGAACTGTTCACTATTTGGTCTGGCGTTCAACAAGGTCGCATACTGTGACTCAATATATTTAAATACGCCATTGGCTGGATTCTCGGAAATGTCCTATAGGAAGAGGAAATTGTTGAACTTGCATCCGGACATCAGCTAACTTACCTTGACTATACTTGTACTTGTTACAACTGCGATCACGACTGAGCTAGCCGGCCTCAATTATGTCCCGTATGGAGCTCCTCCACGCGCGACGATCCGTGGCCGCAGACCTGGACAGTTCAACCCATTCTCTTCGCCAGCGCCGGAGACCAAATACCGAAGGTCCGACAACCACTTCCATGTCCTGACGGACTGAGTCGAGCCAGGTTTTGAGTTGACCCTCTCTTAGACGTTTCCAATTAGGTAACGGTCTCAAGTCGAGGGCAGTAGCACTGAGCTCTTGAGGTTGGCGACGAAGAACGTGTCCAAACCACGTTAGCCGTCTTTCCTGAATGGCCTGGGATATCCTTGTGATTTTGTCAAAGCGAGTACGGACTGTCTCACTAGAGACCAAGTCAGTGTACTTCACTCAAAGGATGCTCCTCAGACAGTAGTGGTCAAAGACTTGCAGTTTCTGTTCATCCACCACGCGCATAACCCAACATTCGCATCCTTAAAAGAGAACGAACCGCACAGATGCACGGTACACGCGGATCTTTCTTGAGATAGAAATATGGAGTCGAGGAAAACGGGTGATAGATAGTGGAACGACCTTCAGTGAAGGTTAGCTGTGCAATAACCAGTCTTTCGAGTCTGACGAATAAGCAGTCGTGGACGCAGCAGCGGCAGTGCTACCAGGGCGTGGTGGGCTGAGGCCTAGTAAGCCAAATTCCCATAAAGTGTCGCAAAGCCTCACGACGGCGCTGTGACATGGCGAGTGTGAACTGCCATTAAATAAGTTAGCTTGCCACCGCTACGTTGTGGTTAGGCTATTGAGACAAAGTGCTAGAGGATACAACCTGGAACAAACAATCCGTGCGGCTCTTGGGGACCAGCTCGCACCCAAAATTCCCAAGTCACCTCAATGAATTTCATATCCGGTAACTGCAATACCTCGACTATGCCCAGGATATCACTTTACTAGCTTCAAGCTTTGGCGATCTACAGTCTGTAGTGTCATGGATGTGTGAGATCGCTATGTTGGTAATTTTGGCCATAAAGGCTGGGAAGATCAAAGCGTTTTCACGTTGCATCCCTATCCAAGAGAAGGCACTTCTCGAGATTGGGTGTCTGTAAACTGGAAGAAGTAGACAGCCTTAAATACTACGGGACGAGGCTGCTGCCAAATGGACAGATTAAAGGTGACATTTTCTCCCGAATCAATGGTGCTGGCCGAGTTTTCTCAATCCTCCAAAAGCACCTATGGATTCGATGCGACAGCTCCATTATCATGAAGATCCGTGTGCACCGTGCATCCATCCGGTCAGCCCTACTCTATGGGTGTGTGAATGCTGGGTTTTGCAGGTGGAAGATGGGCAACGACTGAAGGTATTTGACAACCACTCCGTGAGGACCATCCTTCGAATAAGGTATATCGACTTTGTTTCCAATGAGACCGTCCACACTCGCTGCGACAGTATCCCGAGGATGTCTCAGGCAAACCAAGATCGACGATTGAGAAGAAGGAGACTTGATCGCTTGGACATTTTTTACGGTCAATTATATGGCGGTATTTGCGTAGCCTCGCGTGGCAATCTTGAATGAACAAACGGATCATTCTCTTGCCTGTTTGAAACACTACGCGTCTCGCCACCTCCGTGTTCAGCGCGGGCTTGTATCTCACAGTCTTCGACAACACGTTATTTTCAAGATTTCTGTGCAGAAACTGGATCTGCGTATAGGTTGAGGCCTCACGATGCGGACTGCCTCCAAGGTCATAGGCCCTCATTGGTGACTGTGCCCACGCAATGACCTTAAACTTATGGACAGGAAACACATGCACGCGAGCCCACGCGCATGCCTAACTGGTTGCAGTTCCTCAAGGGCCACTTGAAGTATATTCACTATCTCATGCAATGGCACCCGGAACTCTGAAATGATTTTTCGATTCGAACATTTTCATTGCGGATGGTTATAATAGAGATAATCATACAGCCTAATCTCAACATATTTTAGACACTTCAGGATGCCGGCTTTCTAACGAGCTTCTTTCTGACCGCCAAGACAAAGTATGCACTAAATAAAGTGACTACTTAAGTAGTATGCCTTTTTATCATTAATTTCGATTGCCTTTATAGATTCAAATATATTTTTTTGGAAAACATGCATGAAATAATTATTTCTTGTACTCGTTTGGTAGCAAATAACGCCTTCTTTAAATTTATTCTTGAAGAAAGGGTATCTTTTTGTTGTAACAAAGTTTCTAAATTGCCGAATAATTTTGAGACCTAGTGACAAATACACTGGAATTGAAGGTTTACAAACTGCGCACTGTGTACATCTTGTTTAAGGAAATGCGCGTTTTCGCCTATAGACTGAGGAAGATCTCACATAGTTCTCATAAAGTGTTGCAATAGATGTGGAGCATGCTTTAGACAGTAAAGGCAGCATTAAGAAATTGACGGATACGATGTTCTATGAATGAACACCTAAAAATTGTAAGAAAGCTCATCATTAGACATTTTTTTAAAACAGAAGATACTCTTCCTTTAAGCATAAAATTTAACAAAGGCGTTATTTTCTACCAAAAGAGTACAAGAAATAATTATTTCGTGCATGTTTTCCAAAAAACATATTTGAATCTGTTGAAGTGGATCCGACAATGGCCATTTCTGGCCATTCCGGTCTCCCTTTGCTTTGTCGAATCTACTTCAACATATCAACTTAGTCACTTTGTGACGGTCGTGAGGGTTTGCGCTGCGAACTCCTTGGCAAAGCGGAACTTAATTGTTCCTGGACTAGATCGGTGAAACACCTGCATTCATTCATATTTGAATCCATAAAGGCAGTCGAAATTAATGACAAAAAGTCATACTACTTAAGTAGTCATTTTTTATAGCATACAAATTTTCTTGGCGGTCAGAAAGAAGCTCGTTAAAAAGCCGGCAGTCTGTGCTATCCAAAATATGATGAGATTAGGCTGGACGGTCATCTATATAACAACCATCCGCAATGAAAATGTTCCAATCAAAAACTCAATTCAGAATTCCGGGTGCCATTGCATGAGACAGTGAATCTACTGTAAGTGCCTCACACGACAGGTACCCTCATTCTAACGCGTACAATCACGTCACAAGTGAACGTGCTTGACAATCACCTATAAAAAACTGCAACATCTCGGACAGTGAGTTGCAACATGGACTGATAAGGACACGGCCTGTCCGTTCCATTGCCGGGCTTCGACCCGAGATGAGACACTCAGCGCGCTGGCTTCACGCTAATGGCGACTGCTACCCGAGACAGAAACTCCGAGTTTTGTACAGAATAAATTCCCCTCCGGGTGGCTTCAACTTTTACAGCCTTCTTGGTATGTAACTCTATGGGGATTCCAAAGGGCATAATTAGACGGTGACACCATTGAAGTCACCGTCACAACAGTATGCATCAATTTGTTTGATGGGAGAGCCGACCAGGGTCTTGCTAACTACTTTTCCTTCTCCAATTATCGCTGATTCCAAGAACATCTGTCACTGTCAAATGTTAGCAGTAGTATCGAGCCAAAGATGAGGCGCTGACTGGCAAAAGCATGTCTCCGGGACTTGGCATATAACCTTGGCACAACAGCTCCACATAAATACACGGCCCTGAAGAAGGTTTGCATGTATCGCATGGCTTGGAGCACGAAAGCATCAAAGTGGGGGGAGGGTTTGCATGAGTGCTTACGCGTTGGCGGGCTCCGCCATAACAACCTTCTGTAGGGCGGGCACGCATTCCACCATCCTGTCCAGGTGCAGACAAATTAGGCCATAATTAAGCCACATACCCGTGGTGAACGTTCTACGGGGGATAGAAGGCAAGACAGTTAGCAGAGAGGAGATGTAGCACAAAAAATTGGAGATCATTTTCACGTATACAGACACCAAAAAGTGTGCGAAGAGGTCAAATGAGAAAACGCCCAATTGAAGGAAATCGTAGATAAGTTGGCGTATAAAAGCCAATACACTCGAACAGAGAGGTTAGTGCTTACATCTAGTCAGTCAGTCAGTCGCTGGCTACAGAGTAGACGCACTGACATACAGTTGATTCCCTATCTCATGAAAGGTCACCCAGAATTCTCAAATGCGTTTTCGATTCAAAAATATTCATTACGTATGGTTTTAAAAATGACGATCGTACAGCCTCATCCCAAAATATTTAGGTCACGCCAGGATGCCGGCTTTTTAATGATCTTCTTTCTGACCGCTAAGTAAAAGTATGTACTATTAAAAGTAGCTACTTAAGTAGTATGCCTTTTTGTCATTGATTTTGACTGCCTTTATAAT
The DNA here is from genome assembly GCA_036362985.1 of Ligula intestinalis. Taxonomy (NCBI): domain Eukaryota; kingdom Metazoa; phylum Platyhelminthes; class Cestoda; order Diphyllobothriidea; family Diphyllobothriidae; genus Ligula; species Ligula intestinalis. Next base: position 882,728 of record JAYGXS010000005.1, read on the forward strand.
TTCAAATATGTTTTATGGAATGCATGTACGAAAAATTATTTCTTGTACTTGTTTGATAGCAAATTACGCCTTCTTTCAATTTTATACTTAAAGAAGGAGGTATCTTTCGGTTTTAAAAAATTTATAATTTTGAGCTTTTTTACAATTTTCAGGTGTTCATTCATAGAACATCGTATTCGTGAATTTGGTAATGCTGCCTTTACTGCATAAAGCATGCTCCATATATATTGCAAAATTTTATGAGAACTATGTACGATCTTCCTCAAGCTGTAGGCGAAAACATATTTTTCCTTAAACAGGATGTACACAGTACGCAGTTTGTAAACCTTGAATTCTTGTGTAGCGGTCCCTAGGTTTCATAATTATTCGGCAATTTAGAAACTTTTTGAAAACCGAAAGACACCCTTTCTTTAAGCATAAAATTTAAAGTAGACGTAACTTTCTACCAAACGAGTACAAGAAATAATTTTTTCGTGCATGTCTTCCAAAATTTTGTTTGAATCTATAAAGGCAGTCAAAATTAATGACATAAAAGCATGCTACTTAAGTAGTTACTTTTTAGAGCACATACTCTTTTTAGTGGTCAGAAAAAAGCTCTTTAAAAAGCCGGCATCTTGAAGTGTCCAAAATATGTTGCGATTACTCTGTACGATTGTCTCTATTACAACCATCCGCAATTAATATGTTCCAATCAAAAAACCATTTCAGAATTCTGGGTGACGTTTCATGAGATAAACATCCAACGACCGCTAACGGAACTCACTTGTCCCGCCTTAGGCCTAATTTGTGAAGCCCTGACAGCAGCCGTAGCAACTTGTCGTATATGCAGATAGTATTGCCGGCAACGACAAGGGAGAGGCTGAAAGGGCCATCTCTGGCCCATTAGCCTTCATCAGGCAGTTATACGCAATCCCAATTGGTGCCCCACACGAAGCTCGAACGTGCGGCCTTTTGATTAGAAGTATAACGCTCTTACCATTGAGCTACGAGCTCGTTGTGTGACCGTTTTAAGTCGGGATATATTGACGCTCGTTGATGAACGTTCACCAACCACTAACGGAACTCACTTGTCCTGCTCTGTCTTGGGTCTCATTTCTCGGGCCAGTTGTTGCCTCACTTGGGGCTGGGTATGACTGGCTGACGACGGCTAATAGGCCAGAAATGACCGTTTCAGTTTCCCTTGTCTTTGCCGGCAATACTATCTGAGTGGACACACTGTCTAGCACCATCTAGCACCGAACGCCGTGCAGCTGGACTTTCACCGGCAGAAACGCGTACCTGTGTTGCCCATATGGTGCACTGAGCAACATCGATAGGGCAGCCTGACTTTCAGTTGGATAGTCAGCCACTCCACAGAAGCACGCATTAGGCTGTCCGTGTGGTCCAAGCGCGTCAGATTGCTTATATTAAGGAAAGTACACTGAGCCATAACTTCTGACTAAAACGAATCTGACACACTTAAATCCACCACGATGCACTAGGCGGCATGGTTTGAGGGATGCCAATTGACGGGATAATTCTGTCCCCCTGTCAAAACAGAGTTAGTAGTAGTACGAATATGAGGACGAGTATGAATAAATGTAGTATTATCCGTAGTAATAGAAGTATTAGTAGTATACTTCAAGAAATCGACACATGATTCAAAAACTCACTGGATTTAGGTGAGTAGTCTGGCGTCATTTATCAGGTGCCATGCCGCGACTGTTCTTGCCAGTATACAGGACAGACAGGGCGACGACTTAGCTCGTGAATAACGGAGCACAAACGGGCAGTGCGGAAAGGCGACCCACAGTCCCAGATCGTTACCCACACTCTGGAAGAGAGCCAAGAATTCGACTTCTCGAACACACAGATAATGGCACGAGCCAGTAATAAGACTGGACGCGAGCTGCTGGAGGCCTGGGTGCCAGATCCCAACTCCATAAACAGGCATATGGATATACCGCCTTGTTATTTTTTCATCCGTACCCGCGACCAGAAACCATGGCCTAGTTCCTCTACAAGCACGCAAGCCACCACCTTAAGCTCACATGCCGTCACTCCAGGGACGCACTTCGGAGACGCGATAAGATAGCGTGAGAACGCATGTGGCGTGAACAGGGGCCGGTCCCCCCCCCCCCCCCCCCCCCCCCCTACAAATCCCGTTTATGCGAAGCTGACGCTTGCTGTTCTCATTTACTCTGACGATGGCTTCTCGTGTGGAGCCGAAAGCTCAGCATAAAACTATGGTTCCAGAGATTGCGTCTTCCTCTTCTTTACAACAAGAACCTGGGGCACGCATACTCGCTTCTATTCGTGAGATATGATTCCTTCGCAGGAGCGATACACAGGGCTTTAAAAACAAGGCCGTATCTTTACTCCTATAGAGTGCGTTTTCAGCTACTAATAAAAGTGCTCGAGGAGCCTTCGGTTGCCACTTGCTAATTTCCTGAATCATTTGATGAATGTTAGGGGGTATGAAGGGAGTGGAAGGTCTTTAGGTAGATCATCGTTTCATTGAGGTCAGATCGATATAGACGGTGTGAAAAATGCATTGCCGACAATGGGAAGGGAGACTAAAATGACCATTTCTGACTCACTAGGCAGTCACCCAGTCATACTTAACCCCAAATGTTGCCCCATGGCGGCCTGAACTCACGACCTTCTAATTAGAAGTCGAACGCTCTTATCTTTGAGCCACGGGAATAAGCCCCAAAACAGAGCGGGAGGAGTGAGTTCCGTTAGCGATCGATGAAGATTGTATATCAATGGGTGTCACAATTCCTGATCTAACCTGGCAAGACAACGAGCTCGTGGCTCATTGGTTAGAACAATGGACTTCTAATCACCAGTTTACTCGTTGGAGCCTTGGATAGTGCATCACTTCGGCTTGGGTATGACTTGCTGATGACGACTAATGCGACAGAAATTACTTACTTACTTGTTACGGCTGCGATCAGGACTGATCTAGCCGGCCTCAATTATGTCCCGTTTGGTGCTTCTCCACGCGCGACGATCCATGGCCGCAGACCAGGACAGTTCAACCCATTCTCTTCGCCAGCGCCGGAGACCAAATACCGAAAGTCCGACAACCACTTCCATGTCCTGACGGACTGAGTCGAGCCAGGTTTTGAGTTGACCCTCTCTTCGACGTTTCCAATCAGGCAACGGTTTCATGTCGAGGGCAGTAGCACTGAGCTCTTGAGGTTGGCGACGAAGAACGTGTCCAAACCATCTCAGCCGTCTTTACTGAATGGCCTGGGATATCCTTGTGATTTTGTCACAGCGAGTGTGGACTGTCTCACTAGAGACGAAGTCAGTGTACTTCACTCGAAGGATGCTCCTCAGACAGTAGTGGTCAAAGACTTGCAGTTTCTGTTCATCCTCCACGCGCATAGCCCAACATAGGCATCCTTAAAAGAGAACGGACCGCACAGATGCACGGTACACGCGACAGAAATGACCATTGCAGTCTCCTGTGTATTTGCCGGCCTAAGCTACTAGCTCCTGTGCGGCTGCTTGCGGTCAGAGCGGGACGATTGAATTCCGTTAGATATATGTGAACGATTATCAACAAGTGTTATCATTGGATTATGCTACTGCAGAACCAAGATTATAAACCCCACGTAAGTAATCCACTCTAATCAAAAGCACACTTTAGTCTACCGGTCTAAACCATTGAGCCACTCATCCCGCTCTGCCTTGGGGGCTCATTCTCGAGTCTCAAAGCGCATAAATATTGCTATGAAACCACATTACATTGGACAAGGTCAACGCGCAAAGCACAAGGTTCAGAAATCAACATACATAATCCTGATAAGAGTGAAATATATGCGAGGCGGTTTTATATGAAATGGTTGAGCTTACTTCTTGTCGAGGTTCTTGTATACTTTATAGGCCTCCTCCTAAGAAAAGAAAACATAATGCAAAGACTGAACTGTTCAAATAAAAAACGCATGCATGTGTTAAAATGCGGTAGACAGACAAAGCTTTCTGGCAGACACTACGATTATTAAATGTTCTGCTCCTATAGACCCTTGGTCTACCTGCCGAAAAGCACACGGAGAGTGCTGAAGGAGCCACTGATTAGCCGCGATAGAAAACCGGCGAAACGCGGGCCTGAGCTTTTAGCAAGTACATAAATTACACCAAACTTGCCTTTTGGCAGTTGTGAATATAAGGTCATCATCCGAAAATGGCTGAGGGACTTTGGCTTAAATATCCATAGCAAATTTAGGCCTGCGCCTATACACCTTTTTAAGATGCAGTAGGGCAAGGACTTTATGCAAAGTCATGATCGAAGTTGGGCTTGGTAGTTTAGCATAGATTTGGTCACGTTATTTTGATCTTATGAGAAGATTTAATCCCGAGAAAGACTTTCAGCAAGGAGGACTGTCATTTTAATTTAGTTTATTGAGGGTAATAGGCATTAATTGTAGCGAAATGGGAAGTGGCCTGCTATCGAAGAAATTTGCTATGCAATAAGGTACGACAGAATCAAACTTTTCATTCATGTAAGTTATGTCATCGAAGAACCGGGAAACTGAGTCGGAACTTGATCAAATGCAGATGAAGCCATATTCAAGGAATCGCATTTATTTTCAGAAACAAGGAACAATTTCAGTGTTCAAAAATATTTTGTGCCGGTGTGAAGTTTTTTGCCACAAAGTGTAGTAACAAGCGTTTTGACGGGATTTTATTGTCTAAGGTCTGAAAATATTCCCATGTTTAGTTTCAAAAGTCAAGTTGAAAAACAAACATAGTCAGCACATTTGCAGGGAAAATGAAAATTGTACTGTTGGACAGGTTTAATAAACGTTCTTGGATTACAACTCATTGCATTTTATTTTGCCGCGTCCACTACTTGGGACGGTGAATTAAAATGCATTTATATTATCGCGCAGATGGAGCTAAAAAATAACCTTGTTAAATCTAAAGCATGTAGCATCGTGCATCGTGCAACATAAATTGCGCTTATGCGTGATTTAGAAACGGAACCGACAGAAGAGTAAAAATATTCGTAAAAGCTTTCTACAGTTTTCTGCATTTGCGAGCTCAGAACGGAACCTGAAAGCAATCAACCACGCTGAAAAATATTCCAATATGAAGTGATAAGTAAGCTCTTTCAGTACCAGTCAAATTGCATCATTTATTTTTAAGGTAAATTAAAAAAAAACTTGTCAAAAGTCTCCATTTTCATTTTGGCATTACCTTGGAAGAAGATAATATGTACAGAATTTCGTCAGCTGAATATCTAAGAATAGTACTTTTTAAAGATGTAACCTATGACGGAAAGATTTTTTTATTAATCTTAGGAATAATATCAGGCTTTAGTTGCGGGCGTTCTTTTTGCTCGACAATGCGTTTTGTTGTTTGTTGTTTGATAAGGACACCAATCAGCGTTTACGGAATAAAGCTTTAAAACACTGAAAACGCTCGAAAATCGTCGGAATTTAAAGGTCGGTCTGAAAGTGATAGTGACTAACAAACGGAAATATTTCTAAAACATTTTGACCAAAGGAAATTTCTTTTGATATGACGAAAGCGGTATGGATATCCACTCAACTAACGATAAGATTTTAATTTATTGTCCTAATTCATAGCCATTTTTTACGTCTGGGGAACTTGAGGATTAAGACATTTTTATTTTTCTGAACAAACAATCAGTAATTCTTATTTTCAGCAAAAAAATTTGTCGAAGGTTGTTTATAATTATTGAAAAGTTTTCTTACACGCATTTATTCCGGTATGTGAGTAATTATGAATCTTTGCAAACTTTGCTATTTCGCACTACGCCCTCGGCACATCGTACTGATCTACCCCATATTCGAAATTTTATTTCTGTATGGAAAGCGCATGGTAGACCGTGAGAGTTCATGCCACGAAAAATAGCCTAGACGGTCATGAAGAGCCGAAGAAGCGGCAAATGATGACCTTTACAACAAAGGGGACTGAGGTGCATCTCTTACACAAATTCTCTCAGGAAAATAAACCTCCTGACTAGGATGCCAACGCTGAGGAAGATCCCAGAATCAGTTCATCAAGGACTAATCTAGGGATACGTATGCGGCAAGCGTGAATGCAAGGTATGCCAGAAGAGCAGTAAGGCATCAGTTCGACAGGGCATGCCTCAGCTTTTGGCCTTCGGTGACATAGCAGCTGCCTGCCAATCCATATGCTGGTTTTTGGGGCCTTTAAAGTCAGTCTTGCTGCACATTTTAATTATGGTGCGATCTTTTTTCGACAAACATTAGATTATTTAAGTAGGTATTCCAGCGATCGCATCTTCTTCTTCTGGTGTGCTCCTCCGTAACTTACCGGTCTTCCAAGTTTGCAGTAGGTAACGGAGAGGGCATAGGCGATATTTGGGTGCCCCGGCATCAGGGTCCAGGCCCGCCTGTATAGTGGCAAAGCACGCCTACAGAGAGGAAAATATTAGCACATTTGAGTTGAATGCTCTGGTGGGCAGTGTGGAGGTGGACCAAAGGCAGCCGCTAACGAAGCAACTTACTTATAGTCCTTCTTCGCCTTGAAGACATGCCCTGCGTAAAGGTAGTTTGGGAAGTAGAGTTTGTCCTCGCGGATACCACAGTAAAAGTTATTCAGGACTGCTTCCCTAACCGAGGGGGTGTCGTCCTCACATGCGGAAGTCGCCTTCAAAATGAGCCAACCCAGGAGGTAATGAGTGTTGCTGGTGAACCCCTCGCCGCTGGCGTTGAGACGAAGCAGGTCTAAAAGAGAATGAAAAGGCTAACAATAGGACTGCTTCAGAGCGTTTGACTGTGGTAGAAACGGTGGTGAGTTTGAGCCTCGGGTGGCGCACCACTTAGGTCTGGATAAAACTGACTCGCCACTCTAGTCGCCTCAGTCTTTGCCGGCAATACAATCTGCCCAGGACTACTAGCCGCTGTGGGACTGCAGTCAGGAGTTGAGAATAAGGCCCAAGGCAGAGCGGTACAAGTGAGTTCCGTTAGCACGGATGGAAAATCGGGGCATGGCAGACATGATTGGGGATGCACACCCGTAATAAATGCTACTCGCAGGGGGAGTGCAGTGACAAGCCTAGACACAGGCTCCTGCAGCGCCAGCCAGTGGTACGCAATCTCACTTCCCTGGTGCTTTACTCTGTCACAACAACGGGCCCAAGGGGTGAGAGAAAGTACGGTAGACGTAGTGCAAGTCAGTAAACACTACACACCAATTCACGCACAACTCATCACGCCACACCACACTGTTGTGGAGTACTTGTCGAAGTAGAAGAGTTAAACTTTCATGCTAATGGTAGAGAGCAGTATTCAGGCGGGTGGTTCTGGGCGATTTAAGTGAATACTATTCCTAAGCTCTCTTGTAATTTTTTGTCGACGAAATGATTGCCCGAAGACACTGAGGTTGCTCTCTAATATACTATGCTTTCCTGGAGTATTCAATATGCAGGTGAGCCTCAGTTACCGAGTCTAATCCGTTCCAACACCGAGGTCGTTATGTGAAACACTTATCTTGCGACGCGTAGCCAATCAGATTGCGTCATTTCACTGATTGGCTGAAGGCGGCCGAGGACCCGCACCCTGAAAGCAAGACTCAACGACGGACAAAGGCTCACACACACGCACTGCCAGCTCGTTAACTGAGCGGATGCTCGCCAATCGAAACAAATTTTCTGCTAGCGGCTAGTTCATTACACAAGAGGGAGGAGGATTGGTGAAACGCCTAGATGCAGACACACAGTTACTCTCAGATCGCCAGCGGTCAACTCTTCAAGTTTAACAGATGACGGTTTTGGGTGCCTACCTTCTTAACGACTCCTAGTCGTGCATGGGCGATATCCTCACGGAATTCTACGCAGATCATTCGACATAAACTTTCAACCAGACTCAGGAGGGGGGGTCAAATTAAAAGAGCAGCATTAGGTATTGGTCGTATGTATCACTAGGCTGTCTGAAAAAAAACACCTCATCTCTGGAGCACACACCTTTCGAAAGTAAAAGTTGGTTTGATCAGAGGGTAAATGTTCACAAAAAAGTCAGTGCTACCTACCTCGAAGGTTTTCCTTGTAGATCGGCTGTTTCTGTAGTAAATTAAGCCATATTTGCACTAGTTTCCCTGTCAGGGTGATTTCAGTGTACGGTCGAGGGCAGTCAGTGCCTTTGAAGTTCACCTTATTCAGAGCCTGTGCATTCCCAGATAGGAGACAACATTGGGCAAAGTTGATAGCTTGGGGAGACGGCCACGTGAGTAACGAGTCCTCGGTCTGGAAAATGGGAAGGCAGTTGAAATGAAGAGCATTTCTATGTTGTTGGCGTGCACAGACTGAAAAAAAAATAATACTGTGGCGAACTACTGGAAGAGGGGTTTTGAATTCCATTCGGATCTTTGGGATTTTGTCGTTTCCCCTAGAGTCTACCAACCATTATCTGGGGAAGTAACAATGCTAATAGCATTTTCCTGTAAAAGGGATAAAGCCGTCAGATTACTAAAACCTTAACATATGTTGTGCCGCTTCGAGAAAGTGGTTCCCGGATTCCAATGAACCACTGCAAGTCATTCTCAACAGGAACGCAGAAAGGATTCTTAACTAAGGTCCTCTTCAGTCGGACATGACCGTTTTGCAAGGACACGTGCCACGGATTTAGTTAAAACAGATAAGCTTTTACAAATACCTTACTCTTAGCAGGAAAGCGCATACAAACTTTCCTAGTGGATTAAGGCAACGTTCTTGATTATAGTCCACAACACAGCACATCCTATCCAGGTATGGCAGTCAAAACCCTTGCAGAAAGTTTGATGTGTAGATGGCAACTAAATGGTCTGATTGAGAAAAGAGAGGGGATATCGGAGTGACTTAAACGAAGTCCCTTAAGGATACGTTCTTGAACTGCTCCATTTCTATTGGGCATGAAGTGGAGATTTCTGTTATTTTTGCGTTTTGTCTATAAACATGACGGGGATTCGGGAAGAAGGTGGAGACAAAGGTGAAGACAAACAGGATGAATGCTGGTGCACAAAGTTCAATACCTGTAGATGGATCGAAAAATACATCCACACGGGAGCTTCTTCAAAAACTATAACAGACCAGGGTGCCCTGGGTCCAATGATGCATGGCTATACAAACCGAAAATTTAACTACTTAAAGGCAGCTGTGAGATGTGCGACGAGGTCAGTGGAGTTTTACAGGATGCACATTTGTCAAACTAGACTAAAATCACTTTTATATTTGCAGAGGTGTGGTTCAGAGGTGGACCAAACGCTAGTAGTATTAATTTTTATATCAACACTCTACTGTATTTATTTTAGTAACCACCATAGTGTAAATAATTGTACATAGTTTGACCTGTAGGTTTCATTCTTCTCGGATGAACTTGCGCAATTGACCAATAGAGCTATCAAGGGCACTTACAGATTGATTTTTCATAAAAAGACAGAAAAACATGAATCACCAAACAGTCGGAAGAAAATGAGTCGACGGCTGAAGCAGCCAGGCTGCCTAGGGTGGAGGATGCAGCATTAGCGAGGAGAAGGCAGCCAGCCCAGTCGCAGACACGATAGAGACCCTGTACTCCGCTTGCAGCCTCCATGCGAATCGGTGTGACGGGAAGACGACGAGTTAGGAAGTCAGTACGGGTGCTGGGCTGCGAGTCGGCGAGGCTGTTTAGGTTCTCCACTTCCTTGCTAGCCGACATGATATGCGCTCGACAGAAGCTCATGACTAGAATAACAGGGGAAAACAAGGGCCTCCTCTTAAACATAAGTGGAAACTAAAAGTTATCCAGCAAAGGTTTCAGTGAAGTGGCAGTCCAAGATTCTCGAACATCACTGGTAAAGAGGTTAAAACCCGGAAGATGCGAAGCCACAGTATGGACACATAGCTTCCCTTTCAAACATTATCTGGTGAGACTTATGCTGACATACGGTTTCATACATAATCAAATACAAATAGTGAGGGACTCTTGTAAATAAGAGGTTTTCTCACAGGGCTTAAAAGGGCCCGGTATGCTGTAGTATTTGTGTTTGACAACGAAGAATGCAGGAAAATATATCTGTTAAACAATGTTAAGCAAATGCATTAGTTGACTTAAGGGTGACCCATAGTAGATACTTTGCGGAATTTTGTTCAAGCCCTTTGGCTACCCTGGCCCTAGTATGGTTCGACATTTATTTACCTACAGCTTAGCACTTTGCGCTACAAGGTCAAGGTCCCTCGCGGCGGAGCGAACAATGGCAGCTCAAGGTCACTCTCGGCAGAGCTAACTTAATCACGCAGTGAACTGTACGTTTTTCATTCCCTGAAAATGGACTTGAGTGAGAGTCCGAAACGTTGCGCAGATGAAATACTGGTCCAGGGAACATTTTTCTGCCTTCTAATTGAATATTTTTGCATATGGTTTTTGGATAGGGTCTTTAAAGGCATTACCTATTACCCTAAATATACTGAACAATACATAACCTAAATGACATCAACTGTTAGCTTTCTACTTCTCATGCTCTAGGGGATACGATATGCGATTATCACCTAGAATGCAAGTAAGGCCGACATAGTCTACCCACGCGTGTATTTAAATTTTTATATGCCTTTCAACACGCAATTGGCGGTATAAGTCTAGTATACGCAAAACGCAAAGCGACTGAAAAAGCGGTTAAGTAGAATAGCGTAATACAGAAGCTCTGGTAAAAGGGGTTTTACGGTGTTGTAGATGGGCAAAGCTTAAAGAAGTCTGGGAAAATTGCTTAAAATTGAGGATGTAGGACGGGGCAGCATGCTTTTCAAGAAAGTAAATGCTTAATTGGTACGGCCCAGCGCAGTTCAAAAACGGGAATTGGCAGTCAATAGCAAAGGTTGAGGGGGAAGGAGAAATTTGACCGCCGCAAAAAAGTCAATCTGAACCGAACGGAGGCCAACTAATTGGAATGAAAAAGGTTAAAACCATAACCAAAGGGCGTAGAAGAAGAATAAGCGGAGAATGATAGCCGGAAGGAGGGACGGTTACGATTCTTTATATGTACTTCACTATAAATTACTGACTACTTATTCCGTTGTAGTAGTCCTATTTTCATCTGTACGCATTCAACATTTACCAATCAATTGCATTCCCCACACTGAAATTTGTATCGCCCTGTGGTTACCTTTACTTTTATAGTTTGCGTTTTGCCCTAACAGTTGCGACCAGCTGCTCGATTCACGGCAGTCAGTCAAGTCTGTGTGCGCACATACAGCAATTTGGATATGCCCTTCAGCAGGCAATGGACAACTGCAAATTAAATTTGCTTACTTTCCTTGGCAATGTGATCACATCGTGAGAATTCCCTGAGAGAGTACGCAGTGACGCCCGCAAGAGCACACGCTATAACAAAAATGAAAGCAGTGTCAGTTAAGTGGTAGGCGACCTTTCAAAAGGGCATAAAAACTAGTGACGCCTACCGTGTATATCCAGATAGCCCTGTCGCTGCCAGCCTTCCACGGGCAGTAAAGGCGACAGCAAACTCGAAACCGCCTGTAATGCTTCAAGACTGGTTGCGGATTCTGATGCTCCGACAGCCACCCCCTCTTTCTCCTTCTCTCCCGCCGCTGTCGATTCCCGCTGCTGCATCCTGGCTTCGGCCTCAATTCCATAAAGAGCAGCCAAAATCTGGGAGCATGCCTCACCAATAGCAACTGTTGCCTTGGCTGTAAGCGTGGGTGGAGGCGCGTCCACCAAAATTTTGCGTAAACGACTCGTGTAGGTCTCCAGGAAGTGTAAATCCAGGCGACAAATGCCGGTTAAATTGGTTGCGAAGGCATCGAAGGTGGGGTTTCTTCCAGAGTTCGCCTCCTGGTTGCCGTTGTCGACCGTTACGGAGACTAAAAAGACACAGATGTATAGGGATTAGTTGTTTATGTGACATCGTTGCTTCGGTAGACAGGCCTGACTCTTAGTCACTGTGTTGCTGTAGATAACCCAAGCGTTAGAAAATTACAAACAGTTACACATCCTACTTCCACTAATTGAGTAGTCATGTGTTATTACTATTTTGATTACCCTGCAGCTGCTCGCTTACCGCCTGCAAACATGTAATTGGCGTATATTTGTATGCATACGTTTCCTAGCCACCTTTTATCAAGAGGAAACACAAAGGCGTTCGTCTAGTTGTCCTAGCACAGAGGGCATACACTTACTGTTTCGCTGGTAGGAATTGGTCCATAAAACCATCTGTACATCAACATTTCAAATAAATGAAGCATATTGGTGTTTTTTCACAAACAGGGGCGCCAAGTTTTCAGTGTATAGGCAATAAACTGCTGCACCGTGCATTCAGGAAAAAAAACAGAAATGCAAACTCTCGAGATTTCGGCATCGCTCGAATTTTTTGTGGCGTAGGCAAACCCATTAATGCGCGGATCTAGACGCGGCATTAAACTAAAGTCTATAGTCGTCAGTGGAAAGTCTATAGATTAATAGCAGCGTCTCAGCTATGCAATTTAGGCTTCACTGGTGGCTACAAGGATGGTGATACAATTGTGAGGGATTAAGTATACTTTTCTCCGAATTTTTCTGAATGAACAGAATACTAGGTTGCAGAAGAGGCACCAACAAGGTTCATTCATCAACACAATAGGCTAACATAAACAGCCACGGTTTTTTATGGTGTGAAATCAGAAGAGTAAGGGGACCTTCATTTTTCAGTTTTGGTGTACGGCACGGCCAGAGCCACAATGCAGCGGCAAAGACAGATTTTAGACGAGGGAATAACTTTGTGAAATTTGAACTCGAGGTGTCTCAACTTTCGCCTGATTTTACAGCACCGTAAAGCTACCTGAAGGATTGGATGTATGTCAATAAACTCAGAGTCGGGTTTCAGCCTAGAGACAACAATAGAGAATAAATGCATGTGCTGCCTGTGCTGGTAAACAGAACCCATGCATGGGAGTAAGAAAATAGGAGCGGTCTAAACAACATGAATTTTTGCAATTGTTTCCCTGTATGCAATAATGTAGACAATGCATTCACGGCAAGCCAGTTTATGGTCCATCCGGAATTTCCTTGATAAAATTGTAGCCATTTACTAGAATGAATACCGAATGCTAAAGAACCTACTCAGAGTACTGACCGAAAATAACCATTGTACATTTGGGCTAAGTTTTACCCCAGCTTTCTCGTGCTTTGTTAATGACCAAAATTAATCCAAACAGTCAAAGAAAAAACAGTACTGCCGGCAAAGAAAAGAGAGATTGGTCTTGTCTTTGCCAGAAATGCTACCTGCCTAAAATTATTAGACTCTACGGCTGTTGTCAGGGCTCGAAAAATGTGGCCCGAGCGGGACGGATGAGTGCTGTAAGCGGTGGCTTCTGGACACAAAAAGATTGTTTATTAGCAGAATTTACAGACGCATATAAGATCGGAACTGTTGTATTCCGTAAATTAAATGACAGCAAAGGTAAGTGGCCATGTCACTTACATAGGGCTGATTCGATAAATAAACGAATGGCCGCCTCCAGAGCGTAAGCATTCTCGGTGTCCGCAGCAAGTGTTAACATACAAAGACTATTTAAGGAGGCTGTGTTGTCCGGTAACTGAAACGTAAGATACAATTAGCAGGTTAGGCAAATCTTTGAATCTAAATTACACATAAACATTAATCTGGACATTGGGCCTGAGAGGCTGCCTTTTGATTTCATACAAGCCATAACTGACATGACAACAAAGGAACAATTGTATGTTGTCTAGAGAGCTAAGCAGAGGGGCAACAAGCCGCCTGCCGAGAACTGCCTTCAGATAAAAATTCAGGTGACGTTTAATAACGGCGCCAACAGGCTTCATTGACGCTATCCTCACGCAGTGCAAGAACTTGTCCCCATCAATGACAGTAAGTCTGCAGCATTCCTACTCAAGTACTTTCAATTGGCGGTCTGTTGGGTTTCGGTGATTTGAATAGAAAGGCTACAACTGGAGGAAAACAATCAAATGCTATTGATTCTGATTCAATGAATCTTAAGAAAGACTTGGATTGAGTTAGTGAGGATCAATGCAATCCCAATCGACTAAATAAAAAAGTGTTTCTGTTCAAAGGAGCTGCAGTACTCTGTAAATACTTTTCAAATGTCTCTGTTTTGTAATTTTCAGCCAACCACAAAATTTCGTCATTAAAATTTTATTTTGCATGTCACTGACAGCGATTAGAACCTCATATAGTGTGAAAGGTTCCTAAATCTGCGCAAACACAGTTCATATATCTGCAGCAATGTATATTGGTGTCTGTTATATGGAAGGGACGATTGTTCACATCGGTGCAATATCCTGTCAACTTTATTCTGGGCGTTATTTTTGCGGCTGAAGCGGTGGTCGAAGGTGGAAGGAATAGAGGACTTTTGTGGTTCATCTTGCAACGTCGTAAAACGCTGCTTGCTAACTGGATATAGCTGTGTATGTTGGCACCCGAAACTTATTCAAACTTCCATTGGCAAAGATAGTCACGTTTTATCAGAAGATACCTCAAAATGCAGGCAGTGAAATGCATTTACTCCTAATTACTGCGTGAGTGGGAACCATCAAGAAGTTTAGATTAGCCATAAAGTTAACGTTAAAAATAGAATGAAGGGGTATCTAGATCAGTGAGTGCCGAAACCAGTACGCTAATGGGCCCGTGGCTCAAAGGTTATAACTCCTAATCAAGAGGTGGAGCCTCACCTCCGGTTGAGTATGGCTGACTGATGACGGCTAATAAGTCAAAAATGACAACACCTGTCTCCCTTGCCTTTTTTGGTAATGTTCATCTGAATATAAAACGGGCTGTGAGCGTCCTGACCCTACTGAGTTAATTATTTATCAAAAAATAAATTTTTATTCAGAATCAAGCTCATTTTACCTCCAGTCGATAACATACTAACAGCCGAATGAAATTTTTGACGCACTCCAATCGCTTTTGAGGTGCTCCGTTTCTGAAACAAGAAAATTCAGATGTTAAATGTACGTAGCAGCTTATAAATTAGAGGGTATTAACCAAAAACACAACGTGGACGGAAAAAGGCATTCTTACGTTGCATAATGCGAGAGCAGAAAAACGCAGCATTGAAGACCCAGAGCGTAGAACCGATCGGTATTTTTCAGACAAAACTGCAATAGTCCCTGTAAGCAGGAAAATACGAGAAAATGAGTAATTTCTCATGTCTTCAGAGTTCGATTTTGAAAATGGACTAGTGACTGAATGGCACTCAACCAAAATGGACGAAGCAAATGGGTCTATAGAGGACGAAGCATCTCGCGTTATACGCATTAAAACTTTTAACATGATCCTTTTTTGTAAAGCAAGGTGATAAAAACAGGAGGTCAACGAAGAGGTCCATCTGCGAGATGATGGTAAGAAACATGTATCTGGATTAAAATTTTGCGATCCAATAAAGAGAATCTGAAAAGACAGCGTATTGGTTCCGCAGAAAGTACGATATAAAAGGCTTCACGATTCCTGAATTATTGATTTAGCGAGTATCCTGAATAATAGTCAAAGGGCGAAGGTAACTCCATAGGTTGTTCACATACCTGCCAAGCTACGGGGTTCGAAGTGTCAACTTTAATAGCGAGATAGGCAGTATCAATCGCCTTGTCTTCATTCTGCAGTTGGTCATGACAAGCTGCCGCGAGAACAAGGGCGTTGTAGTTAGCATCTTCGGCTTTCAGCAGAGGCTTGAGGAAGGAAAAGTGCGTAAGATGAAACACAATAAAATCGAAAAATTTACTAAGAATAGTGCACAAGTTCGTGCCTTGTAGTTTACAGTTATATTCGTGCCACTAATGTAGTAGTCGTCTAACTGTCACGAAAAATGAAAAGACCAAAGATTTTAACGAATACGGAGTATTAGGCGCCCTCATGGTTTAACTGTACAAAAACAGTATTTCGAAGTTGCAATGAATTTATTACGCACATACCGAATAACTGACAACTTAGATCGGCAGATAAACCTAGTGGGAACAAGGGACTACGAGGAATTTCCTTATGCATATTTTATAATAAATATTGCCCGCCAGAAAGCAGTCGTGTGATGCAGATGTCTTCCTCATCGTGTAAAATATTCGATAACCAATAAATATATAAATTAGTAACTTGATATCAGATTCGATGCATAGTCTTAGGCTAAGTGCGCCTAGAAACCGCAATGCTTCACTTTAAAGGCTTCACTCGGAAAGCCGTAGGTATACTGGTTTTTCTTTTCAATAGTTGTCTTCCCGGCGCAACCATCTCAGTGTGTGGAAAAAGTGAGATGGCTCGAAATGTAAGCGAAAAATGCCTAGGATTAAGAACTATGGGGATCACTTGGGAGAGTAACAGCGATGGCGTGGCTGTATCGTTGGAGTTGGCCAGGTCATCGGATGAGGCAAAGACCGGCTAACTGTAGAGATATTTATGAATGCCCCAGACCGCCTGACCTTTGTTTTCGCTATCGATGGTACGGACCATCGATGCGCCTTGTACAATGCGCCCCTTGAAACACATGGCTCAGAAGGGGCCATGAGGGGATGGCCCCGTTAGAATTTAATTAAGGCCAATTACTATTCCAGAAGTTATTTCCTGGCGTACATCTGGATATCTGAGGGATCAGAGAAGAAAAGTAAACCAAAAATGTATAATATTCGGTGGATAATGCTTATCTTTAAGCTAGTTTTATTAAATATGATGCATGGGGCATAGCGGCAAGAGGGGGCTCCAGCGGAGCAAGTCATCACTTTGGCCCCGGGAGGCCCCCTGTGCAAAACATTTCGCAGGGGGCGCTTACTATCGCGATATTGCTAGCCCGGCCGTACGAATCTCTCGCTATACCCACTGTCGTGAAAGGTAGAATACAATAGGATGGTGAAGGATGGTGGATAATTTATTGATAGGGAAAATAATTTGGAAAATTTGTAGAGGCGTGAAGGCGGGGCTCAGACGGGGATGGCCCCGTCAGAATTTAAGTAAGGCTAATTACTATTCAAAAAGTCATTTCCTAGCGTACATCTGTATATATGAGGGATCAGAGAAAAAAAGTGAACCGAAAATGTATAAGATTCGGTGGATAAAGTTGATATTTAAGTTAATTTTAGTAATTATATTAAGTGAAGGGGCTCTGAGTGGTCCAGGTGGGGATTGGCCCCATTACTATTCATGGTAGTCGAATAAATGGGTTTTACTTCTGCATTTTCATCCAGATTTACCATCTTTTGTATGAATATATGTTACAAGCGGTTTTGTTCATACTTTGGGAGCCTGATACGGACAATGAAAGCTCTCCTTCAGATATCACATGAAAATATCAAATGAATTTCTATAAAAATTTATTTCATCTGTCAATAAATTATCCGCCATCATTCATTTATGACTTGAGCTTTATGTTCTACGACCTGGTACAGCTGGCTGTCCTGCCACTTGTTCGACTGCCAAATTCAATGGCCAATTTAGCAAAAATAGGCGCGCACCTGCGAAAATGCTTTTCACGGTGGGGTCTCCCGGGGCCAAAGTGATGACTTGCCCCGCCTGAGCCCCACCGTGCCCACGGGGCATGGTGGGGCCCGGAGGGGCTGGTGTTTCGAGGGGCATCAGTTTTGCTATCAAGAAGCAATTGTATGCAGTAACCAAGATGAAAAACGTGAGGATGCAAATAAATGTTGTGGAATTGGCACAAAACATGCATTTTTGTAATCTAAATGCTAATATTAGCGAAGTAAGAATCTGGAATAAAAACCATTGCTTGGAAGAAAGACAGAACATTGCTGGGTGGCGTAACAACAGCAAGAAAAACAAAACCTTAAGTTCTTCGAGCACTTGATCGTATGATCGTTCTTGGAAGAGCTGTCTAGCCTTTTTTAAGATTGACTTTGTGTTAGCCATTGTAGCAAATATCCTTAAGATGGCCTCAATTTTTGTTCATTTTGCTC
>JAYGXS010000005.1:900592-968728 GCA_036362985.1 Ligula intestinalis
GGTTATAGTCGCACGAAATCGCCCATCGGTCGTCTCGGTTCGCTACACCATGGCCTGGAGCGGAACGACACTTCCGATTGGTTAACTTAAATGGTTTAAATGTCCGGGTAGGTCAAAGACGAAGCTCAGTATAATATGGTATATATGTAGAGAAGATAGGCAGAGCCGTTTGAAACCCCACTTACAGATGGATTCTGGAAAAGCGTGCATATTTTTTAGCCTTATATGTACATTATATCAATCGTTCCCGAACGTATGACCATCGAGTAAATGTTTATCAAGTCTTCTTTTAAATACGTCAACGCATCAAGCAAGGACAAATAAAGAAAATATTTGGTCCCAGTCTCCAATGACCCAGTGGGAAAATAAGTTGCTCCGCACTTCTAATTTTGCATAGTGTTCTTTCAGTTTGTATGGATGACCTCGGAGATGGCACGTTTATGCCAATTCAAAAAAAAAATCAGCCAACTTAAAAGCACAGCCTCCTGCTATGTCGAGATTGAAGAACACGATAACATCTCCTGTGTATAGTCTGTGGTAGGCCTTCAAAGCCGCTGACTTATTTGGTCGCCCTTCTTGTAAACTTGTTTCATCCAGAGGCACCACACCTGCGCGCAATATTCTAACATCGGCCCAACAAGCTTCACGATGGCTGTCTCAAAATGCTTCGCATTAAAAGAAGGGAAGTTACTTTGATTGCTCCTCAAATGCCTATAGCCCTCTTTGCAGTGTTGGCCCACTGATTTGATGGTGTGGATGTGGGCGTCATACATACATCAGGATACTTCATTTCGTTCTATTGCTCGAATTGGTGACTGCAGGTGAATTACCCGTACTCATATAATAAATAATAAATAATAATTTCTTTATATTTTAGGCCCGGAGGGCCTCGTCATTGCAAACTGAGTGCTGTGGAAAAATAAATACAAAGTTGATAAATGCTGCTCTCCATGAAAAAACCACATAGACAGCGGGAGCGTTTAGTAGTGTTGGTAGATTAATTCATATTCACCAACATATCGTCGTTTTTAAAATAGTAGTCAACGCATGGTGAACTAAGGAGGAAGCAGTGAAAAAAAAACTCCTGCCATTTAGGCTGGGGCGGAGTTCAGCAAACCCCCGCTTAAAAAACAAAACGTATGAGAAAAAACTGCTTCTGCAAAATTAAAGAGGTTAGTTGATAGGATTGATTGTAGTGCAATGAGACAGGACTGTTGATGAGAACTTATGAGGATTGGAAATGCTTCTTGTCAATTGGAGAAATCATATAACAGCAGAGGCTGTCGTTCACCATTGTTACACTGCCCGACTGGCTTCATGATCAACCATCAAGGAGGTGAGACCGGAGGAGGCCATCGCGGACAACAGGGTCGACAAGAGAGTGAACGGCAGAGTTTTCCTGATCATCAACGAAACGCCGGAGATGTGACCTTGTTGACTGCAGAGTTCAGCGACGAGCTGGCGAAAATAGCAGAACAGCCACGAGCATGACTAAAGGCCATGAAGCCTATCGTCAGGGTTGTAGAACGGAGAATGGAGAAAACGGCAATGATGACTGGACAGAGAAGCGGACGAAACATCGTTGCAAATATCACTCAAAGGAGGAAGAAATAGACATGTATGTAAAAAAAATTTGATCTCAACATAACCACCTCAGATACCAGGGGACCCTTGTCAAAGTCCAAAAGTTGTGTGTTTGGGAAGGAGATGGATAAGAAGGACTTTATATCTTCCGAAGTTAAGTGTTTACGTAATTAGACTTTAAAAACTGCTAAGTTAGACGACAGCCTAGTTACGAGGGGAATTTTATTCCAGAGGAAGGCATAGTTGAAGGCAAAGAAGTGAGAATGGTTCGAAGTGGGGCTCAAGGGCGGTGCAATAATCCTGGTGGAATTACGAGTGGCATAAGGCATGTCTGCGGGAATGAGAGCGTTGATTCGTGGAAGGTTAAGGGAAGAGTTAACGTGAAAGAGGAAACAGAGGCCCGCTTCGAGTCTTCTGACCCAAAGAAATGTCATGTTCACTAACTGACATCTCTCCGTATAAGAAATAGTGGATCGGGGAAGAGTGAATATTTTGCGAGAAAATACCCTCTGTAAATTTTCAATCTTACCGCGGTCAGAAGCATTCATTAGACCAAAGAGGGGACAGCAATATTCTAGGATGGGTAGAGCATACATGCGATAAAGTTATAACTTCATTTTCAGCAGAAAGATATTTTGTGAGATAAAACCACATATATGTGCAGCCTTCTCAAATATTCGACCCGCATGAGGCGACAATGCTCGCTTATTTTTTTAGCTTAGACCTAAGTCTTTTATGGTGGATCTTTCTAAAAGTGGAGTATTTTGAAAGACTAGGGGACGGCGAAGCTTTACGGGATCAAAACACGTGAAACTACACTTGGTTGGAGGGAATTTCATCTGCCAGGTAGCACTCCAACGTGAGAGTGTAAGTAGGTCCGCATTTATTTTATCAACGCATATGCCTGCCGTGTCCTTAGAAAATGAGTATATGCATTTGAGGTCGTCTGCATAAATGAGATCGTGTGAATTTTTTGGAACAGTCGAAATTTCGTTCATGTATATAATGAAGAGTTAAGGACCCAAGACAGTGCCTTGAAAAACGCCACTCGTGATCAGCTGACAAGTCGAGTAACTATTACCTACTAGGATCTTCTGGCTGCGGTTAGACAATTAGGAACCTATGAAGTCGAGGAGAGGGGCACGGATGCTAATGGCTTCCAATTTTACCAGAAACCGTCTGTGCGGTACCTTGTCGAAGGCTTTGCTCAGGTCAAAGTAGATAACAACTACGGATTGCCGCTCGTTACGGAGGGAAGTGGCGTGGTAAAGATAAGCTAAGTGACACGTCTCCCACGATCTTCCGGGTAGAAAACCATGCTGTGAGTCGCTTAAAAGCTCACTTCTTAGGCAAAAATCGAGAATTTGATTAAAAGTTATCTTCTCCAGAAGTTAAGCCAGGGCCGGGGTTTATGAACACCGCGGTAGTTATTTATGCCTGAACGAGATCCTGATTTAAAGACTGGAAGAATAATGGATGTCTTCAAAGTCTCAGGTAAGAAACCATTTCAGAGATAGACTGAAAATATATGGCTAAGTAATTTGGGAAAGGTCGACACTCTTTTGATAACTGAATTGGGGTACCATCAGTTCCCGAAGACTGCGAGTTTTTTAGACAAATTATATGCTTAGATACTTCATACATATTTAAAGTAATAGAGCTTGTCTTATTTTCTTTGCCTCACATGCGCGTAAAGTGTAGTCCGTTCTAGACATCTCGTGAAGAGTGGAACATTTGTTCAAGCTAGCCAACGCAACGACGCTGCCTGGCCCTCCTTATAAGGTGACAAGTGAACGCGATCTATTGGACGGCAGAATGTCTTCCTTCAGTCAACGATTGGTACGACCTTGAAACTCACTACCAACCCAAGCGGTTCCTGCTGACACCATTGCCGACGTAAAAAAAGAATTGACCGCATTAAATTTGGCAATCGGCAACTATCTGGGTATAATTTACAATTGCCAGCCTTGTAAAAAATTCCTCTCCGTCACTGGTTTTTATACTTTTCGCATTGTTTCGGGTCAAATACCTTAAATATGTGCTATGGTGACTGCCTACGACTTCATAGGGATTAAAGAAATGAGATAGTCACTTAACATGAATGCAATCATCAAGGGCAGCCCGCGTTTTTTACTCTTCGGATACAGGGTGTCCCAAAATATTATCAAGTATCATTTTATTTTTTTAGTGAAGGTTCTCAAGCTGACGTCTAGTTTGATCATGACACTGATGTTGACGCAAAGCAAGAGAATTGCACACAGCATGAAACAACGTACTGTGTATTTGGGCGATTCATGTTCAGTGGCCTCTCTCAATTCAGCCACTGTTTCTTGTAGCACCGGCGCCAAACCCGCAATGCAAATAAGACTTCGCTACGCCACCTCCTTCTGGGCCAGCCAATCACAGGTGCCGTAGACGACTATTGGCCAAGTAGTTGATCGATGGACCAGTGAATCACACTCGCATGACGTTTATTCGCTTACGGTCACAGCGCACTAACAGACGGACGCGCGTGCCCATAGGGCCCATGGCCTTCGGACGTCTGGGATTCAGACCACCATTGAGTTCTTGTAGACAATCAACAACTCCTACTGGTCTTACTCCTCTTCTTCCTGTAGGGAACTGGGCGTGATAATCGCAGTGTTCTGAGCCCATTCACGGCTAAGACGCCTAGCTTTGACCTTTTAACATGACCCTTTATTTACCTTAAAATCTGCTCTCGGTAAACAAGGCATTTTCCCCGAAAATTCAAGTTTGTACAATCCTCAATATAGCACTTTTCTTCTTCTTCTTCTTCTTCTTCTTCTTCTTCTGCTTCTTCTTCTACATGCCATAGTCAAAATACAGTGAAAAAATATAGTGATACTCGTTCATATTTTCACACTTTAAAATGATGAAATTATAATAAACACCAAATTTAAAGTTATTTAGAATACGCATACATTTACGCATACATTTACTCACGCATACATTTACTTATGTGTTGTTTAAATTTATCAATAACCAAGTTTGTAAAAAAACAAAATACAACACACGCACATATTTTCGGTTTTGACGCGTGCTAGCAACTATCTTGCTAATCACCCTCCACGGCTCAACTCTGTCCTCATCTGCCGCTGTTTATTTTGCCCTTCAACGACACCTCTCTGGTGATCACTTTCGGGCTCCAGGAGAATCCAGCGACAATTTGCAAACGGGTTTTCTCTCCATTTTTGCAACTCGCAGCCCAACAAACTTGGATCCCAGTCCTCGCAGAGTTATCCTTTGGCAAGTCGACGACTTGACTACTGCCGACTAGGATCGTGAAGGATCTAAGTGAGTTGTATCATTTCTAATCTTCACCGTCAATCTCTTTACTGGATTTTACGACTTTTCCACTAGAATAGTCTAGTAAATCCCTTATTAGCAGTTAGTCTACCCTCGAAAGTTTTCCGTTGCGTATTTGCTAAGACGTTTTGTATATTTGTAGTGATAAAGCCCCTACAAATTTTGTGACCCCGACGTGACAGCAAGCTTCGCCAACTTCTCAGCAACGTCGAGCTTGGCGACCAAACCCCCTCCGCTCTAATGCGCCACATGCGTCACCTGCTTGCTGGTCGCACCTTAGATGATTCTATTTTTCGTCGCATTTGGATGGATAAATTACCCCATCCAATGCAACAAGTACTCGCCCTACTCGATGATGATGTTCCGCTGACCAAACTCGCAGAGCACGCAGACCGCATCCAACAATGTTACCCCGGTACTAGTTCGTACGCTGTAAACCAAGCCTCGACCTCAGTACCTCAGCATGCCGTCTCCCAGGTTTCGGCCTCACGATCCGACCGTAAACCTGACAGCCGTACACAGCGAAAGTCCACTTAATCGCTTGGTACCTCATCCCCGCGGTCTACTTCACCCACTCAACCGATTCGAGACGTTACAGACGACAGAGATGACGACCTGCAGGATCTTAAAGATACTGTCAGGTTATTGTGCTCTCAAGTGAGCACGATGTGTTCCACACTCAACCGGCTTCAAACCGGTCGTCCCTCTACAAGCCGCAACCGCTCTAACTCAAAAGAGCGTGCAGACGACAAAGTCTGCTGGTACCACCGAACATTCGGCCCGGATGCTATTAAATGCGTCCCGCCTTGTTCTTATGCTCGACGTTCACGTTCGGGAAACGGCGCCGCCAGCCAGTAATGGCGACGACTGGTGCTGGCCACTCGCGACACAGTCGCCTGTTTTACGTGACCGACAAGTCCACAGTGTTCCATTTCTTGATCGACACAGGTGCAGAGGTTAGCGTTGTACTGCCCCCTCGTCGTCATCATCTGCAGCCATCGCAGTTTACACTGCAGGCTGCGAACAACACTTCGATCACCACGTTCGGTCAACGGTCCCTAACTTTAGACCGTGGGCTTCGTCGCCGCTTCCAATGGGTTTTCAACCAGGCCGACGTCCAGTTGCCTATCATTGGAGCGGATTTCCTATCATACTTCGGCCTCACAGTCGACCTTAAACATCAGAAGTTGCTAGATCCTATCACTCAGCTGTTTACTGTCGGGTAAGTTTCGCGTGAGCCTTCCGCTGGCATCCACTTGGCCGTGCCAAGCCCGCCATTTTCTGACATCTTGAGGGATTATCCTTCCCTCTCTAAGCCTTGTCAGTTTACGGAGCAGGTTCAACACGCTGTTCGCCATCATATCACTACCACCGGCAGACCGGTCAATGCTCATCCGCGTAGGCTTCATCCTGAGAAGCTACAAATCGCGAAGAACGAATTCGAGCACATGTTGAATTTAGGGATTATCCGTCCTTCGTCCATTCCATGGGCTTCACCACTGCACATGGTTCCCAAAAAGTCATCTGATGATTGGCGGCCATGCGGTGATTATCGTGCTCTCAATCGAGCTACATTCCCGGACCGGTACCCGATTCCCCATATTCATGACTTTTCCCACATGTTGGCTGGAAAGACGATCTTTTCCAAGATTGACCTCGTGCAAGCATATCACCAAATACCGGTCGCGGAGGAGGACATCCCTAAAACCGCCGTCACGACTCCATTCGGCCTGTTTGAATTCCTTCGCATGCCTTTTGGTTTGCGGAATGCGGCCCAAACGTTTCAGCGTTTTATCGATGACATTTTGCGCGGTCTCTCCTTCACGTTCATGTACATCGACGACATCCTTGTCGCCAGCTCGTCACCCGAAGAAAATGTTGAACACTGAAGCCAAGTTTTCGATCGTTTTCAACAAAATGGTCTACAGCTCAACGTCGATAAGTGTCTTTTTGGCGTCACTTCTCTGGATTTTCTTGGCCATCATCTTGACCAAAACGGGATCAAACCCCTCCCAGACAAGGTGCAAAGCGTGTTGTCTTTTCCAGCTCCGAAGTCCATAACTCAGCTTCGCCGTTTCATCGGCCTAATCAACTACCGGCGTTTCATACCAAATTGCGCCGCCATCCTGGCACCTTTGACGGATCTTTTGAAGTCAAAGTCCAAGTCGCTTCAACTTTCACCCAGTGCTCTTGAAGCATTCGAGGCAGCCAAGAAAGCACTTGCGGACGCCACCCTGCTTCATCATCTGAGCACCGATGCTGATACACAACTTATTCTGACCACCGATGCCTCCAACATTGCCGTAGGCGCAGTTCTGCAGCAACAGGTCCACGGACAGTTGCAGCCGCTAGCTTTTTTCTCTCAGAAGCTTCAGCCGGCGCAGACTCGCTTTAGTACTTTCTCGCGTGAACTTCTCGCCATTTACCTGGCCATCCGTCATTTTCGACACCTGCTCGAGGGGAGAGATTTTCAGGTCCACACGGATCACAAACCTCTCACTTACGCCCTCAAAGCTAAGCCAGATCGGTATTCGCCGCGCGAAGTACGTCACCTGGATTACGTCTCTCAATTCACCTCAGACATACGCTACGTCCGCGGGGATGAGAATGTTGTTGCTGATGCCTTGTCCCGTCCTGAGGTCAACGCTCTTATCACCACGTTAGATCTGGCGAAGCTTGCGGAAGCGCAGGCGCTTGATGACTCCATCATTGAAATGCTTGCGTCTTCTGTGCTTCAGCTGCGTGAGGCTCCGCTCCTTGCGGCACCAGGCTCTATCGTGTGTGATTTTTCTACAGGTACCCCTCGTCCTGTAGTACCCCAATCCTACCGGAAGGTTGTTTTCGACCACTTCCATTCGCTATCCCACCCCGGTGTTCGTGCCGGCCGCAAACTCATCGCAGCCCGTTTCGTCTGGCTAAAGATGAACACCGACATTGCTACCTGGACCAAACAGTGCTTAGCCTGTCAAAAGAATAAGGTCCAGCGACACACCGTTTCACCTCCCAGCACGTTCGCGGTTCCCGACGCCCGTTTTCAACACGTCCGCATGGACTTAGTCGGACCGTTACCCCCATCTCGCGGTTTCACGCACATTCTGACTGCTGTTGATCGTTTCACACGATGGCCCATCGCCGTTCCCATCTCGGATACCTCGGCAGAGAATGTTGCCATGGTTTTCCTTACGCACTGGATAGCCAAATTCGGTGTTCCAGCTGCACTCACCACTGACCGCGGAAGTCAGTTCACATCTGCACTCTTCCGTGAGTTCACCAAACTGCTTGGGTGCTCGCATATCACCACCACTGCCTACCACCCAGCATCAAACGGCCTCGTGGAACGCCTTCACCTTCAGTTGAAGTCCGCGTTGATGTCTCAACCTGCCCCGCACAACTGGAGCGACAACCTGCCGTTCGTCCTCCTCGGCATTCGCTCGGCTGTTAAGGAAGACATTCAGTGCACTGCCGCCGATCTTGTTTACGGCACATCCCTCCGTTCACCTGGTGAGCTCGTGCGGTCTTCCTCCGTCACCCCTGACGCCACGAACACCTTCGTGCAACAGCTGCAGCAACGCATGGCCGCACTACGCCCAACCCCCACCCGCGCGACACCTCGACGCGTTTTCGTGCACGACGACTTGCACACAACCCCATTCATGTTTGTCCGGCACGACGCAGTTCGCAGGCCCCTTTGCCCACCATACGATAGTCCCTTCAAAGTACTTGAACGGAAGGACAAATATTTCGTCATTCAAAGGGCTGATGCTACTGATACAGTCTCCATCGACAGACTAAAGCCGGCCTACGTTGAATGCACTCCACTATCACCTGGTCCGTCCACTTTCGGGGCACCTTCACCCTGCACTCCACCTGCAGCCCCCGGCCCACCGCCACCCTCCCCACCCGAACCTACCCCCACCCCTCTACCCACTCCCACTCCTCCCCCCCTTCCACTCGTTCTGGTAGACATGTTCGCTTTCCTACCATTTTGCGAGACTTTGTTGTTTAACCTTTTTGTACATCCTCTTTTGTCGAGCGTTTGTAACACACCAACGCTCTGGTGGGGGAGTTATGTGGGCTCTGGGCCCTACTTATGTGTTGTTTAAATTTATCAATAACCAAGTTTGTAAAAAAAACAAAATACAACACACGCACACATTTTCGGTTTTGACGCGTGCTAGCAACTATCTTGCTAATCACCCTCCACGGCTCAACTCTGTCCTCATCTGCCGCTGTTTATTTTGCCCTTCAACGACACCTCTCTGGTGATCACTTTCGGGCTCCAGGAGAATCCAGCGACAATTTGCAAACGAGTTTTCTCTCCATTTTTGCAACTCGCAGCCCAACAAACTTGGATCCCAGTCCTCGCAGAGTTATCCTTTGGCAAGTTGACTACTTGACTACTGCCGACTAGGATCGTGAAGGATCTAAGTGAGTTGTATCATTTCTTATCTTCACCGTCAATCTCTTTACTGGATTTTACGACTTTTCCACTAGAATAGTCTAGTAAATCCCTTATTAGCAGTTAGTCTACCCTCGAAAGTTTTCCGTTGCGTATTTGCTAAGACGTTTTGTATATTTGTAGTGATAAAGCCCCTACAACATCCTGTCTACATAAGCACACATGCTTAATTATACTGAACCTCCTACTAACCCTTCTCCTCCCTTCCCCCCAACCTTACGATTATATAAACGTTACCATTTACTGACAATTTTTATTCCTCATGTCATGTGCCGAAATGATGATAAATGATCGAAAAAATGCTTTCGTCAATACGACTTTTCAATCGTAAAGTGGGAATTTTCGCAGAATATACATTTATGTAACAATAAGGCATTCGCACCCCATTTCCACGAGCTCATAGCCATGTACGGTAGATGTTCATTAAAGACAAAAATTATGGACAATTTAAAAACCATCTTCATTAATTATAAAAATAGGGTTGGAAATGACCTGGATTGATCACTCCATTAAATTATTATTGTTTAAGTTGTCATAATTTCTCAGGCGGTAGTTTCTAATTACGAAAAGCCCGCTTTGTGAACCTTAGGGCCCTCTATTATCTCCGTATGCAGCGGTTAGCTTCTACCTTTTTGATTTATATAACTTTCTCGTGTCGAACTTAAGTCTGATGTAACAGTTACATAGCGTCGAACTTTGCAATAAATTATGGGGCTGCCACCTTGTACAATTTCGTATTCAATATCTTTTTTGGGTGTTCTTGCATCAACTACTGTTTATCATCTACGGCTGAATCCTAGCAGAATTACAGGGCGTAATTCACATTTCTACTCCACAAAAGTTTGTTATCTATAAAGTTAAAAATTTTGTCGTATGACACAGTTTTGAATGTTACTCTTGATTAGGCATCTTTTAGTATCATCCCCAAGACTGCATCAGCCTTGTGTCACTCTCTTCTCTAACGGTAGATTTTTCTACTGTTGCCTTAATAGGGTTATTATTGCTCACTTTTTGCGATTCAATCGACGAGTGGTGACAGTTCTTCAGACTTCCATTACAACAGCTGGTTTGTCTTGTGCTGTCAGCTCAGATTTCTGTTTTTTCTGTGGCTATTTGTCTAATTGGCTGACGAGGTGCAACTGATTTCTTATGCCTGTTACGCGAGAAGACTGCTAGACCGGTTATATCTGCAGGCGCACCAACAGGAGTCAGCCTTTTGAAAAGTGGCTTCAAACAGTAGGCGCTCAAGGTTATATTGGTGCCATACGTGCACATGTTAAGCAATCAACTAGCAGCCTACGGATATTTCAAGCAGGTAATTTCCTGATTAAATATTGCCATGGTCGTCTTGTCAAGTGGTGAGGGTTTCTTGCTCATCAGCCGTTCATAGCGCCGAAGATAGCTGCGGATCACCAAAAAAGGCTTTTCTACGTCTGCAAATTAAAAATATAGGCTAATCGTGCCCGACAACCACGGAGGTGTGTGTGTGTGTGTGTGTGGAAGCCTCAGATCAGCTGTTAAAGCCTCTTCTTCGTAGCTATTGCCTGATTCCAATGTAAACTGGGCATGATAGTGCTGCTTCATGGACGTCGGCTCGACCAATGTCGCCTCGAGAGTCGTTTAAAGCACCCACCTGGAAGCACATGAACGAGAAAACCGAAGAGTACGTAATATGTCCATGAATGCCACACTAGTTGGGGTCTAAATTTGGTGTTCTCCGCGCCAGACTAATCGTTATCACATAAAAGGATGATGCGTCTATGCATAAGACGACAACAGTCAAAGCAAAAAGAAAAGGAAGTAGATTGTCCTAATCAGGCACCCAATCCAAAAAAATGGCGAACGACTTCCATATATTAAGAACGTGTCCGAACTTGTTGAGACACCTTAGGAAGCATCAAATCCACGTGGCGCACAAACCGACGAATATCCTACGAAATCAGCTCGTACATCCTAAGGTTAGGGTTGGCTACTTGGATAGAAAAGACGTCATCTAAAAGATCCCTTGTGGCAGCTGCGATGCCGTTTATTGCGGATAGACAGGAAGATCAGCCTCCACACGCTTACGCGAACATCAACGAGCGGTAAAGAGGCGATATCCCTCGTCTGAAGTCGCCATGCACACATTAGAAATTGAACACCAATTTGCATGGGACGACACCCGCATTGTTGACTCTTGTCCATACAAGAAAGGCCGCGAATATTTCGAAGCCATGCACTCGGACGCACGGTGCATAAACAGGCACACTGAGTTAGCATTTTCGTACCGAAGCATCAAGAAGAAGTGGGCAAGACGCGAGCCAATTCAAAGGGAATGAGAAACATGGCAGCAGGATACTGACGCAAGCGCCACGCCACGGCGTTATTGATTTTCCCACGGACTTTAGATGTTAGTTGTTACCCCCCTTTTGACCCATTCACTTTTCTTTACGTCTGAAGACGAAGCGGGGCTGCAGCTTCGAAAATTCACCGAATAAAACATCTTTTCCAAAGTGCTTTCTCTAGATAGATAAACCAATCGTTTCCAAATTCAATGCCTACTTTGGGTGCTAACGCAAACTTCTAAGAAAGCGAATACAATCATGAATCTGGGAGACCACAAGCCATCTCCATACGAGAAGGTGTCGACGTCAAATACCATTTGCGTATTTATATACATATGGACGTCTCAAAACCAATTCGAAGTTTTACCTTCACAGTCAGCGTGCCTGCATTCCTCATATACAGTTTTATGGCACACTTCGTTCTTCACACTTTATTTTAAATTTACCATTTACAGTTGCGCATTACCCAAGTGTGGGGAGTTCCTCTTCTAAACATGGGTCCATATTCCGGTTAATTTTGATTCCCTGAAATGTGCGGATATTGAAAAGTTAGAGCGCTTTCATTTTCCTAGCCTTCTTATCAACCAAATTGTCATCCTACTTCGAATTACTCTAAACGTCCTTCATTTTGCAGCAATTGCTTACTAGAATGCAAACCCCGCCCTCGGTTACAACAGTTTTTGATGCCTTTTCAAATGGTTTGCTCACACTCCCCACCCGACGAAGCGGTCTTTTCTCTTACCACCCAAGACCTCTATGGCGGCTGCTGAACACATGGATGCATGTTGTTAAGCCAAACATGTAGCAGTGGCCGTTCCTGATTGTTTTCGGTGTCCAGGCACGAGGCTATCTGAACAACGGTCTCCAGGGTCCTTCATAAGCATGATCCACACTTTTTGTAATGCTGTAAACTCTGGAGCCAGTTTTAATCTCATACTAGTAGTCTAGCCGCAATGCATAATAATGAATTCTGCCGGCTGCACCCATGTATTACGGATGGCTGCCTTCGATTTCGGCCGAGCAATGATGGACCAACTGACATACCAGCGCTGAAGTGCGCTTCAATTCGCCTTCCACTGGGGCCAAATACAATGGATTACTTCCAAGCGATTAATAATTTCTAACCACTTTCTGCCATGCATCTACCTATAGATAATATTCTTGACGAAAGCTTGTTTTACTGACTGACGTCTCACTTACGTAAGAGTTGTGATTATCGAATTGATCCACTGTTTAACTTAAATAAATCAATTCTCCATGATTTGCACCATGGTAAATTATCGTGAAGTACCTACTTAGAGAAGGTTACTATCCCATGTTAAACTTCAGTCTCGTAGAGTGATGTTAAGGAAAAAGCCCATAGTTGACTTCAGGTTCTTTCTCCATTAGGTCATTTTCACACAGCCTCCATGTCTACAACAGAATACTGCCTACGGTGGCTTACCGGCCGGCTCCAGAGTCCACGAAAGTTTAGTTGGGAAAGCCCCATGTCCTGTGACTGTAGTTAAACGGATGTTGAGAATCAGATCCCGTTGCAGAGTCGTGGGAATATTGTAGCCTTCAACATTCGATCGAAGGGTCGGTTGTCCGTAGAGCATTACATCTCACCTACTCTTCGTTCACCCCACCGTGCAAGGGGTGCGCGGTTTCCAAGGTTGTACGTGCTACAGTTGTGACCATGCCGGCCTCTATTATGTCACCTATTGTGCCTCTACGCGTAACGATTTGCGGCAGCTGATATGCACCGCTTAACCCATTCTGCTTTCCAGCTAAAAGGACCGAATACCGAAAGTCCAAGAGCTACTTCCACATCGAGGCACCGTTTCGAGCCAGTTCCCCAATTGACATCCTCCTTGATACCTACCAGTGGGTAGAGGCACCGGATCAAGATTAGTATAGGAAAGCTCGTTAGGCGGATGACAGATAATGTGCTCAAACCATAGCAGTCATATTTTTTGGATGTACAAGATATCCTCACGATACTGTCGCAGCGAGTGCGGGTTGCCTTGTTTGGGACGAAGGCAGCGTACTTAGTTTGAAGGATAGCCCTCTGGTAGCGGTTGTCAAATGTGTCTAGTATTCGCTCATCTTCTACGCTCAACTTCTATCATTCGCAATCGTAGAGTACTGAACACAGAAATCCACGGATCTCCATGGCCATGGAGATGTCGTTTCGAATCCATAGCCATTTTCGAGGACTGAGAAAACTCGACAAGCAGAATCGATTTTGCCCTTTCTCTTTCCATTGAACAGCTGTCCCGTTCAAAGTTATTTAAAACTGTCTACTTTGAGTTGACAGTCACCAGCCCACTGGGGTACCTTACCCTGGCCGGAGATACAGCTCGGTATTTATGGATAAGCCGATCGGATCAGCGATCTATTTGTTCGAGACACTATGGACTAGATAGCCAAGGCTTGGGATATTCCGGCGATGTCATCGGCGATATCCTAATTTTGATTAAAGTAATTGATCTCGGAGCTAACCTATCAAAAATAGGTAAATTTGTGTTTTCTGGTGGTGCACTGCCAAACGTTTCTACAGAGAAGTGCTCGGAGAAGTGTTCTTTCGAAGGAGCAAAATTTTCGAAAGGCTGTTTAATGCACCTTTTAACGTTTGTCATTTATAGCGATGTTATTTGCTTAGTATTTTATCCAAATTCTGCAGTTGAGATGTTTTTCTACTGCATTTGTTCATTCTATTAGGCCATATCCGCAGTCATACGTCTTGCTATCACTCTTATTGGTCAGCTGGTGGTTAATCCCACTAAACTATTGATATAAACTTCATAAATTGTGAAATTTTGCCTTCATAAGAAGCATTAAGGAAAACAATAACTGCCCATTGGACCCTCCTATACAAGTCTCGTCTTGCTTTAATTTCAAGCGTCCACCGTTTGTTTGCTTTGCGTAGTCAAAGGAATTCTAAATCCGCCTGGTCCTACGTTCATTTTAAGTCATTCATTCAACCATTTATTGATGATTTGACCTCTTCTTAGTGGGTTTATGAAGTTTGGTAGAATAAAGGAAAATTGAAGTTTTATCTGCCTCCCGCGTCTTTCGAGGTAACCATTAGCCAACCACAGAACCTTTTGTTAAGCATGGTTTGAAGTTTAAATTTTTGTACCTTGCCCACTTGTTTGACAGCGAGTTGGAGAACAAGCTTCAAAAAATCTGCGTAACTAGTCATTTCGTCAAGCAACGCTAATCAATCAGGTTGCGGCGCGTGTTTGTTTCCGTATGTTCAATCTGTTGTCCCTGCAGTCAGTCGCATATTGGCCAGTAGTATAGGCCTATAATGTGTTAGCGACAAAGCCCAGGGTGGTTTTGTTGGGTTTCTTAGCTTGTCCAATCCCATTCCAACGGCCCGTGATTAAACCACGGGTTTCGTTGTCCTCCTGGTTGTGATCGGAAATATCTTCACCTTGGAAGAGTGTTCACTGAATGAGTTACGGGACATGCTTGTCCAACTTTGCCTTAGGTGGGTTACCGGCAAAGATGCGAATGCCTGGTACGGTTACTGTTGGCTAATTAGTTGTCGTCAGCCGGCCATACCTGACCCCAGGTTTTGTGTCAGAGGGCTTGTTGACACTAACACAACACTATACTTTGAGAAGACAGCACGTCGGGCTCTCCTCCCCGAAGACTTTAGCTACAAAATGTCCTACTCTAGTAACAAAGCGGGCAAAATCCGGCATATGTATCCGAATTTTTCCAGCAGGATGGATCCGCTTGGATTTGCTACTATGGAGGACATAGATCAAGTAGACTCCAAACACCTGGAATTGCCCATGATTACGGTTGTCCGTCCTTGGTCTGCTGGGACAATCGTAACGTCGTCAGAAGAAAGTAAAACCAGTGAAAATTTTTGATTGTCACAATATAGTGGTTGAAACGACAAGACAGACGAACCGTTGACTTGCAAGAGGGTGGGTTACATCAGGTTCGTGAGCGAAGAAGAAGGGAAAAAAATGACAGTTTCCTGTGCTGGTTGGCTCGTAGCCCTTGTTGGATCAGGAGTTCCGCCGGATTGGCCTCAATCCTGGCGGCGAAGAGGAAGAGTCAGAGCAGCATGCTCAAGAGGGGCTGCTCCGTCATGAAAAACAGAGATGGAGAGGAGGGGAGATAGATCCACCGTAGGGATATTGGTGTAGCAGAGCCTGGCCGCCGTGAGGGCGTGTGGGAACGCGACGAAGACGCGTCTGCTGTGGTTCCCGTTTTCTGTGCTACAGGGCCTAGTAGCAAATCCAAGCGAATTCTATCATAGAATCCTACAGGAAAATCCGGATACATATGCGGGATTTATACCGGCTTTTGTCCACTTGATCTGCCTTTGCTGCTAGCTTACTATCTCTTAATTCATATTCTATCTTACACGCCTCATCTGTATTTTTTTTAGGATTGCCCCCTCCACCACGTTGTCTTTCAAAATTATGGCTGGTACTGAGGCTGGTAACCCCGCCCACTCTACCTCTGCGTACTCTTCTGACACGCTCGCTGGTGATTCGGATGAGAGGAGGATTGTCTGTCCGTTTTGTTCACTCTCCGTGAACAGTGACTCGGACTTTATGCGGCACGTTGGCAGTGCGCACGAAGAATCCCTGTTTGCCTCCTGCAAAACCTGCGATCAGTGCTTTTCAGTCAGCGAGATTGCAGCGCATGTGCAGACCTGCAAGGGTTCTTTTGCCTGTCTCTACTGCAGGCAGACATTTGCTCTTCCAGCCTACTTAAAGCGTCACATTAGACGCAAGCATTCCGTCACAACTAGGTATCCTTGCAAGTTCTGCGACAAGACCTACTCCTCCAGTCACTCCCTGAATGGACATATTCAGACGCACCTAAGTAAGCTGACATATGTCGTACTTTTTATGACTACATTTTTTTCTGTCTACTTAGAACACCGCACAAAGTTGTGCAACATTTGCGGTGCATCGCTGGCGTTAGAAAATGAATTCCAGCTGGGAGGCCTTGAAGATTCTGCCGAGGTCGGGCCTCCCCTGGGCCATGCTTGTGGACACAACAACAGAAAGCTATCCAGTCGGAAACGCAATGGTTTGCCCATTGGCTTTATCACTACTGGCTCTTTTGAACCATCAGGAAGCAGTTGCACGGAGTCAGACTCCTCGTGTTCTTCTGGCAGTGGTGGTGGTGGTGAAGGTAAGAATTGCCTGAAAGACATACTGGACTATTCTCAGTCCGAGGTGGCTTCCATTTTCCACCAGGCCGCCAAACTGCCACCGTACAACTGCCCCTATTGCCAGAGGATGTACGTCTCACTTACGTGCTTTCGAAAGCACATTGCATCACACGCGCCATCTCTTAACCCAAGATCGCAGAATTCGTTGTCATCGGAGGAGAGCGTTCCTGACTTTGAAGATCAGTTGACAGCCGAACTTTGTGATCTGTTTACGGAGCAGGTAAGATTGGCTTTTTTAAATCCTGAAAGTGTCTCCTTTCATAGGAATGGATGGATTTGGAATCCTACCCAGACCTGCCTTCTCCCAATCTGGGCTTTCTACAGTCCATCTTCTGCGAGGGGAATTCTACCGATCTTCTCTAGGTTCTCCCACCTATCGTCATTTTTACCGAGATTCCCCTGCCCGCCCTCTCCCGGACCTTGCATCGCTCTAGTCCCTCACACCTTCTTGTCTCGCATCTATGAATGTTCCTAGTCATTTTGGCTGAACGCCAGTATGCTCGATAATCCTCTTGACTCTAGCTACTCCTAGCCGCCACATCTATACACTAATTATTGATCGGGATTGGATGTTCGCCGGACACTACGGTCTGAATTTCCTCATTCTAATCCAGAGTTTTTTACTCGATTTTCATTGCATTTAGTCACCTGCAAAACGCTTCGTCTTTCGGAGAAAATCTGGTCTTTCTTTTTGTACTTTTAGTTACATTTGTTCCTCCCTTCCACATCTGTAACAGTCACGAGAGTCGTCTTAAATTCTCCCCGTTAATTTTTGAGTGCGCTTGCAGTCAATCAGTCGGCGCTTGCATCTTGCAAAGTTTACACCGCGAGCTTATCGTTTGGACAGCCGATTCCCGTCTTTCTTTTGCTAGTCGTAGCCTTTCCAGACGAAAGAACAAAATTAGCCGCAGAATGGAGGAGTTACCGTTTCTTTCACACTCATATTTGCTGGTGAATCAGCAACGGTGGTTGCCACTGCCACAGTCATCTCTTCCCCCGTCCCCGCCACACCTGCAGTTTGCAATCCAACTTTGTATTTTTACATCTTGTCGTCGCTTTACGGCCGGAGCGGATTTTGCTAAATGTGGCTGCTTTTGCGCACGGCACTTCAGTATTCTACAATTTTTTCTATTATGTTTTCTCTTTTTCACCGCACTGTATAAAAAAATCTTATCGACCCATTGTTATTGTGTCTACATAAATAAACGACCCTCCATTGGTGTATGCATCCCCCTCGCCCACCCTGCTTACAGGCGGCCGTTGTTCTTTGTCACGTGCTTTCCTAGAGTCGCGAAAGGCCTCTTCCTGATACTTACTTGTGTCTCCAGGTGATGACTCATGTAGGCTAGCCCGAAAGCTTACTCATAATGTTCTTTTAGACTCACCTCTGTAAATGCCTGCTCTTTTCTCCTGTGGTTGGCGCTACCTATTGTTTGCCCAGAATCACGAGTCGGTGTCCTCGCATGTAAGGAGCAGGTGCAGAATGCGTTTTTATCCTCCTGTGGCGTCATCCTCGATTTCCTGTCATGCGCTCTGACAGGAGTGTTTCCTCCCAGTAAAACGTTTGTTTTTAGACACCGGCAGGGTCTCTTCTGTAACTGTGATATCCAATGGCTCTAGACGTAAATCTTGCCCATGATTGATATCAGCGTGATCATAGTTGGTCTAGCTGGCCTCAGTCGCGTTGCTCTGCGCAAGATCATCTGCGGACACAGTGAACTCGCTTCTCTAGCCGACATGTCGGCCCTCGCGGAGTCACTTTGACGGGCCGTTTCAAGTTAAGTCTTTGTTAGTTGGCTGTAAGGTAGCGGTGGATTTTTCTGATGCCGAATGTGTGGAATCGAAGATTTAAGAAAAAACTCGTCCAATATGTGCTATTTTCCGTGGATAATCTGGGATCTCTGCGGCGTTCTTGCAACGCCTGTGTACCATACTCGATGTGGATCGCTCTTAGGGCAAGGTGGTTGTCTTTGTGCACACACAACCCACCACTGGCAATGCTAACATCATGGCTATCAGTTATCTTGGGATGTTTGATGCGGTCAATTTCTCTCTATACATCCGAAGGCACTTTCAACGGTTGAACTGAAGTCTGCGAGCAGAATTAATTCACATGACCACATCGTCCTTCGAACTGCTGGAAGTTCAGGTAGATGTCTGCATCTCAGCTGTAAGTTTAGATCGGTGCAAGTGCGAACTTAGGGATCCACATATTACGGGATTCAGCTAGGTCGTCTGAGCCAGTGTGGTGGCTATGGTAACCGGCTGATCATGTTTCGAAGTGTCTTACCGCTGGCCGCGGTTGGTGCGAGTTAAAGGAAACAGTTCGACAGAGGGTGTGATTTGAGACAGGTTTATTGGCTTGACGCGTCGAATTGGTCACTCGAAACTATCACCGGAGGGTAATGGAAGCATGAGGGGTGCGCAACTTTTATAGGGCGTAGTGGGTTGACAACCGCATACCTGCAATAATTGGCAGCCCTCACGTTCATCACCGGAAGTCGTATGCGTTGCGATGGTGGCTTGTTTATTCGCACCTTGATATCGATTCGGACGCTGCTTGCGCCTCCATTACCCTTATTTGTGACTGTCCGTCGATGAATCCGATGGAGAATTCGAAACATCAAACCAATAATCTACTTGTATTATCGACCGCATCTGCCTATGAGTCTTAGCTACGGTGAGAAGGCCCATGTATCATGCTGACTGACAGCCGGACAAAGTTGCTGCCGCTGCACCCGCGATTAATCAAACCGGCCAAACTCTAATGCTGCCAATGCTTACTCTGATAGGATATTCGCCGCAGTTAGGACGCAGTTGCTTCTATAGTGATGGAATTCAGACGCGCAACGGCTGTGCAGGTTACATTGGTGGAGATTGCTCATTGGTGCGTAACTAAGGTCAGAGGAGGTTTCCGCCTACCATTAAATTCGAAGTGTCTTTTCCTGCAGTTCAGACGGGCTCAAGACAAAGGCAGAGCGGGAAAAGTGAATTGCGTTAGCGGTCTGTGATACTTCATCAACTAGTGTCAATATCTCCTGACCTAAACCGGCAAGATGACGAGCTCGTGGCACAATGGTTAGGGCGTTTGACTTTGACCAAAAAGGTCGCGATTTCGAATCTCGAGTGGTACACCACTTGGGTCTGGGTATGACTGGCTGACGACGGCTAATAAGCCCGAAATGGCCATTTCGGTTGCCTCTAATCGAGCAAAATGTTGCGTTCATACATTTGATCCAAAAAGTCGAACCTCTAACCTGCAGTATGCTCGGACCACTGTTCGTCTCGTAAGTTGTCTGCTCAGTGTTCTTCCGAGCCCAGATGTGGAGTTTCGAACTTTCCCCTGCTACTCTATTTAATAACTAAGGGGCGCTCGACCAAAGTGTAACTTCTACCAGGTTCGATTTAGAAAATGGTGGAGATTTCTATATCAGTTTATTGAGGGAAAGAGAGTTGAATGCATTTGAACTCCCTGTTGGTAACAAGATGATCTTTACACCGGATACGGAGGCGGGAGTGACGAGCGAGTGGGTAGATTCTGCGCGAGTCTGCCTACACTCCTGTTTTCTCTCGTGCCAGTTCTCTGCGTTGCTCCCGCTTGCTGTCGCTTACGTGTTGCTTGCCCAGCTTGCCTCAGTGTCTGTTGCGGCTTGCTTCAGCGGTTGCTGCGGCTTGTTGGAGCACGTGGTGCCCATCCTCGAAATCGACGGGGAACTGTCGGTAACAAGATGATAGGAATTATATGGATACAAATAAAAATTTAAACAGTACGTCAATTACATGTTCTGGGGGATGACACAACAGTTGACAGGTAGTCGAAATAGTAAAAACATAATTACTCGTTAATCACGGGTAATATAGTGTGACGTGATGTCGTTTTACATGGCGACGTGTCATGATAGGATTTGCTGCATGTCTTAAATAAACTAACACAGGTGGAGAGGACAACCTCTCCGGGAAGGCGTTCCACGCTGCAGCTAATCTGTTGCTGAAGAACTTTCGTCTGTCGATCCTTGCTTTGCCGGGGCCTAGTTTGAGGGGATGCCCGCGCAACGTTGGAGTATGAGTCTGGGCGAAATAATCGCCGGGGACGAAGCAACAATCCAAGTTATTCATAATATGGAAGGTTAGGATGTGATCCCCTCGAAGTTGTCTGTAGGAAAGGGGAAATAGATCGAGGGTTAAAACACGCATATGCGGCAGAATTTATTGGCGTCAATAAATTTCGTGACAGCTCTTCAGCTGCGTCTTGTCGCAACCGTTTGAAATTTCATCCATTCTGCGAAATTGCAAACGGTTGCATGTCCTCTTCGTTAGCATACTTATGCAGTGACAAGACGCAGCTGAAGAGCTGTCGCGAAATTTATTGATGCCAATAAATTTTGCCGTATATGCGTGTTTTAGATTTGTACCGGGGAACAAATGCTTCAGATCGAGGGTTGACAGTGCTTTCACAGGGCAGTGTTCCCAGATATTTGACCATTTTTGTAGCTCGCCTCTGGGCCTCTCCATGCCTGTTTAGCGAATTCCAGGTGCGGCCGAACGAAGCTTCCATATATTTTTGAAAAGCTCTCTTTTTTCAAACCCCATAAAAGCTCGTCTAATCAGCTGTAATATAGATCTGGCCGACTCCGCCATCTCTGTACAGTTCAGCGTTGGTTTGAGTGAAGAAATCATCCACACAACCAAGTCCTTCTGACTCTCAACTTGTTGTAGCAATGTACTGTTTAAGGAATAGAGCTTCGGGCTGGATGCCCTACAACTGCTGATTTGAAGAAAGCTGCATTTACTAACATCGAGAGATATAAGCCAATGCTTTGACCAGTCCTCTGTTCAAGTTAGCTTGCAGACGGTTTTCATCTGCCGTATTTTGGACAACTTTCCATAATTTGATGTCGTCAGCGAACAAGTTGACATCACAGTCTAGATCTCTGATACAGTCGTTGATGAAAACAAGGATTAATGTGGGACCTAAAATTGAGCTTTGAGGGACGCCACTCACAACAGGTACTCCTGAGGTCTGCTGGCGACCGACTTGAACTCTTTGGGACCGTCCGGTCAAAAAGTTTTGGATCTGTAGGAAGAGGGTCCCGCGAACGCCTGCGCTGCGCAGCTCATTCAGAAGGCGTTGATGAGGGATGGTGTCGAACGCCTTTTTGCAGTCAAAGTAGATCGCATGTACCATTTTGCCCTCGTCACGTGCTTTGGTCCAGCGATCAAATGAGAAGAGAAGATTTGTAAGACCTACCACTGCGAAAGCCGTGTTGGGCATCGGAAAGGAGGTGATTCTGCTCGAGGAACGCATTCTTAATGATTTTTTCATGGTTTTGCAACAAATAAAGGAAAGACTTCCCGGCGGATGATCGGTTTCCACTCTTGAAAGCGGGGTGATCGTTGCTTTATTAAATCCATCCTTTCGCATGTGTCCAGGGCGCGAAGAGTTGACAGTTACTGAGCAGCCGCAAAAAGTTATCTTGCTGTGATTGTGATTGTTTCTATGGGAAGTGATAAGAGACACCGCACATCCTGATGTACAGTAGACGCCACAATTCACGCAAAATTTCGACATAGGCGAAAAAATTGATACTCTTTCGCTAATCGGTATCGACTT
The DNA here is from genome assembly GCA_036362985.1 of Ligula intestinalis. Classification (NCBI taxonomy): domain Eukaryota; kingdom Metazoa; phylum Platyhelminthes; class Cestoda; order Diphyllobothriidea; family Diphyllobothriidae; genus Ligula; species Ligula intestinalis. Next base: position 923,092 of record JAYGXS010000005.1, read on the forward strand.
AGGTTGTGTTATTGATTATCGTGTAGTCTATTCTGAAGTGTATTCCGTCATGATAGGATGCGGGCTTTCTAACGAGCTTCGTTCCGACTACCAGCAGAAAGTATCGATTGTAAAAACTGGCTACTTATGTAGTATGCCTTCTTATCATTGATTTTGACAGTCTGTAAAAATTCAAATATATTTTATGGAAAACATGCACGAGAAAATTATTTATTTTACTTGTTCGATAGAAAATCACACCTTCTTTAAATTTGTTAGTCAAAGAAATGGTAGCTTTCGGTTATAAAAAAGTTGCTAATTGTGAGCTTTTTTACAATTAAGAGCTGTTTATTCATAACACATCGTATCCGCCAATTTATTATTGCTGCCTAAACTGCGTAAAATATGTTCCACATCTATTTCAATATTTTATGACAACTACGTGACTTCTTAATCAAACAGTGGGTGAAAATGTACTTTTCCTTTAACAGGATGTAAAGATTATACAGTGTTTATAGTCCGTAGTCTGCGGCCTTCGTGGCGCAATGGATAGCGCGTCTGGTTTCTACCCAGAAGGTTGTGGGTTCGAATCCCACCGGGGGCTACGTTTTTGGTTGTGCTCAAACACTACCCAGAGTTGGATTGGATCATCATCCGAAACAACGATGCTCGCAGCCGAGGCCACTCCTTTGGCCTAGTCCATCAACACTCCGACCATGTGCTGCAGTACTACCGGTTTTTCCGCCAGGTCCTCAAAGACTGGAACTCGCTGAGTGAGAATATTGTCCAAGCAAAGTCGGTGCCCAGTTTCGAAAGACGCCTTGATGCTTTTTTTTCTTACGGCTAGGGATGACAACATCCACTTCCTTTCGAGGATCGCCGTCCTGCTTGAGTTTACTTGTTGTCTTGAACTATCTTTGAAGAGACTCCTACGGGCCTCGGGCCTTTTGTCTCAAATATATTGAAATTGAAAAATTGAAATGGAATGTAGCAGTCACGAGGTTCGAAAATTATTCGGCAATTGAGCAATCTTTTTAAAACCAAAAGCTACCCTTTCTTTGAGTATAAAATTTAAAGGTGTGATTTTCTATCAAACAAGTACAATCAATAATTTTTCGTGCGCGTTTTCCATAAAATATATTTGAATGTATAAAGGCAGTCAAAATCAATGATAAAAAGGCATACTACATAAGTAGGCAGTTTTTACAGTAGATACTTTCTGCTGGTAGTCGGAACGAAGCTCATTAGAAAGCCCGCATCCTATCATGACGGAATACACTTCAGAATAGACTACACGATAATCAATAACACAACCTGAGTCGAAACCTATTAGCGACAGAGTATCAATTTTTTCGCCTATGTCGAAATGTTGCGTGAATTGTGGCGTCTACTGTAGGTTTGTATTCATTCTATGTTGCCAATAGTCTTTTCTGCACTGTTCTTTGTTTGCATTTTGGGGGTAACTCTGTTTACGGGTGCAGAGAATTATCCAGTACGCTCCGTTTCGACGAGATTAGATATTATTGCAGCGGGTTGAGCTAGTAGGTGAGACCTTTGCTGCTGCCAGCTTCAGGCTCGGTTCCTTGTGAGAGCGAAGAAGCGAGACGCCAGGTGGAAGGAAGAGTATTTTCTGTACAGAGGGATTAAAGAATAGGCAGAAGGAAGTGGACTGTGGGACTAGCGCATGTCCGGCCGTGAGAGGAGCGGATTCGCAGTCTGTGAGCGCGGAAATCGTCACAAGTGTCTAGAGCGGTCTATATGTGAGTAATACTTGAAAGGCGACTGACCAGACGGATGGGTGGGAGACAGGCGTTGGTGGGTCTGCGCTTATTAGCTACCGCTCGATTTTGAGCATTGGTGCACTTTGCGGCACCTGTGATTGGCTATCCCACGGCCGACTGAAACTGACATCACATAACTTTAAGTGTGTCGTGACGGGGGAGGAGGAAGGCGCCGCAGGACCACCACAAGTTGCCTCGCAAGTCTTTGCGCAAAAGAGTTACGTATCGAGGGTTTTATCTCTAGCCAACAGCTAATTTCGTTATCCAGCATCCTTGTCCAAGGCCACCGCCTGAAGGTCATGCAACATCGCGGCGAGAAGTTTCAGACTAGCTGACCTGCAGACACGTGACTGACTTCCCTTAGCTCAAACACATTTGCCTCCAGATAGTTGCGGCTGCCCAAGCGCCACTTTGGCAGGCTATCCCTCAGTCGATGCAGCACAGACCACTAGACACCACCCGTCCGGTGAGACAAAACACTCCAATGGGAAAACACTTGAACCTCCCCCATAGACTTATTAGAGCAGCTGGCAACACTGTCTCAAGCCTAACTGGACGTAACCACCACTCATCCCGAAGGCAGCAATTCAGGGTTCTATACACAGTAAATCTCTCATGCCGGTGCCTTCTATATTTTCCTACAGTCTGGAATCTCGTCTGGTGATTGCAGTGCTCCGAGTAAAAACATTACCTAGACCTGCACATCCATGCTACCCTGTATCACCTGCTCTTCATTTAGATGCAAACTAGGAATGCAGGTGACCTAGGGCTTGCCCCAAAATCTGCCGTCACTGCTGTTGCACCGATTTCCCTGAATGTTAAGGAGTGGAAGTAAAGGGAAATCTCACATTCCAGGTGCGTGTGTCTTTGAAGGCGACGGCTCTGCCAACTGACGCATTTACTGGACACGCCATCAGTCCAGTGTGTGCGGTGTTTAAAGTGGCCGATGAGTATGAATAGTACCTCTCCGTCGATGACTGAAGGGCCATCTCGTCTCCGAAGTGTGATAGTCTAGGGTAAGTGCAGGGCTTAATTACTTGTACTTGTTACGGCTGTGATCATGCCTGATCTAGCCGGCCTCAATGATGTCACGGATGGTACCACTACACGCGCGACGATTGGCGGTAGCGGATCTGGAAAGCTCCACCCAATCTCTTCTCCAGCAACCGAGACCAAAGATAGAAGGTCCAAGAACTGCTTCCATGTCTTGATGTACGGTGTCGAGGCAGGACTGTTTCCTCACCCTTATAGGATTTAAGGATTGAGTGCGTATGTAATGTCACGCTTCTTGGCCCCTGCGGCCTGATTTGCGCTGGCAGCTTTCTTGGATCTGATGCCCTGTCGGTGTATGCGTTCGCGCTTCCACTGCGATTACAGGTCGCGTACATGGTTACCCGGTCAATATTTTTCCTCGCTTTGATTGAGAAGAGTGAATACCGGCTAGTAACGCCTAGCATAGTTGTAGCCAGCGTGGTGGCGGTGGTGGCTGTCATGCGCTTGTCTATGTAGTCGCCAGGGCCACTCGGCTAGTCCGTTTGGCTTTAACGCCAAGAGGAAAAAACCTTTACGTTACCACATCGAACAGCCAATATAGCAAGTTCTTGACATGGCTATATCACTAACCTATAGCACGTAAATCTGCCACTTAGAATAACTAATTGATATCCTCTTCTCTTCGACTCTCAATACCGGACTTTAGTGACTGTTCCGGAGTAGTAATAATAGTAGTAGTGGTGCTGGTGATAGCATTTTTAGTAGCAGTAAGGAACATGCAACGCCATACTTCAGAAGACCATGGCCCCCGCGGCCTGATGTGCGCTGGCAGTTTTCTTGGATCTGATTCACTTTCAGTGTATGCGTTGGCGTTCCTTCTGCGTTTACAGACAGTACACATGGCTGCCTGGGTAACTGTATCTTCGCGCTCTGATCTAGCAGAGTGAATACCGGCTGGCGGCACCTAGTGAATTTGCGGAGGGGCGTGGTGGCTGTCATGCTCTCGTCTATGCAGTCACCAGGGCCACTCGGCTAGTCGTTCCGTGCCTATCTTACGAAACTGTTCGTTTTGAGTGTGGTGGCACGCCTAGTGGGTGGCCTCGGCCTCGGCTGCAGCAGTCATCTGCGCCCTCCGCCGTCTCTGGTCTTGACACCGGAATGAGGGAGAGAGTGCGGTAGCTTCAACGCGCGTCAACTTTTACTATAATCCACCGCGAGTCATCGTGTTTGCCTTCAGCTTGCTGAAGCTCGGGGTGGACACAGTCGAAAACGAACGTCAAGCTGCCTTGTTTTTATGTCTCCCATAAACGCCAGGTCGTGCTATGGCACGCGCAGACGGGTTCGCCGACGCTGGCAACCACTGCGCCAATCCCATCTCCAGCGGCCGATCTGCTCCCCGATCCTATATCCCTCCATCCCGCGTGTTCCCTCTTCTAAAATTTCCCCTGCCACCGGCAGTTATTCCTTCCGCATTAACCTCAAAAATTCCGTCCACGATTCACTCTTGCCATGCGCCTCCTGCATACATTACTGTCGGTGGAGACCACGCTCAATCTCCTGAACACCTACTGCCCAACAATTTTTAGATTTGTATATATCCTTCGGCGTCGTTTCTTTATGCCACCTTCGGTCAAGCCGGGGGGGGGGAATACTCTGGCGGCCCTGAGATCTGCGCCAATATTGCTGACTCAGCTTGTCTCTACAGAGCCTTTGGTTTTCTCTTTTCGTACAGTACGTTGTCCAACCCATTCGGTGTTACTGAATTCTGACCTGGGGAATCTTCTATAGTCAACAATCACTCTTTTTTCGATAAGAGGGCTAGAGAAGGTGCTCCAAACAAATGCTGGGTCACGGCTTCTACCAGCGGATCGTGACTGGCAGACTGAAAAACTGCGGTCAAAAGACTCCGAAGACAAACCTAAGTCCTCATCGTCTCTACCGTCTTCCATCTCTACGGACAGCTCAGGGTGTTAGGGTGAGTCCCATTATACCAGCAATCTGGAGTGCTTGCTGCCTTCTGGATAACTCGAAGAGCAACTGGTCAGAACGGATAGCAGCGCTAATCGCCCGGGAACTGGCGCGCTTCAAGGTTGATATAGTCGCACTCAGTCAAACTCGCTTCCCCGACCAGGGTCATGTGAAGGAGATGGGTGCCGGTTACACCTGCTTCTGGAGCGGCAGCCCGTAAGTAAATTGACGCGAAGCCGGCCTTACCTTTGCCGTCTGGACCGATATCGCGGGCCGTCTGCTCTGTTTGCGGCAGGGCATCAGTGATTGCCTGATGAGTGTCCGCTTACCTCTTCGGAGTGACAAATTCGCCACCATCTTCAGCGTCTACGCCCCCCCCCCCCATGAACAGCTCCGATGAGACACGAAACAATGGAAATGCCATCGAACATTTTACGATCAAGGATAGGTGATATACTATAAACACAACCATTAAGAACTTCTGTCTGATATAAGAAGGCCACCAGATGTTGGGAGCGAGTTTGTGGGATACAATGTGGTCCGGGAAGATAGTAAAATAAAGAACGTATCCCAACGAATATTAACTAGTAGATAAGATAATAAAGGGTGTGGAAGTTCAGACTGTTATAAATAATTTAATGAAGTGTTAAATGAGTCGAATATAAAAAATGAGTAAGTGACTCCCAAACGAGTGAAGTCCAGCCATGAGTGGGCCGAAATCCAGAGTCGCATTTCGGTCGGTGTAGTTGCCAGGTCTGGAGGTCTGCAACAGGCAGTAGGTCGTCTGATCCGGGAGTGTCTGAGAGTAAGCAGCCGCCACCTTATGGTCCGTTTGTGACTTGGCCTAGAGAGGTGATTGGCCTATTGGCCAGACAGGTCCGTGACCTTAATCGGAGGTTTTACAGTCTAGTGCGCACGGTCCGGTAGGCAAGAAGGCTAGACACTCGGGTCATGCCCCACTGGCATGTGAGCAAAGCATGGCTTAGAAAAAGAAATCACAACAAGTTATTGGATTGACTGTTTGCTGGTGTGTGAACAATGTGACCGTTCGGAAGCGTGCTAGCAAAGGTGTCTTGTTTGCGGGTTTATCATTGTTCTTGTCAGCATGCGGGAGTGCGGGCTCGGTGTGTGATTGGTCAAGTGAAAGAGACAGTATGGGGCGCATAAGTACAAGGGAACACAGGGGACAAGGCAGGCTGGCCGATTCGGGTAGGATAGGCTTGTTTGCAAACGTGACCTTGACTAAAGCTGAGTTCAATTCTGGGGGGAGTAGTGCTTTGGTGGAGCGTCTGTCAGTTAGCGAGCATGTCGCAGCCGTTGGGACGCAGAAGACATTGGAGCAGCCGCTAGGTCAAGTCTGGCGGGCATCGTGACGCCAGAAGAGGGCAGCTGTTACAAACTGCACAATTTCATGAGCAGTATGCGCTATCACTGGAGGAAGAAATTTATTTGCCTGACGTTTCGGCTTCATAATCGATCTCGTTATCGGAGACAGCATCAGGTAGGGTGCTTCATACAAAAGGAATTGTTCGAATTGTTCACAATTGGGTGAATTGCATTATCGAACTCTGTCAAACCCCTAACAAAAGGAGTTGTGTTATTTGTAGGATAAAGTGACTGTGTCGCCGCATGCCTTTAGCAGTTAACGCCTCCCCTTCATCAATTATGGTGGTCCTGTGATGTGATAATTTTTGATGAACATTCGTTAATCGTTGAACATTAATCGCACATGTTACATGTTGGCGTGGTGATGGTTCGGCCACCTGTATTACCGATGCTGGGAGCATTATTGGCCTGTGCGCTCTTCGATTGGCTAATTACATTAACCAAATTGAGTCTATCACATTGGCTTTAGTTCATGGGGGAGACCTTAGCCACTGCGATCTTCAGGATCGGTTCCGTGTGGAAGAGAAGAAGTAGGAAGCCAGGTTTAAACATAAGTATATTCTTAGATATAGAAGTAGAAGGCATTTCGATCACCGGAATCATATATTTACTCGTCTGATCTTTCACATTCTTTCTGGAGTCCATCGTCAGAGATTCCGGTGATGGAAACGCCTTCTACTTCTGTATCTACGCGCATACACGGGATGCGGACACGTAAAAATGTTACTACTAAAATAGTATTGACAAACAGTGAGTAGCATTGTTTTTACAAATAATTCTGGTGGTTCGAGCTCAGACATCGGTTAAGGGGTGGGTACGTGTTGACTGGAGGGTTTAAGTGTAGGACAAGGCTAGGGTTAAAGTTAATGTAATTTTGGCCCTCGAGTATGTTCATTCATTTACGGAAACCGAACCCGAGCTCAGCGTCCAAGCTGCTGCTGCTGCTACAACAGTTGCTGGCTCGCCTAATAATAAACTTAAAAAAATAAACAACAAGTAAATTAGCTAAACTAAACTAGGACGAACAAAAGTATTGAACATTACCGTGGGGGGTCAGTGTTACATATAGATGGACGACTTCGACTTAAAGACAGCCGATTATAAAGTAGTGAAATAAAACACGCCTTCTACTATGAAATCAGCAGACAGTTATGCGAAGAAAGCCTTATGATCACTAAACTCGACCATTACCCAAATCGGATTTTCCTCCAGCTGCGTCTCTTTGCCAGCGTGTCAGTTTTCCAAAGGTAGCAAATAGACAAGTCCGGGGAAGCAGTTCATAAGAAGAAGGCGTCATGGCTTTCCGCAAAAACAAACATCGTATTATTTTTTATTGCTTTTTTTCAATTGGTTTTCCGGATACCAATCCGTGAACAATTCATCAGAATAAAATTGGCGTTCCTTTATATTAAGCATATGGAAATCCGAAAGCTGAAGGATAGGAGTTCGGAAGGAAAGGGAAGAAACATGCGTATCAACGTTGACCGTACTTTGCCTTGAAATAGATCCCTGTGTCTCATGACTGCCATGGCCATGCCGGTCGGCTTGTGAGTGGAGGGGGCATCGTGGTCTAATTGATTTCCACATAACCGCGTCCAGCAACCATAAATGTGCCATCAGCTCCGTATCCAACAGCCGCTAACATACCTTCCATCGATAATATACTCACGCAAGCTACATGGTTTCAGTGTGCCAGTGCCCGATACACGTATTGTTAGGGCCAGCTTAACCATTGCAGACACCCCTGAAGAGCCGCTCCCACGCCACGGTATTAGTCCGTTTGTATACTGTGCCCGTGATAACGCGCACTGATGCGGCTTAGACACTAACACGCAAGCTGGATGAGTCACAAAGCCAATGCAGTCACTCCTCATTTGAGGCCACAATCTGATTGGTCCGATTGGACATGTCTGTAACGCTATGTTTGCTCTACGTACGCTGTTCTAGGTATGCTAAAAGAGTTCTTCTTTTGCGCCCTTCTTGTTGTGCTCTTCCTTGAGGACTTACAAAAGGCGTAATAAGACAGTAATATTTCGGCCTTGGCTACATTTAAAACAAGCATGTCCTTGGCAACTCGAACAAACCGGCTTTAAATGGTATCTGATGTCTGGTATACATCTTCCGAATGCAGTTGAGTATAAGCGAATCTAGTTCAATTTCGTGTTCTTTTATTGCACAATTATTCAATACGGACCTCCGACTCGATGCCAATGAGGATCTATCGCAGGCGGTTAAGTAAATTAAACTCTAGAAACTGCGATCTTCAGACCATGGTTACTTAGTAGAGAAGAAGTCAGTGGAGGCCTGAATAGAAGGAATAGTATATTGTGTACACAGAGGAACGAAGAATAGATGGAAAGAGATTGACTGCGGAGAGCACACGTCATTCCGCTGAAGCGCCGTGGTCCTAAGCGACGTCTGGCGGCCGAGGGTGGGGAAAAGGGACATGTTTGAGTGGTGCGTGGGCAGCCGCGAGAACCTAGACGGACGTGTGTGTGTGTGCGTCCGAGTGGAAGTAGCTCAAGTCTCTGCAGGTCAGCGCATCTGGAAGCACTGACTGAGGTATTGGATGACCTTAAAGCAGCTGGCTCTGAATAATGACGCCGGAGAAGGCAATGGAAAGCTTCAAATGGCAGAGACCACTACAGATCTTCAGGTTGCCTGCTGGAAACCAGCCAACTTATCTAAAAGCATACGCCAACGTGTGCTAATAATGGCCGAGGCAGTGACCATGCTTCTAACAAATTCAGTGCTGGGCTGACAGAAGATGCTAGTAAAGACGCTTTCTCTTCCGTGGCCGACGCCGACGACAGGTAGTGAGTGTATGTCGCTTCCACTACCCTCATGACAGTCGTTTGCTCAATGCAATTGACAGTGGTGTTCACTTCGCGTACTCAACCTACGAACTTTACTTCCGGCATTCTCTATATATTTCGTTTTCTTGCGCCATGTGGATGGTGATAAGTGCGCGCAACTCCTTAGCAGGTTTATCTAGTCGATGCCAATGCCATTATTGACCATTCATAGTTCTGTGGGAAACGACCTGCACAGCAGGACAGGGGGTTCAGTGAAAACACCTCGGGCTACAAATACGGTAGCACTTCCTTTTTTCACAGGCTGACCTTGACGATGCGGAGACCTTGTATCAATTGCAAAGGATCTCAAGGAGGGCATTATTCAGCACTTATAAAATTATTCACTAAAACGTGGTTCTGGTCCATTTGAATATCTCCCACCAGTTCGGCATTCGATCCGGCGTTCGACAGAGTTGTTTACAGGTTCCTATTCTGCTCAAGTACGTTATTTGATGGATAATCGGGAAGATGGCAAAGAGTGAGTAGATTCAATTTCTGCCTCATTACATTTCACCAAGACATGGAAGTGGTTCTTGGACCTCTATATTCGGTCTCCGTAACCGACGAAGAGAATGGGTCAATCTGTAGTGATATTGAGCAGCTTTTTATTTTACTCAATCAAGTATGCCTTATAAGTAACTTGCCACAACTTTCACTAAGAAGTTTTACTGAACAAAGGTATAATAAGAACGGGCCAAGTACTCTATCCTCCATAAATTTACACTTCGCATGTGTGCAGTTCGACATGGCACTGACAATTTTAACGCGTTGTATGCAAGCATTCAAGGAACATACTAGGATACAAAGTTCAGAAATTTGTTACCGATTTCGGAAGAGGCAAGTTTCAGGAAAACTAGATCATGATCAATACGATCGAAATTCCACCGTACAAAATTTTGCGGCGCCTTTTAGAAGACCGGCCTGGGACCTCTTTGTCGTGGCAACAACCTGTGGGTGCATGCGTTTTGCATACTTATTGGCATTCTAAGCAAATACTTTTGTTGTAAAAATCGTCTTGAAATTTACGACAGCGTTGTTAATGATATCCAAGAATATGACCTTTTAAGGATAAAATGACTCAGTATTTGGTTTGAGTCAATTTCACGACTGAGAGCAAATTTAGGGAGCGCACAGCCAGGGTGAGTTCCGTAACTGAGCGAAGTTTGAAGCTTGCGCTTCCAGTTCGGATAAATCTGGGACAAGAAATAATCAGCAGCGGTGGAATTTTACAAAGCCACAGGATTTTCAGGTCCAAATTGCTACATCCGAACTGTGGAGAATATGCAGTCTACCGCTGAATAATTTCCAAGGACCGTATCTTCGAAACCGAGTTAGAGGGGAGAATCTCGTTAGGTGCAACGGCTTGGAATTCGAAAACGATTTTAATCAACGCGCTTTTCTGATGCAGCTTCGACATCAGTCGTCTGTGTGGAATCGTATCGTCTGACAAATCAATTCCTGCGAATTTGGCCAGCTTTCCATGGATAGTAACCGGTTAGTTAGGCAAGATCTACCATTTATAAGTCCGTACTGATGTGCACTTAGCAAGCTTTTCTCGTTAATATTTACTACAGCAAATACCAGCAATTGGACACAAAGGAAAGAAAATAGGTATCAAAAAATAGTCTTTGCAAATCGCAACTTAAAAAATCTATTGATTTTCTCCATTCTCCGGACTTCCAGTGTTAATGTTCGAGCCTTTTTTATGGTCATGTCTTAGTCATTTCTGTGCTTCTCCTGCGGTTTTCGCAGCCTGCTAGCGTAAGTAGTTTGCTTAAAAGCTGCTGTATATTTGTATTTAGGTTCCATAATTTGTTTGCTTAGGAAGACTTTCTGAGTGACGATACGAGAGCATGCATTCCATTGTCCGTCACCAGGTCATATGACCGGCCTGTATGGGGACCACAGCAGACGCGTCTTTGTCACGTTCCCGTCCGCCTATTGGTGGCCAGGGTCCTATCGACAGATGTTAAGGCTAAAATAGTTAAGCATAACAGCTACGATTTTCCAGGCCCATGGTTTCTTTAGGTAAGGAGAGAAGACTTTTAGGAATATTGTTTTCTGCAAAAGGATAGGAGAACAGATGGAAAGAGTTGTGACTCTCGGATTACCGCAGTCCGACTGCCAGGGCGTCAATTCCGGAGTGACAAGAGCCTCCGGAATCACCGTAATGTCGGTGTATGCTTTGTTACGGCGGCCAATCACAAGGCCGATGTCTAGACTAGAAATCATGGCGCGACCTTGAGATGGGCGAGATCTGGCTAGCCTGGGCGCGCGTCAATTTGCGCATAGGCCCGAGGCCCGTGGTAACACTGCTTTCGCACGAGGTCCTATGCTCTGAGTGACCTCGTCTGTGGCGTCAAGAGTTAGGAGGGCGTCGGACAGCAGCGACCACTACAGTCCTTACGTTGGATCAATCTCCTCTCTTCGCAACATGTGTTTTGATGACGGAGCAGCCCCTCCTGACCACGTTGCTCCGACACTCCCTCTTCCCACCGGGATTGAGGCCAATCCTAGACGTATTTAGTACTACTAGATTAGCTACTCGGCCTGTCGTCTTGATTATGGGTGACTTTAATGCTCCGCTCATCGATTGGAGCTCAACACACGCACGTGGTCCGGAGCAAGCATTCGACCGGCGTTTACTAGCCCTGACACTCAGTTCGTTCCTCATCCAACACGTTCTGTTTCCCACCAGGGTGCGTGAGGCGCAGCAATCAAACTGCCTAGACCTGGTACTCACAAAATCGCTGGACAGCATCGATGAGGTGCAATCTCTACCTCCACTGGGTCGAAGTGATTGCGTCGTACTAAATTGGGGCTATTCAATATTCTCGGTGCCTGAACAGCCCACGATGGTTAGAAGGAATATATGGCGTGGCGACTTCGATCAAATGAAGGCCGAAATGAACAACATCAATTGGGGATCGGTTTTTTCCAGTAATATAGTCGATGATTGGGAATGCTTCAGTGAATTATTTCATACTCTCCTCAGTAACCACTGTCCGATTTCACGGGGGAAACTAAAAAACAGACCCCAGTGGCTGACTCAAGTGCTGAAAAAAGAGATTAATAAGAAGGGGAGGCTGTGGAGGAAATCTCGCGCGACTAGGACTCCGGCATCCATCAATGCATACAAAGCGCAAAGGAACCTCGTGAAACGACTTATCTTCAGGACAGGCCAAGGTTTTGAAGAGGATATACTGAACCGGGCGGTTACGAATCCCAAGCTATTCTACGGCTACATAAGAAAGACTACACGAAACCGAGACCCAGTCCCCCTTCTGAAAGCAAGCGACGAAACAGAAATTACTGAGGATGGAGCAAAAGCTGAGCATCTCTCACAATATTTCAAATCGATCTGTTCTATTGAAAGTGAATTCATCCCTTTCAACAATTGCTTAGACGATGGTCTTAAGATTGATTATGTATCTTTCGCAGAAGGGACTGTTCGTCAAGAGTTATTAACAGTAGATGACTCGAAATCATCTGGTCCTGATGACATTCCGCCCAAATTACTGAAAGAACTTGCTAGGGAGCTGGCTATACCGCTTTCCATGCTTTTTAATACCTCGCTTGATGCTGGTTGTTTACCCGCCGTTTGGAAATCTGCACGGATCACACCGTTGTATAAAGGCGGCTAAAAGGTTTCCGCAAACGATTATAGACCCATAAGCCTTACTTCGATCTGTTGCAAAAGCATGGAAAAATTAGTCAAGCAAGAGCTGATGCGTTTCCTAGAACAGTATAACCTACTATCGGATGCGCAGCATGGATTCCGTAGAGGCAGGTCCTGTGTAACGAACTTGCTCTATTGCTTGGAACGTTGGACCCGGGCAGTTGATGAAGGAAGTCCACTTCATTTAATATACAGTAGGTGCACTATCTCATGAAATCCAACGATTTTTACAAGTAACTCCCTCTTACTCAAACGCAACCCAAGCTGTGACCCCCAAAGTCTTGCAACAATAAAGTAATGATCGTTCGTCACAATGGGGCATATTATGATTTATGAAGGAATATAACGTTTTATAGAAACATCAGCTTTTTTAACAGAATGGAAAATTCCGAAAAAGTGGAAATCGGGCGTACTAGGTAAACTTGTGTCTTACATGTAAAGGAAGCTTGTTCATGCAAAACCACTGAGTACATAAAGCAGCAAAAGTCAAATTACGTTGGAAAATAATCGTTTTGTCAAGTTTTCGAATACATATGCTTCCATATTACGTGCAATATAATGTATGGCTGTTACCAAAATGCCTAAATTTCGAGCATGCATTCTGACATGTTTTCACGAGAACTGCTAGTTGTTGATTTCGCTTATGCATCGCTTGAATTATGTTGGACTAAGGCAACTACGTTTTCGCTTGATATGCCACATTGGGAGATCACAGGAGTAATATATTGCTTAAGCTCACTTGCGGACATGCCGGTCAGTGAGTAATAAGTTTAAATAGAATTTTCAGGCACAATTATAAACCTACCATTTTTGTCTACTAAAAGTTATTGCCTTCCGCCATATTTTTTTTGTAGTTATTTCGATACTTCTTTTAAGAAGGGGTTCAGATCTTCCATGAAATTCGAATTAAGACTTTATGATTTTCACTGGGTTTAGTCAATTGACCATAAATAATGAGTATATTCTATGTGCTTACCAAAACCTTCATAATAAGATACATCTTTAAAGTTTTTACATAAATAACCAGCTTTTGAACATTTTATTATGCAGCTGTCTTTGTGTGTCATAGTTTCAGGAACTCATTGCCGAGAAAAATGAACGTTGACTACAAAAGTCGCGAATGAATATGCTCAAAATTGATTTAAGAAACTTCTACAAAGAGCTTACTCTTTGAAACAAGCTTTACTTATACATATTGACGTCTAATGTCTGCGTACGTTAATTTATTTGATGATAAAGTCAAGATCAGAATGGGAAATTTTGGCCAGTGGATTGATTTCCCTAACAATTAGGAGTATCTCTTCTGTTATAAGTGAAAAAGCTAAATGTTTTATCTAAAACGGAACAGTTTTCAGCATATTTGGTTACTTTTAGGCTTACTTCTTTAATAACAAATAAAATCCAGAGTGGCAATACAATTAACTGTGATTTTTTTGAAAACTGTATCACAATGTGTGTTATCTTAACTGTCTTCAACTTCAATTGACTTGAAAATCCTTGGATTGTTTAAGTTCAGCGATGATACCCATGTACGCATTAAGGAAGTCAAGTTAAGCGGCATCAAGCATCTAAAGGCCACCGACACAGTCTCAAGTCGTTGACACCTTGCGTCCTCACACAACAAAACAAAACCCGAGACGAGAACCACTGGATGACATTAACTAATTGTCTGTCTCCCTCCCCTTCCCCTCTCCCCCCACCCCCATTTTCTGTCCCCAATTAAGACTAAAATCTGATCCTCTTGATCCCCCCTTGATCCTTTCACACCTCTCTCCCCCGCGCTCCCCCTTGTTACTACTGCTTGGTTTGCCTAAAACTTTCGTTAACTCTACCCTCCCTTATATTACTGCATTGCCTGATGATGAATTAATCGAAAACGTTCGTTTGCTTAACTTGACTTCCTTAAGACTTGACAATCGATTTAATTACTATTTGTATACTTAATAAAAGTCATGACTGTCTCTGTGTGCATCTCCGTTATCATTGGTCGTTATGGTCAAATTTGAAACGCCGCCAGCGCCTTCTACGCGCGTGGGTCCCAACCACGCTCACTTTTTAGGCACACGCACGCGCCAATGGCATGCGCGTATGCGTGTTTCTCTACTGTCCTATCACCTGACTGCTTTCATTGTTTGGAAGGTAGCCAGCCTAACTGTAAATCACTTGACCTCACGACAGTTCCCCCATCGATTTCGACTATGGGCACCTCATGCTCCAACAGCCGCAGCAAATGCTGAAGCAAGCTGTAACTGACACTGAGACGAGCTGAGCAAGCAACGCGAAGGCTACAGCAAGCAGGAGCAACACAGAGAACTAGCACGAGAGAGAACAGGAGTCTAGGCAGACTCGCGCAGAATCTACCCACTTGCTCGCTACTCCCACATCCGTTTCCGGTGTAAAGACAAAGACCGGGGATGAGGGAGGGTGTAGATGGCTGGCGCGATAAACACTCAGCACGCGCACACTTGACACAGCCATCTCGCTAGGTATGCTCCCGCATTCGTGGGAGTGTCATAAAGGCCTCATTAAGAGAAAGACATTGCAGTCTGACTCTCAGTCCTCCCTCTCCTCCCATACGCGCACAGAAAACACACGCATACAAGAAATCTAACGTAGGGCAGCAACGTAGGGGGCCCGAGTTTCCCCGTCCGTTGGCAAACCCTCCAAGTCACGGCCTTTAGCGCACCGTGATAGATTCAAGCTAATTCAGATTTATTATAGTGAGGAGAGAAACGCGCCGAGAGTCGACCTCCCTCTCTCCCCCCACCGCATGGTGACTGCCTATCTTTTCAAACACCTAAGGTGGGGCCTGAAACCCACAGAGAATGCGAGCGCAGTCACCAACAGGGAATCAGGAGGGAGAGAAAGTGCCAGCGCCTTCCAGGCCGCAGGGATTGCGGTTGGCTGATGACTAGCATTGCAAATGCATACAGACCATTCGAGCTCAGAAGGTGAGAGCAGCCCATGCATGAAGCCTGGGCCAACACCCCCTGAAAGGGGTAACCAATCAGTCATCGACTTAAAGGAAAATCACTTGACCTACTACCACTTAGACCCCCATACACTCGTCCAGGTAGTCGCAGTCACTTGAAACACCAACTCCCGCAGTAGGGAACCACAGTACACGCGTCTTCACCGCGTTCCCACCCGCCATCACGGTGGCCAAGGTCTTCTACATCAAACCTCGCTACGGTGGATCAATCTCTGTTTTTGATGCCGGAGCAGCCCCTTCTGACCACTCTGCTCTGATTTTCCCTCCCGCCACCAGGACTGAGTCCAACCTGGCGGGGCTCCTGATCCAGCAAGGGCTACTAGCCAGCTAGCTCCCCCCAGTAATGGGACTGTCTGCCACGCCTTCACGCAGTGAGTGCATAATCCGGCTGGCCCATTCAAACTGAAGTTCGGCTAGCTCTTAGTTTAGAGTGAATGACCTACCATATAAATCAATTCTAGATCTAACCCTCACCAATTACCATTATGAATAACAGTGTTATTTACAGAAATGTTATAAAAACATACAATATGCCACATTCTTTAAGCAGTGACGAAGCTCTTGGTGAAAAGGTTTTCCTGAATCTTCTAACCAACTTTTTGACGCAAAGTGGCTATAAGAACGAGGAATTCTTGCTCCTTCAAACAAATTTGTCACTGCCATTAACGAGAGAGTTGGCCATCATCTCCCAGGTGAGGAAGACCTGTACAAGTCATACGACACGACGGTTGATCCTTCAGATTGTGTTTATTATCCTGTGAAATTCCTGGATAGTTTTTAAATATCTGGCGTTCCATCGCACAAATTTATTCTGAAGGTTGGTGCACCGACTATGCTACTGAGAAATCTCGATGCACCATGGCCATGTAATGGCACTAGGCTAACTGTCAAGCGGCTGATGTCAAATTTGATAGATGGCACAATCATGGCCAGTTGTGCAAAAGGAGCACCTGTTTATATCCCCCGCATTCCTATCGTACCATTTGATACTAAGTTCAATTTCCGACGACTTCAATTTCCACTGATGTTTTGCTTTGCTATGTCCATCAACAACTCCCAAGCTCAAACCTTCAAGGTGGCTGGAATTCACCTATAAGAATCTTTTTTTCCCACGGAATTCATCAAGTAAATATCATGGTTTTCATGAATAGCCTATATCTACTTTTATTTGATTGCACAGACTTCGGACTTTCACATTACGGTTTTTCATCGCTTTTTTCTCCACAATTACTCCTTCCGAGCATACACCTATTGTACATCAAGTCAAAGTGACCTCAGAAATGCCGAGCTATTCACCTTATACTTCATGATTTTAAGGGTTTCCCATATACAGCACACATGCCGTTAGCCAACATGTATATGTATATTTAATGGTTATAGGCAAGAAATGCCCTTGAAGACCCTATAAATGTACCGCAAACATGATTGTTCTTACAGTTAATGTGCGGTCGGGGGAGCACATATGATAGCATGACAGAATTTCAAGTGAATTTTCACGGAAAAAAATGAAAACGGTTTAAAGCCAGAAAAAGTTGTTCACTGTGCTGGCAGTAGGAAATCATGTTGTAAAAGTCACCTTTTGTCAAATAAAATCACATCAAGTCTTCTTTTAAATTCCGCAATTGTGTCAGCGGAAACCGTCTCGCTTGGTAGCAAGTTCCAAGGCCGGACCACGCGTTGACTAAAGAAATACTTTCAGAGGTCTAATCGGGTGCGCTCGTTTGTGACCTTGTAAGGATGGCCACGCAGGTGAAAATTGGTAACTAATTGGAAAAAATCCTCCAATTTTAGGAAGGAAATGTGGCCCCGGATTATCCGGAATGTCCTGAGCATGCTGCACTGAACGTTCCTGTAGGAAAAAGGAAAAAGGTCAAGTTTGATCAATCTCTCCTGATATGGTAAGCCCATGAGACCATCGACCATCTTTGTCGCCTTGCGTTGCACTTGTTCAAGAAGCTCCACATCTTTCTTCAACCACGGTGTCCAAACTGGCATTCCGTATTCAAGATGTGGTCTCACAAAGGCGCCCAATATATATCCGAAGAGTTCAGGTGGAAAGATTTTGAACGCTCGTCTGATCCAGTGCAGGGTACTAGTTGCCTTCTGGACGGACTTTTTACAGTGCTCTGTTTGCATCAAGTTCGCGGTTGTCCATATACCCAGATCTTTGTGCGTCTCAACCTCTTTTAATGCGGTTCCATTGATAAAATAACTGTGTTTCGGCGGCATTTTTCGCCCCGGGCTTATGTGTAGAACAAGACACTTGGATACATAAATATTAAGAAGCCACGTGGACGATCAGATAACCAGTTTATCGATGTTCTACTGTAATCTCTTTGCGTCGTCGGCGCACCTAATTTCAGCCCATATTTTTATGTCATCCACAAACATGACAGCTGCGCAATCAAGCTCATTGAGGCAGTCGTTTACGTCAATCAGGAATAGCAGCGGACCCAAAACTGGGCCTTCTGGTACATCACTCTCGATCTTTGTCCATTCTGAGGTTGAGTTTCCGACAACGACCCTCTGTTCTCTGAGGGACAAAAAACTACTGATCAATTTATACATTTTTCCTTCAATTCCCACGTCCCAAATCTTCTGCAAAAGAGGCCTCTTTGGTACACTATCGAAGGCCTTTTTGAAGTTGAAGAATATTACATCAATTGGATAGCCTTTATCTGCGGCCTTTGTCCACTTTTCCTGTGAGTAAAGAGCGCTCGTGAGGCAAAAGCGTCCTGGGCGAAAGCCGTGCTGTCCATCACATAGTATTTTGTTACTTTCGAGGAAATACATTAAATGCTTCTAAGTAATGCGCTCCATTACTTTGCACGCGATGCAAGTTAGACTGACAGGACGGTAATTTGCGCAATCAAGTCATGAACCTCCCTTAAAGATTAAGTGACGTTTGCCCACTTCCATTCTTCTGGGAGTTCGCCTTCGTCAAAAGATTTCTGGAAGATGACAGTCAGGGGTTTGCATAGTTCGTTAGCTAATTCTCTTAGTGCTACTGCAGGAATTTTTTCTGGCCCTGGTGAGTTGGCAGGCTTAAGTTGGAGTAATTCGTCCCTGACAGTGTTGTGTGAAAACTCTTGGTCCTCTATTTTGGGCAATGAGGAGGAGAGGAAGTGTACAGTTATCGGTCGATGAGCGGACGTACCGTCAGCAAAAGTTGTAGGTTCTTGGGTGTAGATGGATTCAAAGAAATCAAAGAGGAGGGAGGCTTTCATCTGGTCTTCGGTCACCAGTTTTCCATCGGCTGATCTTAAGGCAGGGATCAGTTCCTGAGATCTCTTTGTGCTTCGTATGTAATCGTAAAATATCTTGGGGTGTTCCAACGACTTGTGTAATATATTCAACTCGTATTTCATGCGCAGTTTAGTAGCTTCTCTTTTACAAATGGTGCGTTGTTGCTTATACTCCCTTAAGTGTTTATCGGAGCCAGTTAATCTGTAGCGCCTCCAGAAGCAGTTTCTCTTTTGAAAGCGGCCTGCAAGTTTGAGTTCATCCACTTCGGGCGATTCATACTTGTCTTTCTTCTGAAGGGACAGTTGAGACAAACAGTCCTTTTCAATGTCGAGCTAAAGGTCATCCACTGTTCATTTGCCTCACCTTGGAGATCTGTTTCCCATGATACCTCTGACGTTTCTCTTCTCATAAGTAGGTAGTCGCCCTTCCAAATGTTACTTTCCCATGTTTCGGAGGAAAGGGTTTGGAGAACAGAGAATACTCAAAATACAGCATAATATGGTCGCTTGACCCTAATGGGGGTCGATCCTGCAGGTCGATGATGATGATGATGAGTACTTTATTTTGATGATAATATCAAACTTTCAGCAAAAAATGGCTCCATTCGCGGAGAGCAAGAACTAAGGTAATTTAAACGGTCCAAAAACTCAAGAGTAAACGGTCAAAGATCACAGAAAACTCACAGTGAGAAGTCGACACGGTTACCAAATCAGTTATGGAGTCAGGTCGGCCTTCAACTTCTCAATTTCCGTTTCTTCACACGTGAGGAAGCGTGCTAAGAATGGGAGTATCGAGTTCTGGTAGGCTGATGTACGACATGTCATATGTCGGAAGCTTCGGCGCGTCGTACGAGAAGACTTCGCAGCCATTAGTTCGGAGTGGAGAGGGTGAGTGTCATCACTAAGAATACGGTCCACGAAATTCTTGACCGATTTGAAATGTCGCTGAATTATAAGGTCAGCTAAAAAAGCATAGGAAAAGCCGGCAACTGAAGAGAGCATGCAGAGAATACGTTTAATAATAATGAAGTCTTTTTGAGTAGTGCTGGTAAGGTTACTGGAGAGCAGTAAAGAATGAGAGGGAGGAGACAAGCCTCTATACAACGCCAGATGAGGGCTTGCGAAGTGCGATAAGAACGCAAGCGACGGATATAATATAAAAGTTTGCGGATTTTAATAAAAAGGTCTTCAATATGAAGAGTAAATGAGAGGTTGGAAGCTATTGTTACACCAAGGTATCGGATGGAGGATACCTTGTTGGGCAGAAAGTCGATGGTTTCAGGACTGGAGGAAGGTCGCAGCCTGAAGATATTCTGGACTGACTTCCGCTCATTAAGTAAAAGGCCATTTTCTGACGACCATGCTGTGACATGGTCCAATCCATCCTTCAGTGTTTGAAGATGGGTTTGGCTTTTGAGAGCATGGCCGACAATCATGTCGTCAGCATATTTGACAAACAAAAATGCGTTTGGAGATCGTAGGTCATCAGTATGGAGGGAAAAAAGATGAGGGGATAATATAGGCCCCATACAGAACTCACAATTGTTGGTCAATCACAGTTTACTCCTCTCAGGTAAAGACAAGTTCGAGACAGTTCGACTGTTGTCCTTCCCTAGCCCGCGTACCAAACGCGATGGTTTGGCAGAGCAGTTTGTCTGTGGCCCATTGTAGTAATTTGTGATTGAAGTTGTCTTTATGACCCTGTGCAGTGCATGTCTGCCAGTCAGCACCAGGAGCATTAAAGTCCCCAACGATGAGGATGTCGTTTTTCTCACTAACCCTATACAATTCTGCAATGAGGATAGTGTCTTGGTCAGGAGTATGGTTTGGCGGGCGGTATGTCACCGAAAGCGTCAGTGGCCTGGCGTACTTAGCAGATATAGTAATATTTAGCGTTTCCAAATTTCGTGCTAGGACCGGTACTTTAGCCGTGGCTGTCAGCTTGCAAGTGACATAGACTATAAGCCCTCCTCCCCTAGTTGTTTTGTCTTTCCTGAAAAGCTGATATCCTCATAGCGATAATTCAGAATCAGCGATATCGTTTGAAAGCCAGATTTCAGTTAAAGCCTGATGTCTGGTTTCACCTCATCAACCGCGTTCTTTAGTTCGTCCAGCTTGTTAAACAAGCTTTGTACATTTGCGGTTAGGATCTTTAGTAATAGTTTACTCCGTGAGGCCCAACCCTCATCGTGACAGGTTTTGGCCAGAGGAAGGGCTCCTTGACTTGTATTATTTGCCCATCTTTTATTGTCAGGCCTTTTGCCCCACTTTCGGTCCTCTATCTCAATTCTGTCCTTAATTGCCTCATTTTCATCCGCTCCTTCGGCTCGTACTCTGGCTGAAAAAACACTTGCTTGTGCGAATTTCGTAAGGCCGTTTTTCCTTTTAGCAATTTTGATGCCGAGCCTTCGTTATCGAATATAACTTTGAGAGGCCTTGGGCTTGTTTGTAGGTCGCAGCCTAGGTCTGCTTTACCCAGAAGGAAGGCTTTATTTACGGTGTAGATTTCCTCATTCTTTAGGACAGCGCTGACGTATTCGTGTATTCGATCATAGTCATGTACAACTGGTTCCGTTGTATTGTCAAACGTGGACTCAGGAGCACTTTGTATGATAATGTTGTTTTTCCGATTTATGGACGAATTCTGTGATACCTCACCTGTAGTTCCGTTTGGCTCGTCTTGAACAACTATGAAGTTTAGTCGGTCAAGGGAAACCCTTGATGTATTTCTAGTCTTACTGCTATCGTAAGACCCCGAGATGCTGTTAGGAATAGTTTTTGACTTTGCGTTTCCGTTACCATTACCAGAGATAGGCTTCTTTTGGAGGCTGGGATGGCACTGATTAGGTCTGGCTTCGTGCTGCCCGTTTAGTTTTTGAAGGTCTAATTCAATTGTTCTATGCACACTTCTTATCGAATGTTTGTTATAGGCATATGCGAGTTTTAAGTCATCTGCATATAAAAATGTTTTAGCAGAGGTTGATATCGTGGCTAACTCATTAATGTAAATGAGAAATAAGAGGGAACCTAGGATAATGCCTTGAAAAACACCACTGCTTATATGAGCTGGTTCTGATACTATATTTCGAAGTTGTACTACTTGGAATCGGTTTTGAAGATAGGATTTGAGGAAATCAAGGAGGGAGGCCGAATCCCTTGACTCACTGGCTTCACGATCAGTCTTTAATGGGGAACTTTGTCAAAGGCTTTTTTTAAGATCAAAGTAAATTGTAGCTACCGTGTTCCCATCATCTCGATTTCTGGAGACGAATTTCAAGAAAGTGAGATGGCAGGACTGACATCACTTTTTGGGTAAAAGGGCATGTTTAGAGGGAGGTATGAGATTTACATTCATCAGATGCTCTAACATTTGGTTATCAATTATTTTTCTAAGATTTTTGCTAAAATCGATGTTCGGTGAACACCACGATAATTTTGGGCAATGGACCGATTTCCGTTTTTGTAAATTGGGGTGATACATGACTTTTTTCCATATTTCTGGATAAGTACCATTAGACTGCGGTAACGAGAAAAGATTAGACAGAAGTATTGGGGCATATGCCATATGTCTTAGTATGCAAGGAGGGATTCTATCCGTTCCATATGATGTGGGATTGGACAGTTGGTGGATAGCTTTCTCTACAGTTTTTTCGTTAAACAATATCTCTTTTAATACGAGTGCCGTCATTTCTGTTGGTTGGGGATTGGTTCTTCCTCGACTGAATAGTTGGTTGAGAAATGCTCGTTAAAAGATTTGCTATTTGGTTGTCATTTGTTATTACTATTCCTTGGTCATCAAGCATGATTTGAGGGCCTTGTTTTTGATGATTATTTATTTTTTTCCGGAAGATTTGGGCTGTCCCTTCTGGGGACTCGATTGCCCGATTTTCTGCTGCTATTGTCTTATTTGTTTCAATGTTCTGGGCTAACTCGTGAATCTCTGTAATGCGTCTGAGTCGTGGAGTTGTTTTTTAAGTTTTTTAGCCGTTTGGAAAGGAAGTTTGGGATCAGTGATTTCTTACATGAGGATCTCTCGTCAATTAGGGTATCTCGAGTTAAATTAATGGTGGAATATAATATGTTAACAGCTTCTAGAGGGGATGTTTTTAGGAGGAAAGAGCTCCAATCCAATGATCTCATGTAGTTATTCATAGATTCAATGTAAATATTTTTGGGGTTTATAGAAGTGTAACTAGGATCAGGATTTATTTTAATCTTAAGAGGGAGCACTGCTATTATTGTCTTATGATCGCTATCAAAGTTTAAGCTGTCGTAGTGCGTGTATAAGAACCAGATATCATTGGTGAGAATAACCTCGAGTATATTGTTTCCTCTGGTTGGTTTATTTATTATTTGCGTCCAGTTATGAAAGACAATTGATGATCTTAATTCATCATGTCTGGATGGGGCTGATAGTTCTGTCCAGTTTATTTCTGGACGGTTTAAGTCTCCTGCAATTATTTGATATTCGGTTTGGATATTTGATAGAATATCTAGTAGATTTCTTAGGCCCGTGTCATCATTACTATATTCCGGAGGGGTGTACAAACATCCAATTAGAGTGCTTTTAAGGGTTTTGGATGTTATTATAGCGAAGCACGCTTCGCCATTGATCGTTTATTAGCACGATCCTGTAGAGGCTCAGAAAGACCTGGGGGTGTGGTTCATACCGTCACTGAAGCCATCACTACACGTCCTGAAATTGGCTAAATCCGCAATGTCGACCTTGTATCTAATCAAGCACGCCTTTGCTAAGTTCGACAAAGTTTTATTTGGCAAGGTATTCGGCACGTTCGTGCGACCTCAACTGGAATTTGCCATCCAAACCTGGAGACTTTGGACAGCCAAAGACAAAAAACTTCGAAAGGGTAAAACGACGCGCAACAAAATTAGTACGAGGCCAACGGAACCTCCCTTATGAGACCCGATTGGTAAATCTTGACTTGTTTCCTCTGGATTGCAGGCAGCTACGTGGGGACCTAACCCAGGCATTTCGCATGTTGCGTGGTCAGGATTGCTGCCTCCAAACAAACGACTTTTTTGAGCGGGCCACCACCTCTAGGCTGCGAGGACACCCCCTCAAATTACGTGTGACTGGGGCAAGACTTGACCCACGAAAATTCTTTTTCTCTAAGAGGGTAAACCAGGCATGGAATGCTCTTCCTGCGGATATTGTCATGTCCCCTTCCGTGGATGTTTTTAAGGCAAACCTAGACCGATTTAATGAGTATCCTCGCGATTAAGTACTCCAAATCCAATCACTGACAGGTTCCGAATCCAAAAATTGAAGCCCTCTACATCTAAATCCTGAAATGCTATAAATGCTATAAATATATGCTAATATTAATTTGTAAGTAGTAGTAGTATTATTAGTGCTTAACCAAATGAGTTTCAGCCATTGTCTAGCTATGACGTCTCTGCTCACTATGCGATCTGCGCCGATCGTGTCTGAGGTCGCATCTATGGTCCTAGGCTACGCGGCCATATCACACCCTTTCTCGTATGGACCGACTGCCGACGACGTGGCGGGTTCCTCGGCTCCTAGCACAGCAAAGGCGTATCATGGTCGCATCTCCGGTCTTCGGAACGTTTTCGTGACTCCGAGGTCTCCTCCTCGTATGGTCCTTCGGATATAGATATTACTCATCATGGACGACATGGCTGCCGTCAACATTCACAGAAGCATCTGACCTTGAGCCCGACTGGACATAACCTTAATTTCTGCTCTCAAACGTAGACTATTTGGATTCTGATACCATTTCGCCAGTACTGTTTTGGATATTATCGCTTCAATTGTATGTGCAAAAGTACTTTCTGCAACTCGTGAAATTTGTTATTGTGTCGTACTTCATCAGAAAACGGAATCAAATTGGAATTTGTTCTTCACGTCATTGAACTGGATTTGCAGCCTACAACCAAAGCAAGTGAAAACAGCCTGAAAAAACCACCAGCGACAAGATCAGCAGTTATTCAGGACCTCGAAGATCTACAAACGGCTGAGTCGTTCCTGAATATCCTGCATATTGTTTATACACATTTGAAAGTGCTTCTAAGTAATTAAGCGTATTGTTTACTCAGTCTGCTAGACATATTTGCAATACTTTACAAACCATCAGAAGATTTTCATTATTTTGAATACCAGTCAACACACTACGTCATAGTCGCATTTTGAATTTAGTCGTTTCGCTTGCAAATGGAAGTAGCAAATATTACCTTCGATAATTCTACTAAACTGTCAACGGGGCCAGGAATCCAACCGCGGACGCCTCGGGTGGAAGTAGAACGGCTAGCCGATGGGGCTATAGAAGAGTACAGTAGTGAGGATCAAATTAGATTATCAACTACAAAAGAGCGGTCTCGAAGTTGACTGAAAAGTCCTCCCGGCAAACGGACGAAAAGTCTCAGAAGTTTAAGAGGTGCAACTTAAAAAGATGAGGCTTGCACATCCTGTCTTACGCTTCTGCACAAATTTGCAGACCACGATAAGGAGCTCCATGATCTGAAAATGGAGATGGAGGAATTGAAGAAATCTCTTCGCTTCCTCCTTAAAAAGGACAACATTATCGTACCTGAAGTTGAGAATAGCCAGCAGAGAAGGGTATTTGCAGAATCTCGGGGCGGAGCATCCACTGAGAAGGATGAACAGACACCGGCAAACCAAGCGGCGAAATTGGTAGCTTCCACCTCAAATCCCCTCGATACTGTGCGAAACAAAACACCCACCAAACAACACGCTTCAATCGGAGAAAGAGATTGTACAACTCCACTTTCTTGTGAAGTCGGTTCGGGCACAGAAAGCCAGCATAAAAAAGATAGTGGGTATGCTAAGGCTGCATACAGATCACTGAAAAAAACCACAAATGCGGAAGGGGGGCAGCACGAAGACAGCTCTGAACAAAGCCATCCCGGCTTCCAAAAGAAGCCTATCTCTGGTGATGGTAAGGAAAACCCAAAGTCACAAGCCATTCCTATCGATACCTCGGGGTCTTCCGATGGCAGTAGGGCTGGAAATATATCAAGGGTCTCCCTTGACCGCCGAAACTGCATAGTCGTTCAAGGCCTACCTGAATCAGACGGAACTACTCCGAAGGAAAGGACGGATGCGGACGTCGAAAAGTTTCGGGACCTGCTAAAAGACATTCTCAGACAGCGAGAGACAGTAGGAGTTTGTAGAGCTTTCAGGATAGGCAAACAGGTTACTGAACAGTCGGAAACTGTCCGACCTTGACCTCTCAGGATAGTCTTGGATAACAAAGAACAGGTGAACTTGGTTCTGTCCCGGAAGACAGCTCTCCGCCACTCACAGAAGACGGTGTTTTTTCAGCCGGACTACTCTCCAGCAGAACGTCTGAAACGCCGAGAATTGGTGGCGGAACTACGGGGGAGAGAGAGAGCTGGAGAGAGCAATCTGGCCATTTTCAGGGACCAAATAATACAGAAAACTACCATAGTGCTGTGGAAGCAGTCAATCCTGATGACGGCTGCGGTCCAGTAGTACTAGCAAACTCGCGCCCAAACGCATTGGACACTGCAGAGTCTCGCCGGCTGAAATTTCTTTATACTAACGCCCAGAGTTTATTCTCGAAGTTTGATGAACTTCAAATACAGGTAGCCGATGGGTCCCCTGATGTTATAGCAATTACAGAAACCTGGCTGTCACAAAGCATCAGTGATTCATAAGTGGCGCTATGCGGATACCAACTATTAAGACGAGACCGAGTGGAACGCCAGGGTGGAGGAGTTGCTTTGTATGTAAAGAACGAATTAAGTGTGTGCGAGAAGCCTGAAAGGATTACTTATGGTATAGAGGCTGTTTGGCTGACAATTAAGGCACGGGGGTCGCAGCCCCTGGAAGCCGTGACTGTCTACCGACCACCGCGGACAAACAGTGATGCAGATGCGCGTTTACTGGGGTGCATAAAGGAGATAGGAAGTCGACCTGATGTTGTACTCATGGGTGACTTCAATGCGCCCAGCATATGTTGGAACAATTTGCGGGCAAATTGTTCTAAAAACACCTTTGGTCACCATCTGCTAAAAACAACACTTGAGGCACTTTTCACACAACACGTCCTAGTTTCAACTAGAGCACGTGGAGGGCAACAAGCAAGTTGTTTAGATCTAGTCTTCACGAAGCATCCCGACACTATAGACGAGGTATGCTGCCTACCTCCACTAGGTCGAAGTGATCATGCCGTACTTTTATGGGATTATGGTCTTTACTCGTTACCCCCTACAGCAGACGAACCAAGGTCGAATATATGGCGAGGTGACTTCTCACAAATGAGAGTAGAGGCATCACAAATAGACTGGGGTCTTCTTTTCTCTGGGGATGTCACTGAGGACTGGAATACATTTAAGGAGTGGTTGTTGCAGCTAATGCGCAGTCATTGTCCACTTTCAGTGCCCAAGGTATCTAGCCGACCTCCATGGCTGAACAGAGCTATCAAAAGAGAGATCAATAAAAAAAGAAAGCTTTGGAAGAAGTTTTGCAACACAAGCTGCAACGAAGATTTTGAACAGTACAAAATCCAGCGGAACAAGGTAAAAAAAATGGTTTTCAAAGCACGACGGGACTTTGAGAGCGATCTACTGCGTCGAGCTATCAATAATCCAAAGTTGCCATGCAGTTATTTACGGAAAAGCACACGTAACAGGAACCCGATTCCTGTTATGCAAACTGATGATGGTCACGAAATCTCCGACTGTAAAAACAAAGCAGAACATTTTGCTGAGTTCTTTCAGTCTGTCTTCACCATAGAACCTCCCTTCGTCGCAACTGTTGATGAGGTCGTGGAAGCACCAAATATTGGGGATATTTTGTTTGAAGAAGAGGCGATTTTTCAAGAACTAAAAAGCTTGAAGGAATGTAAATCTCCGGGTCCTGATGAAATTCCTGCCAAATTGCTCAAGGAACTTGCTAGAGAGCTAGCTAAACCCCTTTCACTAGTGTGCCAGAAATCGTTTGATACTGGAATACTTCCTCCGGACTGGAAATTAGCGCATATTACACCGCTTTACAAAAGCGGTGGTCGTGCATCTGCGAATAACTACAGACCCGTGAGTCTGACCTCCATATGCTGCAAAGTAATGGAGAAGATCATCAAGAAGCAATTGATGATATATTGTGAAACTCACAATATATTGTCGAATGCGCAATTTGGATTCCGTAGGGGAAGGTCATGTGTAACAAACTTGCTTTATACGATGCAAAGCTGGACAAGGGCAATTGATGCAAAAGAAACTGTACATGCAGCCTACATTTATTTCCGGAAGGCCTTTGACAGTGTTCCACACCAACGTCTCCTGCATAAGTTGAGACTGATGGGTATCGGAGGCAGACTTCTTACGTGGATTGAGAATTTCCTATCTGGTCGTTCCCAAACGGTGTGTGTAGGACGACAACAATCAAGGCCGACAGTCATCGAGAGTGGAGTCCCTCAAGGTTCAGTACTCGGACCCACCCTCTTTCTCTTGTTCGTTAATGATTGTGTACAGGAATTGGACTGCGAGTGCGCCATGTTTGCAGATGATGTAAAAATATGGAGGGTCATCAGGTGTGCTGCCGATGAAGATAACTTCCAGGAAAATCTTTGTCGATTAAACGAGTGGTCGCATAGATGGCTGCTGTCCTTCAATTCTAACCAATGCACTCTGCTGCGCCTGGGAAATCGAAATGCGGTGCCTTATGCGCGACCTTACCATCTGAACGGAATCCCTCTGCAAGAAACAGAAATACAGAAGGATCTCGGCATCTTGATGACAGACAATCTCAAACCTTCTACACAATGTTGTTAGGCGGCTAAAACTGCAACTTCAATGTTGTACGCCATCAAGCGGGCATTCACGGTTTTGATGAAGACTGTTTCTCGAAAATCTTCGGTACCTTCATAAGGCCACATCTTGAATACGCGATTCAAGCCTGGAGACCGTGGATGCGGCAGGATTATAACGTACTTGAGAGGGTGCAGCGGCGAGCAACAAAATTAGTGAGAGGCCAAGGTTCACTACCATATGAGATCCGCCTAAATAACCTTAATCTCTATCCTTTGAGTTATAGGCAGTTACGCGGAGATTTGATACAAACCTTCCGTATCGTGCGTGGCTTTGACTGCGCTCTCATGTGTGACGACTTCTTCCAACTCGCCACTACAACTAATCTCCGGGGGCATCCCTTCAAACTCTATGTGCCCCAAGGACGATTGGAAGTACGGAAGAATTTTTTCTCTAATCGTGTCGTGGACCCGTGGAATAACCTTCCCGAGGCCATTGTTATGTCCCAATCTGTGGAGATATTCAAACACCGACTTGATATACACATGCTACAACACAACCTGAACTATGTGACAAATTAACCTTGAAACACCACTGCGCCATGTGACTGTCTATATTTTCCTGACTGAAAACTTGTTAACATTGTTTATAATTCTTGAGATTTTGATGTGACAAATAGGGAGTTCAAAGGCACAAGCCTATTTTTCCCTCAAATATACTGACTGACTGACTGACCTATCATTCACACACTTCCACCACGAGCGACAGTTTTCCTCCTAAAAACCACATATGACATTCCATTTTGAATTATGAGCAGGCCTTAGGAGTTTTTTTCACTGTCTGCTCTTCTTCCTCAGTTACACTGCTGGCTCGTGTAAACTGAGTGTGTGTTTATTACTTGAAACGAGCGAGTAATCGTTTTAAAATTGTGTCAATTACTTCGTTGGTATGTTGGGCTATGCCGATGAATTTCTTAAATCCTATGTACCAAGAGGGAGTTCAAAGGCATTTGCCTACATTTCCTTCAATAAATTTTACTTGACTTGACTGTGACGTAATGTGTTGACTTATATTCAAAATAGCGAAAATCTTCTGACGGTGTGTAGAGTGTTGCAAATATTTGAAGCGGACTGAGTAAACAATATGCTAATTGCTTAGAAGCACTTTCAAATATGTATATACAATATTCAGGATATTCAGGAACGAATCAACCGTTTGTAGATCTTCGAGGTCCTGAACAACTGCTAAGTCACTTTAAGTCACTTTATTAAGGGAAGAAGGCTTTCGCCCTTGAGCTCCCTATTCATAACCAAAATCGCATAATAGGTCCACCGTAACAATAGTACAAAATACAAATGTACAAATGTAGGCTTAACATCAGCGATAAGTGTGAGCCAGTTGCAAGGTGCTGCTACTGGCACTTTGTTCATTATATCTGCCACAGTTTCTCAGCAAATGAGAATCAAGTTTGTGTTTAAAAATGTCAACAGTATCTGAGAGGACCACATGTTCCGGGAGTCCGTTCCACGCTCCAATGACCCTCTGAGAGAAGGCGTTTCGTCGAACGTCGATACTGGCCGGTTTCCTCTGTAGTTTAAAAGGATGACCTCGCAGATGGTCAGTCCGAGCCAATTCGAAGAAATTATCAAATTCTAGGGCGCAGTCTTGGCCTCTAACAATTCAGTAGGTTTGTGTGAGGTATCCCGCGGAGTTGCCTATAATTGAGAGGGAAAAGATCAAGTTCGGTCAGTCTGTCTTCATAAGGCAGATGACCAAGATTCTTGACCATCTTCGTAGCCCTCGCCTGCACTCGTTCCAGGTGCAGGTAATCCTTCTTGAACCACGGACGCCAGGCCTGGACAGCATACTCCAAGTGGGACCGAACAAACGCTCTGTAGGTTTTCCTGAAGAGCTCCTTGTCAATGTTGACGAATCCCCGCCTAATCGCAAAAAGCACCTGTGTCGCGCGTTTACCTGGTTGAAGTGAGGAATTTATTAGAACACCGAGATCCTTTTGTTCGTTCACATTCGAAAGCGGGTGCCCATCGAGGAGGTATTGGAAGGAATCGTTCTCCTCATCAGTCCTTCTAGTACGGAGTCTTAAAACCACACACTTACATATGTTGAAGTTTAAAAGCCACCGAGCAGACCAGCAGCTTAGTCGATTGAGACTCTCTTGAAGCGCTTTCCTATCTGCGTCAGACCTGATGGCTCTCAAGAGTTTGACGTCGTCGGCAAACATGATAGCACTGCAACCCAGGTTGTTGACACAGTCGTTGATATAGATAAGGAAGAGCAGTGGCCCTAAGACAGAGCCTTGGGAGACGCCACTCAGAACAGATGTAGGGCTTGACTTTGAGTCACCGTTGCGCACAGTTTGCGATCGCCCTGTGAGAAAATCTGTGATCCATGCCAGCAGGTTTCCTCTTATGCCAATTTCTGACAATTTATACACTAGACGCTTATGTGGGACGCTGTCGAATGCCTTCTTGAAGTCCGTATAGATGACGTCAACCTTACCATTTTCATCTAGTGCGCGAGTCCACTGCTCAGTGGAGAGTAGAAGACTGGAAAGGCAAGAATGGTTCTTTCTGAAGCCGTGTTGGAGCCCTGACAGTAGGTTGTTCTACTCCAAGAACTCCATTGTCGTCTTCTTAATTATCGTTTCCATCACCTTACAGCAAATGCAAGTTAGGCTGACGGGCCGGTAATTGTTAACCTTCGTTCGGGCTCCGCCCTTGTATATCGGGTAAATATTTGCCATTTTCCATTCAGATGGCAGTTTTTCTAGTTCAAATGAAGAACGAAATATATGTGCTAGGGGCTCTGAAAGTTCGCTTGCCAATTCTTTCAAGAACATGGCTGGTATATTGTCTGGACTGGATGACTTTGCTTCTTTGAGGCTCTGCAGCTCCCTCTCAACTACAGATGTTGCAAATAGTAGAGAATGAAGTGCTGAACCGGCGTTTGCAACAGCACTGTTGGCATTATCAAAATGAAGCTCGGTTTCCCTAGTGAATACCGAGGCAAAGAACCGGCTACAGAACTCGGCTTTCTCGTCATTCTCAACGACTTCTCCGCCATCATCATTCTTAAGTACTGCGACAGGATCCTTGTTTTTTAATCTACTGTTAATATAGCGGAATAGAATTTTGGGCTTTTCTTCGGCCTGTTGGAGGATTCTTGATTCATAGTTTTTCCTGGCCTGGCGAATTGATTTTTTACTGCAATTTTTTGGCGTCGGAATTCCTCGAGGTGTACTGGCGACCCAGTTTTCCTGAATAGCTTCTTTTGTTTGTTTTGTTTGTTTTTCTTCTGCAGTTGCCTGTTAAGGTTTCTCGTCAACCAGGTAGGACGACTAGTCGTCTTGTGTACCTTCACCGGACAAAAGCGCTTAATCAGATCTAATGCAACCCTCTTGAGTGATCTCCAATCCTCCTCCTGATCCCCCTTGAGTAGGCAGTCCCAATTCACGGACGATAGTGCATTCTTCATTGAATTGAGATCTGCCTTCCATATGTTTTGCTGGTCCTCCGTTTTCCTCAGCCGTTGAGTATGGAGTGAGTAATCCCACATTAGCGTCATATGATCACTCTTACCGAGCGGAGCACTTGAATGAACTTCATCTATGTAGGACGAATCCTTCGTAAAAATGAGATCCAAACAAGTAGCCCGCTGGTTTTTTCGAAATCTGGTTATGCCCTTAACGTTCTGAACGAGAGACAGGTCAAGCGTGAGATCCATTAATTTGGAACTAAAGGAAGTTGACGCCGCCTCAACTGTCAGGTTGTTCCATTCAATTGCAGGGGCGTTGAAGTCACCAACGATGAGAACCTCCTGGTGGCTAGCAGCTTCTTTCACCAGACCAAGGAGGGAGTCGTCGGCTCCGCTCAGAATGTTTGATGGCCGGTAAACGGCCAGGAATTCAAGGTTCTGTGAATTTGCCTTCTTGATCTTTAACCAGACGGACTCATACTCCAGGGCTAGAGTGTGTTCTCTTTCTACAACAGAGATTTCAGTTCTGACATACACGACAACCCCACCTCCTTTTCGGTTTTGGCGGTCTTTGCGGAAAAGCTGGTATGCTGGAATCGAAATCTCCGAATCCGCGATTTCTGCTTTTAGCCATGTTCCCGTTATGGCAACTACATCAGGTTTCCGCTCCGAAATAACTGCCTTGAGTTCATCAATTTTTGAGGGAAGACTTTGGGCATTAGTGTAAAGAAAGCTCAATTTAGACTTAGTCACCACTTTATGCATGCGGTTGCCTCTTGCATGAGATTGCATGCAAGGAGCTGTCGGTGCTGATGGAGACGGACTGTTTTCCATTCCGACTAGGCTGTTAGTGTTATCGGCTTTCTCCAGAGGAGTGACCTTAGGACATGGACGATCTCCCCGTTCAGAATTCGAAGATTGCTCTCGCCGAGTTCGCATCTCCTGTGGATTTCTACTTTTAGCAATCTCCATTTCTCCCACTCCGCGGGGGAAAAATCCCGCTGAAAAAAAACCGTCGGGTGTGAGTATCTAAGTATTGGTTTCCTGCTTGACAATAGCTGGACCTCAGCCTCACTCTTCGGAACAACCTTCATTGGTCTTGGTTGGCGTTGTTCACCTTTTGAGTCTGTTATACGTCCCATTCGGAATGCCTTTAGAACTTTGACTTTCTCCTTACCCTTTAGGAGAAATTTCAGATATTCTTTAAATAACTTCCTGTCCTCTTCTAATCTTGATTTCGGGGTATCGGAAGTACCTTCTGTCATGCCTTTTATGACTATGCAGTTTATACGAGTGGTACTCACCTTCTGACTGTCATCCCCTTCTGCTTCTCTAGGGTTTGAAAGGACATATTCGCTTCGAGGTTCAGCGCTCCTGTTCGTTTTGGCCTGCGAAGCTGCCCTTTTTGTCTGGCTCGTGCTCAATCTCGGCCAACTTATATTAGCACTTGGTCTTGGTCGGCCTTTTTGCTAATCTTCAAGAAAGCTTGAAATCCTTATCACTTTGTCTTTTTAGGCTGTTTTCGCTTGTTTTTTGTAGGCTGTGACTTCAGGTCAACGACTTGAGAAACAAATTTCATTTTGATTCCGTCTTCTGATGAATTTCGACACAATGAAAATTCCACGATGACGAGGTTGTTGAATAGTATCCAATTATTAATATCTGGAGTCCGCGAGTGTCCAGAAGTGTGAAATCCCGAAACGACTAAATCCCTTGGAGTCCGAAAAAGCAATGGGAAGTAATGGACAGAAATGGACAGTAATGGGCAAGGGAGCCTCAAGGCGAAGCCAGCATTTCGTGCATTCAAAACTAGACTTATTGAAAATTCTTCAGGAGATTTTTACTGTCTACCCCCCCCCTCTAACACAGTTCCATTTCTGGCAACAGCACATATCCTGCATCATAGCTATGTGCAAAGAGGTACTTCAAAGGTACTTACCTATATTTACCTCATAAAACTGAACATCATCATTTTAAGAGGTTCTCATATACGGTTTGCCTACTTATGGGACAACGACATGTAAGGAAGCCGAAGGCAAAGTCGGGCTTCGGCGCTAGTATACTAATAAAGTCCTTATTCGCATTCCGTCCCAGCAACCCTTTCAATATACAATACATATTTTTAGATAGGTTATAGCAAGAAACAGATTTCAATATTTATTAGTCAACTTTACGGCACAAAACTTGGAAAATTAGCAAAATAGAATTTTTCAAACTTATTTCGCTCTTATTTTTCCAAAAAATAGTTCGTTATCTCATAATAACACTTACCCCAATTTTAAGGACGCAAAAGACATTTTTTCCGTTTTGCGAACAGATATAACCAAAAAAGTTCGTGCTCTTCATGAGTATTCGTTTATAGTGCAACATGCACTAACAAGAATTTCCTTTCCGCAGCGTCTAATAGCATAGTAAATCTCTTGGTTATCAACAAACGTTGAATTTCACCCACTTTTACCGCTATTTTCTCCCAGTTTACTAATGTGGACGGAAATAAATTTAATTAACCATTAATTTGGACCACACGTCAACCCAATGAACTAAATAATTAACCTCAAATGTATGGTAAGTCCCCAAACCTCCAACCTTTCATCAGATATGCAATCTACTGTATATAGTCTTCAAGAAGGCATTCGATAGTGTTCCACGTCAAAGACTTTTGCACAAACTCAGCCAACTAGGTACTAGAGGAAATCTGCTGAACGGGATTCGAGGTTTACTACTCAGCCATTCTGAAACTGTGCATATTGGTGACCAGCAGTCGACAGAGGTTGCTGTAGAGAGCGGTTTTCCCCAAGGCTCTGTCCTTGGCCCTATACTGTTCATTATTTACGTCAACGAGAGTGTCCGTGAACTGGATTGTGACGTGGCTATGTTTGCCGATGACATTAAGATGTGGAAAGTCATCAGAAATGCAGCAGAGGAATAGCGTTTACAGTTAAACCTAAACCGTCTTCAAACTTGGTCTAATGACTGGCTTTTTCCATTTAATGAGAATGCGTGCAGTATCCTGCGAGAAGTAGACCCAGCTCTCCGAATCTAATGGTTAGCAGCCTGAGTGACATCCAACTGCAAGAAATGGACGCGCAGAAAGATTAAGGATTGTGGATCACGACGTCGCTTAAGCCCTCTCTGCATTGCGCAAAAGTAGATAAGTCTGCGATGTCCATCCTGTACCTTGTCAAACGAGCTTTCTGTGCCTTTGATAAAGACTAAGGTCTTTGGAACATTTGTACGACTGAAACTGGAGCTTGCTATCCAAGCATGGAAACCTTAAACCGCGAAAGACCTCAGTCTCCTCGAAAAGGTACAAAGGCGTGCAACTAAGCTTGCGACCGGACAGGGATCATAACCCTATGAAGCACGCTTAGCTAACCTCGACCACTTTCCTTAAAGTTACAGGCAGCTACGTGGCGATCTGATACAAGCATTTCGTATAATGCGCGTTCAGGACTGCTGTCTACTGCCTGGCGTGTTCTTCGAGTTGGTTTCAACCACGAACTTAAGGGGACATCCGTTCAAAGTACGTGTAACTGGGGCCAGACTAGACCTACGAAAGTTCTTCATTTGTAATAGGGTGGTGGAAGCTTGGAATGCTCTGCCCGTAGATGTTGTTATGTCCACTTCCGTAGAAGTCTTTAATAGAAAGCCAGACTGCTATAATAAGGTTTATTTGTAAAGCACATCTTTGGCGCCGTCACTCTAACACCAGTTAACCGCTGCAGGCCAACTTCAGACGAAAGAAATATATTATTTCATATAATATTACTTGCTTCGTTTGAGTAACATTGAATTATAAAATTGTTCTTTCCACTAAATTCATCCCTGTTCGTGCAGCTGGCTTATGTCGACCATTAACGGATAGTTGTGATCGTAGCGGCTTCTCCTGTTTTCGTCGCGTTGATGACTGCCCCGAAAATTGACAAAGGCGTACCGTGGTCGCAGCTCCGATTTTTCGAGATGTTCTCGTGACCCTGCACTTTTTTCTTCGTCCTCGTATGGCACTACCGATCAAGATATAAGTCGTGGTGGACCCCCTAACCTGCTGCTAACATTGAAAACTGCATCCTGGCATATTCTTCAAACACGTTCTCTCACGAGCGACAGTTTTTCTCCTAAAGTACATAAACTACACTCCATCTTGCGAATTCTGAGCCATGCGTCAGGAGTTTTTTCACTGCCTGCTCTTTTTGCCCAGTTATACCTGCTGGCTCGTGCTAACTGACATCATCTCATCTGATTATATTGCTTGTAAAAAGTGAGTAGCACCTACAATTACGTAAAATACCTTCTTTGAAATGTTCGGCATTGGAGATGCATTTCTTAACTGCGTTGTACCGATAGGGAGTTCAAAGGCGTTTGCCTATATTTCCCTTAATAAATTGACTTGACTTGAGCACTCTTTCTGTCAAGTACGCCTGGGTCACCATGACGGTTCTTTACGGTGCGGCTCCTGCAAAGGTCAGTGCCATCTTCAGTGCAGGGGCCTCATCAACTCTGCCGATTGGTCATTCGCATTCAGTTGCCCCAGTTATCTTGTGCCTGTACGTGCTCCTCGCTGCCTGGTCTTAAGCTCCTACAGTTCAATGTCAACGGCCTTTTTGGCAAGCTTGACCAGCATTTCGCATTCATGAACTCGCACAGCATAGCTGTAGTGGCTATCCAAGAGATAAAGTGGACTTCCTCCACCAAGGTCCCTTCCTGTGCCGAATAATTGATCGTCCGTCATGACCGTGGTCGCAAAAAAGGTGGATGTTTATCCTTCTTGGTGAACAAATCCATTGCCCACCATAGGCTCCCTCTGCTTGGTGCTCACCTATGGAATTATTGGCAATTTCCGTCGTTACCAGCCGGGCTCCGCTAACCACCGTGAACGTCTGCATCGCTCCAACTTCTAGTTGTCCTCCAGGTTTCACTGCCTCCATCATTCCCTACTTATCTTCTGGCGACATTTTGGTGCTAGGCGACTTTAATGCTCACCATGACCAGTGGTGCTCTTAATTGGCGGCCAAGCCCCGGGGAACAATGTGGGCTTCGAAAAATTGTTTTGGTTCACTGATAAATTGCCGAAAACATAGATTTGCCAATATGCCTTTTCAATCGTAAAATGGGAATTTTAGCAGAATTATGTCAAATGTGTGTACATTTTTGTGATCCCTTGCAGTATACTCGTCGTCGCTAATGTGCATAACACGAAATCTCGCGCAGAAGCATCAAGTGACGTAGGGCCCCGAAATTTCAGGGGCCAAATATGGTATTCTGATGATGGTTGGTATTCAACGAAACGGGAAGAGTTTAGATTGATTACGTCAATATGGCTTGCCTCGTTTGAATAACCGGTGTTTTTTGTAAGCATATACGTTGCCAGGGCACACGAGGTAGAGAAATGTAGTCTTGAAGGGATCTCCGGATTCCCTGTGGTGCGTCCTCGGAGTCATAGAGAATTTGCTCGGAAGTAATGGGGAGAATAATACGTTAAGTGTTAAGATAAATGTGCTATCATCGTTTGAAAGCGGATAGACTAATGAACGAAATAATTTAAATTGGTAAGTTAGTTCAAAGAAATCGATGTCTGGAAGCAAAGAATAAAGAACGTTTCGATGAGGAGGATACAGGAGGAGGGAAAAGAAATGGGGATTTGTTAGGCTGTAAGGATGATTGACGGGGGGAGGGATTGAAAGTTTGGGAAGATTGTACTGTAACAAGGGAAAAAAGGTGGAAAAAGCCTGCTTCCAAAGCCTGTCACCACGACAACTGCGTGCAAAATTTGGCCACACGATTAGGAAGTTCGCGGTATCCGGTCCACAGATCGGGCAAGGTAATTAGTTTTGCACATCTGATTAACTTAAATAATGATGCTAAAATGCCGTTGAGTATAAACTGAAATCTTTAAAGTGGCCTGAAAAGTGACTCACTAGCAATAAAATATCACCCACTGGTGATCTGCTACCCAAACGATTCATTTTTTAATGTGAATAAATTGCCTTTCCCCTGATTGAACTTAAGATACTAGGTATCTGTTGACCATTCTTAAGGTAATTGTTGATTAAACGTTCCACTCGTTTTCAAAGTAGAGACGAAGAACTTGATGTTATGTGACCTTTCTGTATTTTGACGTGAATAAAGCTATAAAATTGTTTGTGTATTGGCTATTTTTGGAATAATTGTTTGTCTGCATGCATATAGAGGCGTTCATTTAATTAGGCTGGAATTTATCCTGTCCAGGAAATGGATTTGTCAAAACCGCCAGCGCCTTTAAAGGCTATCGCTATGGTTTGCAAATGTGCTCAGGAACACGAAGAGCGTGACAAAGTTGTGGCCTATTACTGTAAGTTTTAGAAGTTGTTTGTTATCACACACAGGCCGTATGTACGCCGTCCAAACAGGCGTTAAGATTGATGCAAAGTCAAAGGAATCCTCGCAATTTCTCAGTGCATTACTAGATAATTTAGACGTTATGAAAAAGTCACTGAAGGATGATGAACGCATTTCGTCAGAACTTCACGGTCAGTCATATATCGAGGAGTACGCACTTAAGTTATTTACGTTTGCGTTCAAACGCGACGAAGCCGCTGACTTTGGCCCGTAAGTTAACGGTACACATTATTCGCTACCTAGTGCCACTGTAAAATCTTTTCTGACGGCGGGAATATTGATGGATGTGCTGTCTTTCTTTGGAGAAGTTCCTGAAGAGGTACATATCCATAATAATCCTCAATTTGCCAGATTGTAAAAGCTCGGAAGTACGCCAAATACAAGGCCGTTTACATTAAAAAATGCCTTGATAAGGGCGAAGTTCCGGTTGCGGGTCCTGCGTCTGAAGATGATAAATCTGCGGTTCCCGGTAAGACGATAATACTTTTCCCTCTTGCAACCCTTTGAGTCAAATGAACCCATGCACTACAATTTGACACTTAAACACAAAGGCTGCTAAGAATAAAAATTTGGTCAATAGGAGAAATTTATTAAAAAATAGACGCCCTGCGTTGCCAGCAGCCTGAAGTACGTCTTTAGAGATTTAAAATACCTGCTACGCTCACATATTCCAAAAATAGT
The DNA here is from genome assembly GCA_036362985.1 of Ligula intestinalis. Lineage (NCBI taxonomy): Eukaryota > Metazoa > Platyhelminthes > Cestoda > Diphyllobothriidea > Diphyllobothriidae > Ligula > Ligula intestinalis. The sequence goes on from JAYGXS010000005.1 coordinate 962,295, forward strand.
TTTATTCACAAAAATAAATTCTTATTTTTCGTTTGCCAGAGCTTATGTTTTGTAAATCTCTATCTTTCGGGAATGTTCTTTTACTCTCCACTTCTTACCACACAAAGCATTTTCATGCCAATTATCCTTGATTATTTTTCCCGGTGAACTATCAAATGAAGAAGAAGAGTTTACTAGGACAGCTAGGTATGTATTGTGACATTTTAAGCAGTGGATTTGGCCGGTCATCTTGACCGGTTAAAGAATAGCGTGCGCGTTTCTCATGCATACACAGTTATATGTTACGTAAGTTAAGTGCCATATGCGGATACGAAAATCTCAGATGTGACCTGTCACGCTTACGCCCCTTTATTTGCGCTATTATTGACGGACCCGACGCTTTGAAATTTATTCCGTCCTGCCACTTAAGTTCACAAAAGTAAATAGGGGACAGGTAAAATAGAGACTAACTGGGCAGCCGGAGATTGTATAGGCTTCTTTGGCTTACCTCGATGCCTTGTCGTTACTTTGATCCACCCTCTCGGCAGCGTTAAAACTGTATCCCACCTTTGCATAACCGTCAAACGACCGACCCATGTCCATGCAATCGCGCGCGCTGTCACTGGCTGACTTCTTGGATTTAGTTGCCCTGCTAATAGCTGCATTGAATTCGGCAGATAACGGCTGACTTATCGCTTTTTGGAAATGAATCCTTCGACCACGCGTGTTGCCTGTCGATTGGTGGATCAGCTCGGTAGGCGACCTCATCAGAATCTTCAGTCTACACCTGGGAAGACGCAAAGAAGTTGCCGCGTCGTTCCAGCCGCCATTTATGGCCATCTTTATTGGGTTAAGATGACGCAGATCAAGACGAATTAGAAGCCATAATCACGCCCAAATGCGTCTTTGGCGACCCACGCGTCAACTGTTGCGCACACTAGCCATGTGCCGTATGATGTGGTTTAAGCACACGATTATATAGCTTCTGGAGATGCGTAGTCAGAACACTAATGCAGCTCCGTCGACAGACGCTGCTGCTTTTACTATTTTTTCGCCTGGATTGAATGAAATCTTCTGAAAATAGAGCAATTCTTAGGGTTAACTACATGTTTGCTGCCAACCTTCTCTCTTTCAGTCGCCGAATTTATTCAAGGTTCGATTTGTAACTGGCCCTGATAAAAAATGATAACTCGATATAGATACCGTCATTTTTTCTCCATGTTATCCGAGAACTTATCACATAACTCTGGATAAATGAGTACATTTTTGCCAACGTTTCTCACGGATCCCATTGCAAAAAAATCGGAAACTCAGTTGCTTGCTATGGAGAAAATAGGGAGGGGCGTCATTTATGACCAGACCCAAATTATCACAGACCGCAAGTTGGAAAATTTTGCATCGGCACAGGTTATGCGGTGTTTTATGCTTACTCATCCTATACAGTTTCGCATGGTTCAGCCTCCGCTGCACTATTTATGCTTCATTGAAGTAAGGATTTTATCTTTATTGCTGTCTGAAAAATAGGGTTAGCACAGACATGGTGCGGCTATTTAATTGGTTGAGATCGTTCCTGATGACTTCGAGGAGGGACAATCCTTTTACTCTGCTTACATGTGACGCGGAAGGGTTCTCATAAGATAAGTGCAGTTGACGTTGTTGCAAAGGTTTCAGTCATTGTCGTTTTTGGAATGTAATGACTGTAACAATGCCCAATCAGGCCAAGTCCCAAGTTATTCATAGATGCACACACTAGAGATTCACAGTAGGGCGCACTATTGCATTCCAACATGAAGTTCAGCTGCCGACCTCTATTCACTGACTTTACCAAAACCTTTTATACCCCATAGTAACCCCTTTTGGTGGATGATAGAGCTAGATAGTATGACAGCGAAGAATTTGCGCGATCGAAGTCTATTGTTTCACTAGTGATTGAGTTTTGATCCATAACTTGTACCCCCAAGTGATTGGTATTTCGTTCGGCAAGGTCGTATTGGTCGGTAGCCTATCCTGTGTTCTTACGTCATTTGTTTGATCCTCCAAATGATTCTATGCGATTTCGACAGTGCTGTCTTTGTGCTCAGGAGCTGGCTGACCGATCCCAACCCTGCTGCTGATATTACTTTGCTAATCTGAAACTCTGATGACATACAGCGCGAAGTGTTGGGTGAATGTGGTCGCAAAGTCAGTCACTTTTTTCACGAAAGCAGTTTTCACTAACAATATTCCTCTTGCCAATAGAGGAGAATATCCGAGTTCCAGGAAGCAGTTCGGAAAAAAAGCGATCACTGACGTTTCGGATTCCCTCGGGAATCCTTAATCATAGGTAATAGAAGAACAGTCCGAGACATGCGCATTTAATGCACATGCACATTTAATGATTGTGCGTTTAAAGATATGCACAGTTTTACATATCTCGGGATCAGGTTGCTACCATTTGAAAAGAGCACAGAAGTCCTATTTGGCCGAATTCCAGCCGTCTATTGGGCGTACTCACCCGTCACAATGCCTAAATTGTAATCAAATTTGCGTCTACGTGGCATCAGTCTAATCGGCTTCCTGCCGTTGTGAGCGCTGGATTGGGTGCGTGAGAACAGCGAAAACTGGAATTCTTTGACAAACCTTACCTGAAAATGATCTTCCGAGCGAAATACACCGATTTTGTCTAGCCTGAAACAGCTCACACCCTGTGATAACGCCGTGAGGATATCTAAAACCATTCAGTAACCTTGATGCGGTTTATTTGGTACATTTTCCCTCGTTCGTCCTATGAAGTTCGCATAGACTAAGACACTCCGTCAGACCATTTAGGTGGTTCTTGGACCATCTGTATTCGTTCTCCGGCGTTAGAGAATACATTGTAGTAACCTCTGATTGTTATCTATGCTATCATCGAAACCCGCTAGGTCAGGCATGCTCACAGCCGTACTAAGTACAAGGCTAACTGAAAAAGTCGTCTCTCCGGAACGATGTTTGAAGCCAAATGAGGCTTCGGATTTGAACCGTTAGCAAAGAAGCATTGAAACTTTAGCGCATAGGCCTTGAAATAAGCATCATGCAACTTAACCATACTTTCCATGTCCTTGTTCATGCGGTGAATTGGACGACCAGTTTTCGCTTTGCTTTCGCCGTTCACTGTGTAACTTCAAGACTTAAACCAGGACATCCTTACTCTTCGCTCTCTTTAGTATTGTTGTGGAGATCGAAATTCAGTGTCATAAAAGTGAACTACGAACAGTAACCCTGTTAGTGGCTGTGCGTATGATTTGCACGTGGACCTAATCAATCAGACGTCATGACAGAACAGAACAACTGTGTGAATTTTTTCTCCTGCTATGCGGCTGCCGAAGAAAGCTTGATAAATCCCCCTAGTATGTGTCTGTGTTTTTGCATATCGTCACCATAGCTTGATATTTTAAACGAGCACCACGCTCGATAGCAGGTGACATGATGTTGACTAAGTACGTCATTAGTTTGAAGGTCAGTAGCTGCGCTAGCGCCATAGCTAATGGCTCGAGTTCAAAGCTCACTCCACACCGCCTTCGCTTGTCTCTGCCTTTGTGAGGACCTCTTTTTTGGGACGTTTCGGGGGTAAAACTTGATGACCGATAAAACGGTTGTGAAAATGTTGCAGTTGCGTGTTCATTCAGTAACTGTAAAATAAGTTGTAAAAAAGTCTCAGTTTTATGAAAAATATAACACCTTGAAGGCGTACTTTAATGCACTTGATATTTAGTTTTGGTTTCGAGGGCTGAATTCTGCACAGCCAATGCCGCTATACAACCTGCCAAACAAAGGGGCGATGGTTTTAGAGTTGACGTCTAGGTATTTTCCGAAATCTGAAATGATAAGTCCAGCAAGCGGTTCGCCGTTTGGAGCTTTGCGAAGAGTTGCATGTATTTCCCCTTAGCCGCTTTTTAGGGTAAAACGCAAGTTTCTGAGATTATACAATAAAACTTCGGGGCGGATAAAGAGATTGTAAATATGTACGGTTAATAAGATGGCACGTAGCTTTGAACTTCTTCAATGTCCTTGCCGAAAATTTTTTCACCCACTGCTGGGTTTTATAGGGGCAGTCTGCGACATAGTGCCAGTCGTTGCATTTCCAACATGTGGCCTTTGGTCTTCTAGGGGAACTTGCTCTTTGTGATTGCCAGTGTGAAAGACCTATGGTTGTTGACTGCTGGTTTTGCCAATCAACCTTGTACCTTGTTTTATGTTTTTATGTTTAAGACACTCATCTGCTAGTTTTTGTACTGTCAAGTCGCCGTCCTTATCCAGTTTGGACAGTAGACGTGTGTGTATTCTCGTGTTTTCTGGCAGACAATGATTTGATGAGCAGTAGAGCTTCAAACTGGTTGACCGTCGTTTCCTCTAGTTCAGCCTGCTGTTACATGTCATTTGGCTTGCCAGCTAAATCAGAATGATCTTCATCGCCATTCTCCAATCTAAAGCATTCAAAACGTCTGTTAAACGAAGACTTTGAGTAGCTAAATAAGACTTTCAAGTTACTCACAGTTTTCTTGGATACAATTTCGGCTGGTTTCTTTGGCGAAACGAGCTTGACATACTTTTCGTCCAAACTTCAGTAGGAAAATTTCAATCTTTTCTCGGTTGGTCAGAGTTTGTCCTTCTCTCTCTCGAACAATAATTCGTACTTTCGGAACCACATCTCGAAAGTAAAGCCGTCGATGGGTTCGTAGATGAATTCCCTGTTTGCTTCCGGTCTTTCTGCAACTCTGCGATACGAACCGTGATAGTCGTTTGGTCTGCTTCCAAGATCTGCATTTGTTCTACACTGCGCATTTTGTGCTGACACTTGTTATGACCTTTTATATTCACTTGTTTCGCCAATTTTTATGTCCCCAGTTGTATGTGTGAAATAGAAGACAGCCAGGATAGTAGAGAACAGTTAACTGCAACAGTCTCTCTGTGTACATCAGCTTCTCCACGCATGCCTCGACTTCTCAGTGTTGCCGTGGACAGCAGTCGTCTCGTCCGCAGCTTGTCCTCTATGTCGGCAGCAGAACCCCGCCTTCTGTCCGCAGCCTCGTAATTAAGGAGTCACAGTCTTTGCGCCCTATGTCTCTTCTTATTGGTCCCTGCGCGGGATGCTTATCCAGGCAGCCGTCGTGGGATGCTGATGACCTCAGAGTGGCACAACCCGGCGGCGCTGTTTCGTGTGCGCGTAAATCTTTGTGCTCTCGTGTTGTGTCAGCACTTGCAGGTGGTGCGTAACGTTGGCCTTTGTGCGATGGCGCTATCACGTGTTGTTTTCTCTTCATCATCCTGACCCGAGGACGATTAGAGTGTTGAATCGTGTTCTATGCTGACCTAACAATGTGCTCGCCATATTAATAACCCGGATAGCAGAGCTCCTATCCATCCTCTGCTGGGTCAGATGAGAGACGTATGCGACATCTTTGTGAACCTACGGGCCCCTGCCTGACTTGCTGTCAGATATGCTTAAATTCATGTTTTCTGCGACAGATTTCGGTGTAGTGCACTCAAACATCAGCCAGGATTTCGCTCCACGGCCTATCAAATCACGCCATTTTAATGCTGTCTAGAAAACATGGCTGTTTAGTCATAGCTAACTATGCCTTTTACCGTGTCCTGCATATTGGTGTTGAAAAAAAACGGGGACTTGTGCTTCATGTAGTTTGTAATGATAGGAGACTTGCACGTCGCGTCTGCCGCGCTCTTCTCGTTTACCTTCTCGTTGCCCTACTAACGAGTGCGTTTAATTTTTTTTATCAAAAAAATTATCTATAGTCTTGTATCCCTGTTTGCTTAGACACTTATTTCTTCCCATGGTAATAAATTGTGAGCCGTTTTTTCTAACTAGCCCTTGTTCTTATCCTCTCGCCCCCCGATGCAGATCTTGGCAACCTGGCTAAGCTGACACCGGATGCCCAGCCAACCAATCAGACTTCCAGCGGAGGCTCCGGAATGGCGGACGATTCCGAGGTCGCTGAGACAGCAGCCCAAGGCGGCAGCGGAAACGAACTAGATCCCAAAATCTCTAAAGCGGCTATAAAACACGCCAAGTTTGCTATCAGCGCATTGGACTATGACGACCGGGCCACCGCCATTAAGAATCTTCAGGAGGCCCTCAAGTTGCTGACCACGTAGGGACTTATCTAACTTTTGCTGTCCCTCCTCATTCCGTCAGCCCTAAAGCTTTCACCCTACCTCTATTTTCTAAACCTGAGTCAGATTTCAGTCCTCTCATTGAAGCCCTCCTCCGCAGTGTCCGTGTTTGCTTTTTTCGCTGAAGAATTTCTTATTTTGACTGCGTTCTTACACCTTATTTGGTGGATGGGGGTGGGCTGCTGCTACTACTACTACTACTACTACTACTACTACTACTACTACTACTACTAGTACTATTACTATTACTACTACTACTACTACTACTAATACTACTACTGCTACTACTAATACTACAGTAGTCG
>JAYGXS010000005.1:969128-993240 GCA_036362985.1 Ligula intestinalis
ATAATTGATGGGCCTATTAACCATGGGCTTAATAACCGGCGACTACTATACTACTACTACTATAACTGCCGCTAGTACTAGCACTACTACTACTACTAGCACTACTACTTCTATTAATAGTACTCATACTACTACAAGTACTACTGCTACTATTATTGCTACCACTAAAACAAGCACTAATACTACTACTGTTCATACTTCTCCTACTGCTTCTACTACTACTGCTACTACTACCGCTACAACAACAAAAACAACTACTACTCTTTCTACTACTACTAATACTACTACCACTACTACTACTATTAATATTTCTTATTTTTCTACTACTACTACTACTAATAGTACTACAACAACTACTACTGCTACTACTAATACTAGAGTAGTCGTCTGTTATTAAGCCCACCTCGGCCCCAAACCAAATTGGGCTTAATAATCGGTGGGCCTATTAGTCATGGTCTTAATAACCCGCGACTAATATACAACTACCACTATTACTACCACTAATACTAGTACTACCACTACTGTTGCTTCTACTACTACTACTACTTATACCACTACTACTTCTAATTTTACTCCTACTACTACTATTAATTCTACCACTAATACTAGCACTACTACTCTTGCTTCTAATCCTACTAATTATACCACTACTTCTACTACTTCTACCACTAATACTAGCACTACTACTACTAATAATAATAATTTTACTACTACTACTTCTACTACTACTAATAGTTCTACTACTACTGCTTCTAGTTCTGCTACTACTTCTTCTACTACTGATACTTCTACCACTAATGCTAGCACACTTATTACTACTTCTGCTACTACTACTAATACTAAAAATTCTACTACTACTACTATTACTACTACTTCTACTACTACTAATACTTCTACTACTGCAACGTTAGTTCGACTATCGATTTGAACGATATCCACCATCAGCTTCAGCAAGTTGAAGGCGAACGCGGGGACTTACCGTGGATTATAGTGCGAGTAGACTTGTGCGGAAGCTATCTCACTCTCTCCCTCATTCCGCACCTGCATCCGGTGTCGAAACAGTAGTCGAGACGACCGGAGATGGGAGAGGGATTCGGTGCCTGGTGCTGCCGAGGCCACCCACTAGGCGTGCCAACACACTCAAAACGAACAGTTTCGTAAGATAGGCACGGAACGACTAGCCGAGTGGCCCTGGCGACTACATAGACGAGAGCATGACAGCCACCACGCCCCTCTGCAAATTCACTAGGTGCCGCCAGCCGGTATTCACTCTGCTAGATCAGAGGGCGAAGATACAGTTACCCAGGCAGCCATGTGTACTGTCTGTAAACGCAGAAGGAATGCCAACGCATACACTGAAAGTGAATCAGATCCAAGAAAACTGCCAGCGCACATCAGGCCGCGGGGGCCATGGTCTTCTGAAGCATGGCGTCGCATGTTCCTTACTGCTACTAAAAATACTATCACCAGCACCACTACTACTATTATTACTAATCCGGAACAGTCACTATAGTCTGGCATTGAGCGTTGAACAAAAGAGTTTCAGTTATTTACTATAACTGACAGATATGCGTGCCGTAGGTTAGATTAAATAGCTATCAGTATCAGTATATTGAGGTATATGTAGGAAAAATTCCTTTGAGTGCCCTATTTGTACATATGTGCAGTAGTAGCAGAAAATTTGTTTCTCAGACTGTTGGCGAGGCCAGTTGTCCTGTGTCATAGGATGAAAATAGGAGCAGACAGTGAAAAAACTCCTCAGGGATTTTTAGGAGAAAAACTGTCGCTGTTGTGACGTAATGCGTGGGATTTAGGAGAAAAAAAGGGGTTCCAACGGGGGGCATTGCGAAGTTTCCCAGGATCATCACCGCGTGGAAGCCGCGTCCTGATTCTTCCTTGCTGACTGCAGAGTCCACCAACGGAACTGGAAAAACAGAGGCATTCGTCCAGATCGTCGACAGTCCGCTTTGGGTCAAACCAAGGGTGAATGTTTAGGCCGTCAATTCTGGCTGATAAGATCGCTAGCGGGGTAATCATGGTACGCAGATAGCTTAGTAGGGTAGACCGCGGAGACCTTCGCATGAGGCTATGCGTCATTTCAAGAACTTGCTATATTGGCTGTTCCCCTTGGCGTTAAAGCCGAACGGAATTGTTGGTCATCAGGTCCACACGTTGCGAGTTTCAATGTGCAAGTTGGCATGAATGCGTGTTTTGGATTGAGAACGTCCTGCCTCACCGTACCTATTCTTTCCAATGGTGCCACCCATTGCAGTCCATTTTGACGATCCCAGTCCAGATCAAAATCCAGTAAGGAACCCTCGACACTTACCGTGAAGGCAGATGCGTCTGCTGTTTGCCAAGCCGGAACAGGCTAAATCAGCAGCTTTCCTGGTGGCAGCATCGATCGTACCCCGCACCTTTTGTCCCCACGCGTGACTTCTGTGCTATGCTGTGCAGATCACTTGCACCGGCGTATGTTTTAAATCGGCTTGCCGTTGGCGTTATCTGTCACACGCCCTTAGACTGCAAGCTCGTTTGTCAAAAAAGACTTCTTAGTCAAATGCATACTATCACAAGATAAATTGGCGAGCATACGTTTGCTTTCGATAAATTCCCTTCTGATCTGTACATGTACACGGTAATAAAATCAATAAATCAATCAATAATTTGCCTGTAACGTTGAACGTAATTGCCGACAAATCAATAAACTATTTGAAGAAGATTTTCTTTGGAAGAAAAAGTAATTTTAATGAGTGAATTTTCGAGTTTGGCGCCCCAACTCGTCGGCAGACTAATAGGAAAAGTGCAATGAACGACTAAAATTTCAAAACTGCCGAAAAAATCAAGTTATATGAGGTGAGACGTGGTTGGTAGGTGTGGTCTTAGTTAGTCTCTGTCCTGTAGCTTCTGTGTTTCCGTCGTTCTTTGGCGTGCTTATTAATAACATCCAATTGTACGTGCCGGTTGATGCATGAATAGTCGGAGTGCATGGCTTCGAGGAATTCTCGGCCGATTTTGCAGGGGCAAGCTCCGACGATGCGTGTTTTATACCATGCAAAGGTGTGTCCTGTGTCGAGGTAATGCATAGCCACTATGGACAACCTCCGCATGAAATTTTGTAGATGGTTTCTTTCTTATTGAGGTAGCTGATCCTATCCTTAGGACGGACTAGCTGGGTGCGTAAAGTAGCCATCGGTTTGTGCGCCACTTTTATTTGGTGTTTCCACAAGTGTCTTTCGATGAGTTCAGACGCATTCCTTTTATAAGGGAGGACTCACGATATATATGTTTTTGGCGCTTGGCTGGAACCATCTGGTTCCTCGTTGTGTGGTTGTTGTTTCATGCATCGGCGTATAAAGCCTCTGGGGTAACCATTTCGGAAAACAAATGAAACAAGTAATTTAGCTCTATTCGGTAGGTTTGCTCGTCATAGGAGTGTGTCTTTGCTCCGTTTATAATTTTTTTCGGCAGTTTTGAAATTTTAGTTGTTCATTGCACTTTTCCTGTTAGTCTGAAGTCGATTTGGGGTGCCAAACTCGAAAATTTACTCATTACAGGTACTTCTTATCGCAAAGAAAATTTTCAAATTAAAATTTCCCAGGCCAGTAGTGCATCGTTGGCTTGTTCCAAGAGGGCTATAGCCATACCGTGTCTACCAGATGAGTCACGCATACCACTGTGATACAAGGTGAGATGGGAATTGACTTCTGGAATTTTGATTTCTCGGGCGCCTGAATCGGGAAGTCAGACTTCGGACAGGCAATAAACATCCACATAATATTCACGGAGACTGTGCGTTGTCAGACTTTGAGTACCAGGTTCCGGAAATGTTCGCACATTCCAGCATCAAATATCAAGAGTCCGTATTCGGTTAAGTTGTCCAGCTTGCATATTATTCGCCCGCACCAACGGATAAGGGTTGCGTAGCGCCTTGGTTCCCGCGGACGCCGTAGCATTGGTCGTAGTAGAGTAAGTAGACATATCATGAGGTTTCTTGGGGGATGTTGAATACGGGTGGGTCCCCAACAGCCGCTCAGATTCTTTGTTCGAGGTTATCTCCTCTGGCACTTTGGCTCAAGAACCTAACCACATGGCAGTGGTAGTGGTGGTGGCTAGCAAACCTATTTAATGGCGGTTCACGCTCGCCATGTCACAGTGTTTCATTGGGACTTGCGGCATTTTATAAGGTAGTCGGTGCGCCAGACCTCAACCTACCGCGCCCTGGTAATACTGTCGCTGCTACGTCCACGACTGTTTATTCGCCAAACCCGGGAGCCTGCGTATTTCGCAGCCTACCTTCACTGAAGGTCCCGACACTATCACCACCTGTGGACGCGCCAGGTAGCCAGCAGCTTGGCATGGAGACAGCCTTCTGGTCTCACACATACTAGGTGCCATATCGCAACTGTTCTTGCTATTATACACGGCAGACCGGGCGACGACATAGCCCCTGAATAACTAAGCACGTACGGGCCGTGGAGACAAGTGACCTACTGTTCCAGATCGCTATCCACACGGTGGAAGAAGGCCACGAATTCGACTTCTCGGGCACACGGATAATGGCACGCGCAGCTTATAAGGCGGGGAGAGAAGTACTGGAGGCCCGGGTATCAGAGTCCAACTCCATAAACAGGCATGTGGTACACTGCTCTGTTATTTTGGTAGGCGTGTTCACGACCAGAAACTACGGCCCAGATCCTGTCCAAGCACGCAGGCTGCCACGAAAAGGTCAAACGCCACAACTTCAGGGACCCGCGCAGGGGAGATACGATAAGATGGCAAAAGCCTCGACGTGGCGTGGGCATGGACCAGTCGCAACGTTTGCTGCTTTCTCATTTTCTCTGGCGATGGCTTTTCATGTGGAGTCAGAAGCTCATGAGAATAGAATTGTCTTTCTAAATATCGCGTCTTTGTCTTGACAACAAGAACCTGGGGCACGCATATTTGCTTCTAAGTATTTTTTTCGAATTAAAAAAGTTGCTTGCGCGAGCACAGCAGCAGCAAAGACAGTGAAGTTTAGAAACATAAATATTGTGTAAGTAAGCAAGCAAGCAAGCAAGCAAAAGGATGAAAATAACATGCAGGATGACATAGTCAGCTATGCACGCATGCAGTGCATCGGTTATAAGGCACAGACCGCAACAACAGTTTATCCTGAGAACCTCCTACTCTTCACTTATAATCCCCTACTTCGAACCCCCACAGTCTCCAACGCGCGGGGAAGTAGGTCAAAGGTCAGTCAGCCGCACTCAGCTGCCTGTGTGGGACAGCGGGAATTGAACATGGCGGGGAGTGGTGTTGGCTACACCATCGCCACAAAGTCATTCATGTCAGGTTTATCAAGGGAGATATAGAAAAACGCCTTTGAACTCCCCAGTGGTACGCAGGGGTTAAGAAATGCAATGGCACAGAGGAACGTTTCAAAAGAACTCGTTTACATAACTGTGGACGAAAGACGCTGGGTGGTTCTGAAAAGTAAGCATACACAAGTACGCCCTTGTTTAAAGTAATACAATTGCATGTATACACATAAACCTCGTAGCACGGCTTATTGACGAAGCCACTTGACAAGAGCTAGTAGTTGTAGCTGAGCAACAGAGCAGACAGTGAAAAAAACTCCGTAGGCATGGCTTATTTTGAGGTGTTTTAAGGAGAAAAAAACTGTCGCTCGTGGTAGGAAAGTATGTGCGAGGTAGGACCGGCCTGCCACTGAGAATATTTGAAGCAAGTCACGGGAGACCGCGGAGGTCACGAGAACATCTCGAGGAGCCGAAGTCTGCCGACAAAGTGACGATAACAGAGGAACCCGCCACGATAGTAAGCAGTCTGTTGTGGGTCGATATGAGGAAGAACCTTATAATGCCACGCAGCCTAGGAGCACAAAATGCGTTAGAAGCGATAGCCGATGCGTCGGCGAGAAAATTCTTTGAAGAAAGAGTAATACAACGTCAATTTATGCTATTCAAAACTGCCTGATAGCAGCAGGTGTATATTTCACAGGGGTTGACGGGTGTCAACACAAATATACACTTAGAATTAGGGTCTACGCCTATAGACGTTAAATATATTGATATATGCCACGAACAGAAATTAATTTCTCAGGAGATTAAAAGGCTGAACTTTCAAAAGTGGTATATCAACCAGAAAGAAGAAAAGCTGGGGACCCACTGCTGAACCAGACCCCTCGCAGCTGCGTCAAGCAGCGGCAGAATACCGGTGAAACGCGTGTCTGGGCCTTTTAGTAAGTACCTAGGCTGTTAGTATGGTAAGTTACAACGTCAAACAGTAATAAAACTGAAAAATAACTAATAGCATGTTGTTTGGCATTTAAATGCCTGCTGTCGTACTATAATGAAATACGTCTGGTAGCTTTAGATGAAGTGATGGTATGTATGGCTGAACTGGTCAAACTTCGTCTTAAAGGCGTCCACAGATGAGACATGATGATGTCCGCAGGCAGAGTATTCCATGCCTGAATTACTTTTATAGAGATGAAGAACTATCTTGGGTCCAGTCTTGCCTTAGGCATGCGTAAATTAAGAGGGAGTCCACGTAAGCTAGTGGTAGTGGCTAGCTCAAAAAATCGTCAGTGAAGGCAACAGTTCTCACTCCGCAACATGCGAAATGCCTGCATTACGTCATTGCGTAGCTGTCTACAATTCAGAAGGAACAAGATAAGATTGGACATACGTTTCTCGTAAGGCAGGTAACCCTGACCCCTTGGTTGCCCATTCGTCGAACCTCTTCAAGGATTTTGCGGTCTTTGACTGTCCGAAGTCTCTAGGCTTAAATGGCAATGTCTAATTGTGTTCATACGAACACCCTAAAGACCTTACCAAAGCCGACTTCATCAAAATCAGCAAAGGAGCGCTTGATGAGATACAAGCTGGAAATTGCGGATCTGGCCAACTTGAGCGTCCTGAGTGAAACACTAATCCACAGCCCGAGATCATTCTGAGCCTTAATATTTGGCAACGGAATTGTTCTTCAACTCAGCAAATGGAAAAATAGCAGGGGAGAACCGGACAACATTTTTTGGGGAAAAAGGGATTAAGCGAAGGAACGGACCAGATTGTTGGGGAAAGGAAACAATCCTATTAATTTCAGACAGAATTTCACCGTAGATGGATGTGGAGGATTCCAAAATTGTTCAGCCGAAGATAACAGACAAGGCCAGCACTTTACAGCAAAACCCGTAAATTATTCTTATTAGTGCATGAACAAGAAACCTAGAAGTGAGGAATTGCTGAAAAAACTACACATAGAGTAGTAAAAACAGCTGCGCGAGGCCAAAGCCACCTTTACGCTCGTTGATGAATGTTCACCGACTGCTACCAGAATTCACGTGTCCCACTCTGCTTGGAACCTAATTTCTCGGACTCTGACAGCAGCCACGCAGCGGCTAGCAGTCCAGGCAGACTGAGGGGACTAGAATGGTCATTTCTGGCTTAATAGCCATCGTCAGCCAGTCATACCGCACCCCAAGTGATGCACCACCCGAGTCTTGAGTCGCCCCAGCTCTCAAAATCGTCAACGAAGACAAAAAGTCGTTCCAGTGGACACTAAACCGTTTTCATAAATTATGTTATCTTGTGAAGAGAAGTTGTTTCCTTAACACAATGGGGGATGCGGAGTGGGAGATTTGTGGGTTTGTAACTTTGCATACGTAAAGACCTGACCTCTAGGCGTACCCTCACGTCATCTGCTCTGAATTTCATACAGCAGGAAAACAAAGGGCGACTCGGATCACACTAACAGGTACAGCGGTTCCAGTCGACACCAATCGATCAGATCTTACCACCCCATGAACCAAAGATGCATGAGAAACTCGTGAGGAAGATGACACAGAGAAAGAAGTATGCCAGCGAATAAAGGTGACCGTCTTCTCAGGTTCTTCAGGCTATTTTCGCACCTCCTTTGTCTATGACGCCTTGACTTTAATATATTTCCTCGTTGACACTGGGGCTCAAGTCAATGTGGTACTATAGGAGTTAAGGCTAAGACGGTTAACCTTAGCACCTACAATCTTCGAGGCCCGGTTCCTTAGGCGATAGGAGAAGTCTTGGAAAGGACAGAGTAGAAGGAAGAGTTTATTGTGTACACAGGACGTCGAATAGAGGGAAAGAGTGTTGACTCGCGGATGACCGCAGTCCGGCTGCTAGGGCGTCAATTCCGGAGTGACTAGAGCATCAGGAACCACCGGCGAATGCTTTATCCCGGGGGCCAATGGGGTTGCTGATGTCTAGATTAGTGCGTGCGCACGACCTTGAGGTTGGCTAACGCTGGCTAGCCTGAGCGCGCGTTCGCGCTGAAGAGTATGTGCGCGTCGGTCAAGGACAGTCAGCGCCTAGCCTAGCAGTAGGCACGCAGGCAGGCCAAAGGCACCATGCGTCAGCGATTGGTCTTGGGCTGCAAGTGGCTGCAACAAGGCCACTACAGTACCTCCGAATCCAACCAACCGCCGCTGTCCAAACTCTGGTCTCCATCTCGAAGCTGTCAATTTTTTTTCCATTTCTTTATTTGGCAGTCTATCCCTCACAATGACCATCTGCCTTTGAAGACATTTCTCCTGGATTTTTGTGATAGCCGATGTACCTCACGTTATCCCTCGTGCGGATTTCCTGGACGACTTTGACCTCCTGGTGGGTCGTTGGCGTTCCCGACTTTTTGATCGCAGTACCGGTCTATCTGTTTGCGGGTTGACTACTGTACTGGACACATACATTGCTTGTCCACACCGGTAGTGTATTCTTCAGCATTCTCACATAACCAACCACCAATTTCGCAGCGACAATTTTCAACACAGTGTTGTGCATCACCTCTAGTCCTCCTGCTTTCGCTCGTCCGAGACGAATGGCACATCCACGCCTACAGACCGCTGAGGCAGAATTTGAGCATATATATATGTTCCAGCTGTGCGTCATCCGACCTTCCTAACGTCCCTGGACGTCCCATCTGCATAGTTCGCCCAAGACGACATCGAGCGATTGGTGACCTGTGTTGACTACCATGCCCGTAACAACGCGAAAGTTCCTGTTCGGTACCCAGTGCAGCACCTTTTCGGAAAAACAGTTTTCTCGTTTTCTTGGTCCGTGCATTTAATCAAATTCCCGTTCCTCCCAAGGATGTCTCCAGAACAGCCAGTGATACACCTTTTAGCCTGTTCAAGCTCATCCGCATGCCGTTTGGTCATTGCCATGCTGCCCAAACGTTCTACTAGTTCATCGACCAGGTGTTAGGTGGCCTGCCGTTTGTCTACACATATGTAAGTGATCTTTTGGTGGCTAGGCGGAGTGCGGAAGTACACAAGGAACACTTAGCCTTTGTTTTTGATCGCCTCGACATGTTTGTTGTCATTATCCATTCCTCCAAGTGCGTCTTTTGTGTGCCTGCACTCGAATTTCTCCGCAATCATCACGTCCACCCCGACCGCTTGAGTCCTCTGCCCTCCAAAATGGAAACGATTCATGAGTTCCCTCCACACAACTGTGTCAGGATGCGACGATTCCTGGGCATGGTCAAGTTTTATTGTCGGTTCCCCCCAAACTGTGCCGACATCATGGCGCCACTCACAACATGCTGTTACTGCAGAAGCATTGACTGCTTTTGAAAGAATCAAGACTGCCCTTGCCGACGCCTCTTTGCTCACACCTCCCGCTCCCGAAAGTCAGCTCTCTCTGATGGTAGATGCTCAGACCGTAGCCATGGGTGCAGTTCTACAATAGCAATTGGTCGGTTCGACTTAACCGTTGGCCTTTCTCTCGAAGAAACGTTTGCCCGCTGTGACACGCTACAGTACCTTTGGCCGTGAACCTTTTATCATTTACCTGGCTGTGAAGCATTTCCGACACTATGTCAAGGGCCGAGACTTCCTCACCTTCATGGACCACAAGCCGCTGACCTTTGCTCTTCGGTCCCACTCAGATAGATCCAACCTCAGAGATATTGCGCACCTGCACTACCTCTTGAAGTTCACCACTGACATCCGGTATATTGATGGTAGGAAGAATTAGGTGGACAACTTGCTATCTAGTCTTTCGCGGTCTGCGCTCCAACTCTCACGGGAGATCAGCCTTAATGCTATGCCTGCTGAGTAAACATGAGTCGATTGTCCTTGCGACGAATCCGTTTGTGTTCTCCAGCTCGCAGACATTTCCCTTAACACTGGGGTTGGCAGCATCCACTATGACAGTCTCGACTCTTTTTTATCACCCTTTCGTGCCCCCTTGATGTGTGAAGCTGTGTTTCATAGACTCTCCCGCCCTGGGATCCGAACCGTACAAAAGCACCCGGTGAAAAGTTTCGTCTGGCATCGCACGAACAAGGAAGTTAAAGCTTCGGCCCGGTCGTATCCAAATTGCCAACAGAACAAGATCCAACGTCTCAAAAAGTCTTCATCCGTCACCCTTTCCCACCCCCGATGGACGTTTTGGTCATGAACATCTCGATATCTTAGGCCCTCTACCTCCATCCGGTGATTTCACTTATCTGCTTACCTGTATACACCGCCAAATCTGCTGGGCTAAAGCCGTTCCCCTGCCAAACATAGAGGCAGACACCATCATTAAGGCTTTTCTCAGTCGATAGATCGCTGTTTTTAGCGTCCCATGCACGATTACGACTGACCGAGGTGTCCAGTTCGAATCTGCACTCTTACAAGCCCTCCCAACTTTCTCGGCTGCATGCGAATTCAAACGATGGTCTACAATCCAGCCGCCAGCGGCATGGTTAAGCGTTTCCATCACCAGCTCAAGACCGTCATGCGTGGCGCACAGAGCGCAGCCAACTGGTCCGACAACCTGCCCCTAGCGCTTTGTAGCATTCACTCGGCAGTGAAGTCGGATCTGTGTTCAACGTGGCTGAATGGCTGTTTTGCATTTAGCTCCAGCTATCAGGCGAGTTAGTCAGCCTAATCTCTTCTGGCGATGATTAGAGTTCCACTAACTTTGTCTCTCACCTGTAGTAGTTCATGGGCTCACTTTTCCGACTCCGCTTCAAACTCCTCCGACTGAGTCTCGTGCTGAAAAAAGCTTGGCCAACTTAACTTATGTGTTTGGTCGATGCGACCGAGTGCGAAAACTAGCGGAACGACCATAGGAAGTGTCGTTTCTCTCACAAGGCCAAAGCGTGCCAGATCTTTCGTCACGCTACGAAGGCCGTGGTCGGTGTCGAGCGGGTCAAGGCTGCCGCTGAGGAGAAGCCGGACTTAGCTTACGGAAAACACTATGCTGACTCCCTACCCTGTGTTCCCACACCTCCTTTAGCCCCTCCTCCACCTTCCCTATCCGTGCTTTGGCCTCACCACCTCTACCCTTATTCTTCTGATGCCATCGAAATTCGCTCTTCGCGTAGCTGTCATCGAATCCATGTTCCCAACCGTTTAATCACTCAAGTGTTCTAACACTGCTATACGCCAGCCTTCCGTATACGCGGGAGTGATGCGATGGCCTTTTGCCTGACTTGTATTTTTTAGCAACGTTCTCGTAATTTTATCTCTGCAAACTTTGAAGACTGATTCTCTTTGTTTTGTACTTCCTTAACTTGTATTTATCACCAGTTGTTTAAATTGGTGCACGGATTGTGACGCGAGACACTTCAGGTGGTTTGGACTACGCTATCAATAGGGAACCTCTTGCTCCTATTAGTGCTCTTAACTAGGCGGTGTAGGTAGTCGACTTCGTCATATCGAGGATATTGTCTTGGCGTGTTCTTAGCGTGGGATCGCATCATGGACCCTTTCTCATCCGCTAAACGCCCTCCTTCCTCACCTCTGATCGTACCTCTTCTGCCAACGGTATCTCTACCTACTCCACTTAACCAACACTGAAGCAGCATACTGATTTGCGGTCGACGTTAAAATCAACCAACCTGGCTCACTTATGCCAAACAGAACCGTAACTTCAACATGGCTCATTCATATCAGCCACAGCCACTCATGCTGTCCACAACCCCACCTTTCGTACGCGTCTCATTCACTTACTTTAACTATTATTCCTTTCTTCGGATTCTTTCATCACCCGAATTCCAGTCTGAGAACGGCGCACTTGTAGTGACTTCACATTCGGCGTCACGCCACGCATGAAGCCTCGACCTATCTTTAGGACAGCCGCATGCCCTGCGTGTACGTTTGTCTGGCGCGACCAACTTATAGGCGTGCATTGGTTTGCTTCCCTCACTCTGGCAAACCATTTTCAAAGCCGATTCCCAAGAGACCTCTCTGCGATGAATAAAATCCCTTTCACCCCATCGGTTTTTGCATCGCCCGATATTGTCTTCCTCCTGCTTATCCTCCGCTCCTTCTATACAGAATAAACTACTCCTGCTGCTTGACGTGTACCATCTGCTGTTCTCCTAAAGAACTGCGCCTGAAGTTCGCAACTGATAAGGTTAACCTACTGACTCAACCCCTGGACTAAGCGGTCTTTAGGCTTGACTTAATCGAAATTGGACTACTAGTAGTTGTCTTCCTTCTGATAGGACGGTTGAGGTAAACAGTCTGGTTCGGTATCGAGTTTAGGACTCTCCAGTGGTCACCTAAAGGACCATGGAATTCTGTTTCCCAGGATGGATCAAGCGGGTAGTCCTCATTCGAAATATTTCTTTCAGTCGTATCGGGCAAGGTCGGGTCAGAAAGGAGTGAATGCTTGAAGCGGAGTTTAATGTGGTCGCTTGACCCCAATGAGATTGATCCTGCAGGTCCACAACCATTTCCTCCTCTGGAGTAAAGACAAGGTCAAGGCAGTTTGACTGGTATCCACCCCTAGCCCGTGTCCAAAGATGACATTCTAGCAGAGACCTTTGTGGTAGTTTTGGACTGAAGTTGTCTGGAACTCCCAAAACAGTCCATGCTTACTAATCAAAATCAGAACCATTAAATTCCGCCAGACATAATCGCGACGGGTTTTGACCATAGAAAAGTCCCCTTGATCGTGATGATGATGTTGTTTAATTTCAGGTCATTTTCCCCTCTGCTAGTCGTCTGCATTAATGATACCCTTAGCTCCCTCATTTGCAGCCATTGCTTCGGCTCGTAGTCCAGCTGAACTGAGACGTAAATTAACCCGGAATACCAATTCTCCTAACGATAAACCCATCTTAAGCATGAAGAAACTTGATCTTGATGCTTTAGACAACTTTAGTAAGCTTTATAACCAATATGCTTGCCTGTTTACGGTCCTTGGTGCCATCTTTGATGGAAAAGTATCCACGCTCACTTCTCAGCAATGTGAGAAACTAGAGCCTTTCGTCAATATGGTGTCTACTGAGACCCGTGATCGGCAAAAAAGGAATTTTAATTTTCTTTTGAAAAATGCTTCAAAAGATAAACAACCTATAGATGTTGCTGTTCAATTTCTTTACCCTTGTGGCTTTAATTTTAAAGTTGCAGAAGCTAAAAGACTCTCATTCCGAAGTAAAAACCCGCCGATTCTCGTAAAACTTTTTTCGGCGATAGAAGTAGACCTTATATTCTCTCAAGAAGAGCGGTCAGCCAACTATTTAAAGGAAAATAAACTTTGCATATGAAGGGATAAAACGCCAATGGAGCGTCGGGTTTTATCTAAAGTAGCAAATGAGAACACTGGCTCCGGTTCAACAAAACCAAAAGTTGTCTCTGAGGCCGGCCCTCCCGCTCAGGTAAGCCCACATCCCTCTGGGTCAATGTCAGTTTCCCCTGATACTTCTCCCATTCACCTTACTCGTGATTCGAGTGAGATTGTAGCCTCGTCAAGTCGTTCTCCTTCTAAGCCAACCACATCTGTGAAAGCTTTAAATTCCGATAAACCTATGAACGCCCCTAGTAAATCTACGTCAGTTTTCAAATTTGGCAATATGATTACCGATAATAACTCAGTATCTAACAAAGACCCAACCGCTCAAGCTAGCGCTTTTCCTATGCCCAAATCTCATCAACATCCCCAAATAATTCAGCCAGCTTATAAAATTAACCGTTTTTCAAAACCAGTCATGCAATTTTCGAAGGCCAATATTCCGTCAAATTTTGATATAATGCCTCAAAATCCTATATTTATGCCCCCTCCTGGTTTTCCCATGCCACACTTCAGCCGCCCTTTCTATGGAGCCCCCTCTAATATGCCTTTCTACAATATGCACCGTTCATTTGATAATAATTACTTGACAAACTGTAGACCAGGGCCAATTTGCTTTCCGCCTTTTGTTTCTCCCATGCCGTTTCCCTTTCCGCCACCAAGTTTTCCTTTTTTATAAATACTGACGAGCGTAACCTGAATCTGAAGGATACGCTCAGTATAGTCTCACTCAATGCGAGATCAGTTGTTAATAAGATGACAGAACTTAAAACAGTAGCATTTGAGCTTGATCCAGATGTGCTCTGTGTCACTGAATCTTGGACTCTCTCTTTTTTCTGACTCGACACTCGCCATAGATAATTATAGTTTGTACAGACAAGACCGCATTGAAAAGCGTGGTGGTGGTTGCCTTCTTTATATTAAATCATCCTTTGTACATTTCCCGTATCACCTGAGCATTTCGTCATTTTCTGGACATTTTTGTCTTATTTCAGTCATCCTGCCACACAATAAAAAAGCGATAATTGGGTGTGTCTACAATCCTCCCTGTAACTCAAGTAATGTAATGCAGCTGTGTGAATTGTTTGAAAAAGTTGCAGAGACTCAATTCGATGTCAGAATAATTATCAGTATCAGTATCAGTTTATTGAGGGAAAGATAGGCGAAGGCCTTTGAACTCCCTGTTGGTAACAGGATGATATGAAATAAGTTGATACAAAGAAAAATTTAAACTTTACGACAGTTACATGTTCCGGGAAGACAGTCTTCACAAATATAACAGAAAAATACAGAAAAATATATGATTACTCGCAAATCGCGAGTAGTATAATTTGATGCAGTGGATGTGATAAACAATGTGATTCATTTGTAAGTGATTCATTGGAATCTGATGAAGGAGTTTTCACCTTCGTTGCGTTTGCACTTGATACATGTCCAGTCTTCTCTTAAATGCATGGACACTAGTGGAGAGAACAACCTCTTCTGGAAGAGCGTTCCACGCTGAAACTATTCTGTTGGTAAAGAAAAATTTTCTTCCGTCGATCCTTGCTTTGCCCGGGCGTAGTTTAAGGGAATGCCCGCGCAAAGTTGGCGTGTTAGCCTGGGCAAAGAAATCATCAGGAACGAAACAACAATGCAGCTTATTCATAATACGGAACGTTAATATGAGGTCCCCCCGGAGTTGTCTGTAGGTAAGGGGAAATAGGTCGAGGATTGACAGTCTGCTTTCATAGGGCAATGTTCCTAGACCTTTGACCATCTTTGTCGCTCGCCTCTGGACCTTCTCTAAGACAGTACAGTCTTTGACAGTCCGAGGTCTCCATGCCTGTATAGCGAACTCCAGGTGCGGCCGAATGAAGCTTCCAAAGATTTTGGAAAAGCTGTCTTTTTCAAACCCCATAAAGGCTCGTCTAATCAGTTGTAACATAGATCTGGCCGACTTCGCCGCCTTCGTACAGTTCAGCGTTGGTTTGAGTGAAGAAGTTATCCACACACCCAAGTCCTTCTGACTCTCAACTTGTTGCAACGGAGTACCATTTAAAGAATAGACTTTCGTGCAGGATGCTCTAAAACTGCCGATTTGAAGAAAGTTACATTTACTAACATTGAAAGGCATAAGCCAAAGCTTTGACCAGTCCTCCAATCTGTTCAAGTTGGCTTGTAGATGGTTTTCGTCTGCCGTACTTTGGACAACTTTCCATAATTTGATGTCATCGGCGAACAAGGTGACTTCACAGTCTAGCTCCCTGACACAGTCGTTGATGAAGACGAGGAACAATATGGGACCTAAAACTGAGCCCTGTGGGACGCCACTCACCACAGGTAAACCTGAGGACTGCTGGCGACCGACTTGGACTCTTTGTGACCGTCCTGTCAAAAAGTGTTGGATCCATAGGAGGAGGTTCCCACGAACGCCAGCACTGCTCAGCTTAAGCAGCAGGCGTTGATGAGGGACGGTATCGAACGCCTTTTTGAAGTCAATGTAGATCGCATGCACCGTTTTGCCCTCGTCACGTGCTTTGGTCCAGCTATCAAGTGAGAATAGCAGATTGGTAAGACAGGACCTACCACTGCGAAAACCGTGTTGGGCATCGGAAAGGAGATGATTCTGCTCAAGGAACTGCATCAACGCCTTCTTAATGATTTTTTCCATGATTTTGCAACAAATGGAGGTAAGGCTCACCGGCCTGTAATTATTTGCGGACGCTCGGCTGCCACTCTTGAAAAGTGGGATGATCGTCGCTGTCTTCCAATCAGATGGTAGGCAGCCCGTAAAAAATGACGCCTGGAAGATTAGGGCTAACGGCTTGGCCATTTCAGAAGCTAGCTCCTTCAACAGGTGATTTTAATCTGCCAGACATTGACTGGCATGCAAATACCTGTCCACCAAGATTTCAGAAACTGGTTGACACTATTAACTTTTCAAACATGTCACAACTGGTCAGTTCAGTGACCAGAAATGACAACATATCAGATTTAATTTTTACAAATGATGTCCACCCTCTTTTTATGAATTTTCATCGTGATATTTTCAATAGTGACCATGCCTTAATTCACTGTTGTTTTCCAGTCTCTCTTTCTAAAAAGCCCGATGTAAAATGCAATAACCTCGACTTTGGTAACATGAACCATGAATTAGTAAATGATTTCGTAAGTACCCTAGATTGGCATAGCATATTTTCAACTAACGATCCCTACTTCTTCCAGGAGCTATTGCAAAACCTTACCGAAAATATTCAGGCTCTTACCCCACTTAAGATTTTTAAATCAAATTCAGCTTCTTCAACTGTGCCACATTTTCTCCAAAATAGACTTAAGAAATTACAAAAACAACTTAAGGATACGTCTAATAGCTCTTTATCAGTTCACTTAAGAATAGCGCAAATATTTGAATTAGCGCTTAAAATAAGGCTTGCACGAGATAGGCGTAGAGAGGCCACAGCATTAAGTGATGCGAATTCTTCCAGATCAGTTGCTCAAGTCTTCCGTCTTCGGTCGGCTAAGCTTCAGAAAGTCATTCCACCCTTACTCAATGGCAACAATCATTTTATTACAGAGGATTTGGAGAAAGCAGCATTGCTAAATTCATTTTTCGCCAAGTTCTTTACCATCGAAACTATCCCCACTCCTGTAATCCCCCTGCTGTGTGATTCAAATCTCAGTACCCTTAATTTCTCACCCGCTTGTATTCAAAAAGAAATAAGTCGTCTTAAAAATTCACATTCGGTCGGAACTGATAACATTCCAAACTCACTCATCAAACAATTAAGAGATTTCCCACCCTTACTTAGTAAGTTATTTTCAGTGTTTCTTGAGAATGGCTTTTTCCCGGACTACTGGAAAACTTCTATTATAATTCCTGTATTTAAATCTGGTTCCCGATCAGATATTCACAATTATCGCGGTTTTCATAAAACGCCCTCTCTGGCTAAACTCTTTGAAAAATTAATTGCCAAAAAAAATTACAGATTTCTGCATAAATAATAACATTCTCAGCTCCTCACAGCATGGCTTTTTACCGGACCGATCTTGTGAAACTTGTCACATGTCTTTTCTAAATCTACTTACTTCTCTTCGTAATGATAATCTATCTGTGGTAGTTATCTATTTTGACCTTAGTAAAGCATTTGATAAAGTTCCTCACAGGAGGCTCCTAGCCAAACTAGAGGCTATAGGATTTCGTAGTCCACTTACAGACTTCATCAGATCTTATCTTTCAAATGGACAACAAAAGGTTTTAGTAGGATCCTCATACTCTACTCCTACCGCTATTTTGAGTGGTGTCCTTCAAGGTACCGTGCTAGGTCCTCTGCTCTTTTTGCTTTACATAAATGATATCTCATTGAGTGTTAAACACTCCCAATCTTATATTTATGCAGATGATCTCAAGTGTGTTTACTCCTTCTCTAAATCTACGGCCGCGAGATGCTTAGAACAAATTCATTCTGATCTGCACGCTCTTTCGACGTGGAGCTCAACATGGCAGATGGAGTTCTCACCTTCTAAGTGCCGATATATGTGCTTTGGGCCTGAAAGGCTGCCACAACCTGTTATTTTTCAAGGTTACCCAATGACTGAATGTTCCAGTATCAAGGACCTAGGATTAAGCTACACCAATAAATTAGACCTTTCTCCTCACGCCGATAGAATTACAGCCAAATCCGCACAGATTTGCGGCTTTATCTCTTATAATTTCTATCTTCCTGAAATGAAATTAAGACTTTATCGTATGTTCGTTCTCCCCATCTTAGAATACTGTTGCCCCTTTTTCGGTCTCATGAATGAAGGTAGCCGCTCAAAAATTGAACAAATTCAAAAAAATTTCACACGAAAACTGCTGTATCCGACAGCTTCTAATACTTGCTACTCAAATAGGTGTCGATTAACAAAAATAAGGTTCCTTTGGGTCAGGAGATTGGAAGCAGGCTTTTGTCTCCTTTTTCGGCTTAATAATTGCACAAATTTACCCAGGACTTCTGTCATTACCCCCGTCAGCCGTCCCTACAACCTAAGAAACTCGGCACTTGTTATACCCCCTCCTGCATCTTCCTCATGTAAACGCTCTTTGTTTTTTGCTTCCAGATATAGCTTTCTTTGGAATAACTTGCCAATCGAAATTAGGTCGTTAACTAGATTGTCTACTTTCAAACAGAGACTGCACATTTATCTTAACACTGACTCTATTAACCTTCTATTCTCCTCATCTTTTCCGAGCAGCTTTCTCCATGACCCCGAGAAAGGACCATTGGGAATTTAGAAGATCCGCTTGAAACTATTCTCTCTGCCTCGTGTCCCCCGAGAACCTAGATGTTTCCATTAACCACCGCTGAATCACACGAAGCCACGCGGAAGTACTCAGTCTAAAATGCGGCAGTTTCGTTGAATACTCGCCTTCATCAGACCACATACACCTATTTCTGCTCTATTACTATCATCCTAAGCAGTTTTTTTCTCTTGCACACTTTTTGAACATGGAGACCCGTTGAACACTGTCTCCATTTTCACTGTAAGAGTTTTTTTAACTGCCATAATTTTTAGTTTTTAGTTCAAAATTACCTGCAAAACATTGCTAATGTTGCCCCAAAAGGACAATTTCTGCTGACATTATTACGACTTTCTACGTCTACTTGCACATATTGTCAAATTATTTTTTGAATTTTTATTTTTTTTCGAAATTAACTTTGTATAGATAGTGCCGTACTGGCGCTGAAAAATATAAATTCCAAATTCCAAATTCCAAAATCAATTGATTGTTCGAACTTACTAAGGCTGTTTTTTCCATCTAGAAGAAGCGTTGTTTAGGCTTCGTTCTCAGGAATAAATTTAAGGGGCCTTGGTTGTGTTCGCAGGTCATGGCCTGTGTTTGCTTTGCCCATACAGAAAGCGTTTTTGCATGTGAGAATTTCCCCATCCTTCCAAATAGAACCAGCATTACCTTAAAGAAG
Source organism: Ligula intestinalis (assembly GCA_036362985.1). Taxonomy (NCBI): domain Eukaryota; kingdom Metazoa; phylum Platyhelminthes; class Cestoda; order Diphyllobothriidea; family Diphyllobothriidae; genus Ligula; species Ligula intestinalis. The sequence goes on from JAYGXS010000005.1 coordinate 988,621, forward strand.
AGCTAAAGCAAACTCCACTATTTCTGTCATAACAACTGGCATGGATTCCTGATCACCCTCTATTACAATATTTTGCTTGCAATCGCACGCTATCTCTGCATTTCGTCGCCTGCGCCAGGACGATATTTTGCCGCTCGGGGCATTCTGGAGGAGGCCGGTACCTCGATATGGGATTGATTTTTTGCGGCCAGAGAACTCACACAGTAATTTCCCCGGTAAGCCGAGTGCGTGTGTTCACTTTCATAAACGCACTGTGGTATGTCCTCCTCAACTTAGTTCACCTTCTGATGAAATGCAGTGATGTCGTCCCTTCCTGTAGAATTGACGGTGAGCCTTTCTTGACATTTCTCACAGCTTTTGGAGGTGTACCCTGGCTTTTAATTTTACATTTTTGGGGGACTTGATAGTTTAAGTTACTACAGTGGCTAATGAAACTTGAATTAATGGTGAATTAATGTTCACTGTCTAAGTGCACCATGGAGCTGGTTTTTCGAGTGTTTTTAGGGAGTTTCTACTGGTTGTTACTAGGCATGCTCTATGAGGATATTCGGTACTGTTCTCAGTTCACCATATTTACTCGATATTATTCAGTATTGTTTTAAATGACGGTCCACTGTAAATTTTATCTGACTTACTACGTATAACACACTGTTCATTTCTGTTGTTATACAATTGCTCACGCGCAGTTATGCTTACCAACGTTGTGTCTGTTTTTACCACATCACTAAATTTGTGATGAAAGGGTCTCTTGAGCCTTAAATATACAACTTATTTATTGATGCACGAACATTGGATGTACACAATTGTTGGTAAACAAGGTACGCGTAGTGTTCGTCTGCGTAGATGAATTCGGTTGAGGCGAATATAGTAAAGTACAGGCGCATTTGTCGAGAATTCAGGTAAGGATTGAGACACCGCACTGATAGTGTCACCTTTCATAGTTGTGGCAGAGCATGACTTAAAGTGCCTACGAAGAAAGACCTACCATAGAAATGAAAAATGAGTAGCTGGATTATATACGAGTAGAGACGCGTGCGACAAATGCAAGATGTGTTCCCGTTTAGGATCACCAGTTCAGATCGTATAAACGATCGAACATGCGACCTTACGCTAAGTAGATAAGCAGACAAGGATAGCCAGATTATAACTGAATCGCCTATTTACGCTAACCGATGTAGAAAAAAAATGCAGTGTGTCAAATACTATTGGTTGATATCGTAACTCACGCCAGTTGAAGCTTCGCACGTAAACGTTGATACACGAAATTAACTAAAAGATATTAATGCAATTTGCGGAAATGCCTATTAAATTCAACGCGCATAGAAATGTGTGCAGAAATGAAATCATAAGCAAGAGCTAGTTACACCTTTGCCAATTTATAAAAGACATCGCACGTTCTGCCTATCCAAAACACTAGCAGTGTTGGTGACCTGACAATCTGGGACATACACGTGCATATTGACTAAGGAAATGACGATGTGTTATCGAAGGTGGCGTGCCACAGAACAGAAGGTTTCCCAAATCACAAGTCAAGCATGACAGTGCTGGCAGGCAGAGATTAACTGCCGGAAAATAGACGGTACAGCGGCTACGTTATGGACCAGCTGCCAGCTATTTGCGTGTACGCCAGGTGTCTTCACGCAGTTGTGTGCGTGAGTTAAGCTTTGGCTGCGAAATGAGTGTTCTAATAATAATATTAATAATAAGTTGTATATTTCAGGCCCAATGGGCCTCATCAATAAACCAAAAATTCGATAATACGAAGTTCTACAAATAATTGGTTTAACAAACAGTATCCGTAGTCTATAGCTATAAGACGAGTAAAACTGTTTAAAAGCGAATTTGTTAGATTCAAAAAATGAATATAGCAGTGTCATGCGGAAAGTGAAATTCAAGGGCACACACAAATGAGTTACATCGGTATTTATATTCTGACTATGTATTCTGATACCCACGGCCTCTGTTAGTAGGGAAGGAGGGGCTTGGAAGCAAACTCAGTAGAAGCTGAGCGTGGAGCAGAGCAATAGGTGTTAACGAAACATTACTGGTATAGATGGGTTCCCGACACTACACTCGGGTTCCCAAACCGGTGCGGCATGATAGAACATAGGGAAACCACCAGTTTATGATCGTGATAGGCACCGCTGTATGAGATCCAAAAGTCCGGCAAATCTACAAGACCATCTTTGGGGATGTCTGAGATGCGACCAAATATAAAGCCCTGATGAGGGTTGATGACCAGCGAAACGAGAGCCGTCAAGACTGCGTCATGATTCCAGGGGACACGAGTCAGAGAAAGGTAGTTTCAAGAAGGGATCCTAAATTCCCGATGGTCCTTTCTCGGGATCGTACAGAAAGCTGCCCGGAAAAGATGAGGAAAGCAAAAGGTTAATAGATTCAGTGTTAAGATAAATGTGAAGTCTTCGCTTGAATGCACATAGACTAGTCAAAGCCCGAATATAAATCGGCAAATTATTCCAAAGATAGCTATACCTAGAAGCAAAAAATAGAGATCGTTTAGAAGTGGAAGAAGCAGGAGGAGGTATAATCAACGTTGAATTTCTTAGGTTGTAAGAGCGAGTAACGGGAGTAAGCGCAGGAGACAAAACCCTGCTTGCAGTCTCCTGACCCAAAGAAATTTCAGTTTCATTATCGCACATCTATATGAGTAGGAAGTATCTGACAATGCTGGATAGAGGACCCTTTTAGTGAATATTCTTTGGATAATTTCAATTTTTGAACAGCAAGATTAGTTTATTAGACCGAAGAATGGACAACAGTATTCAAGAATAGGAAGCACATGCATAGGAAAAAGTCTTAGCGTCATTTCGGGAAGGTAGAAATTATAAGAGATGAGGCCGCATATCTGAGCAGCTTTTGCTGTAATTCTATCAGCGTGAGGTGAATGATATAATTTATTGGTGTAACCTAAACCTAAGTCCTTAATGTTAGAACATTCACTCATGGGGCAACCTTGAAAAATGATAGGCTGTGGCAGACTTTTGGGCCCAAAACACATGAACTGGCACGTAGAAGGCGAGAAATCCATCTGCCACGTGGAGCTCCAGGCAGATAGAGCGTCCAAATCCGAATGAATGCGTTCTAAGCATCGCTGAGCCGTGGAATTAGAGAAGGAGTATACACATTTCAAGTCGTCTGCGTATAAATACGATTGAGAGTGTTTAACTATTGTTGAAATATCATTCATATAAAGCAAGAACAACGGGGGGCCCAGAACGGTACCTTGAAGGACACCGCTTAAAATATCGGTAGGGGTAGAGTATGAGGATTCCACTACGACCTGTTGTTTTCGATTAGGAAAATATGATCTAATAAAGTCAATAAGAGGACTTCAAAATCCTATGGCCTCTAGTTTGGCTAGGAGTCTCTTATGCGGTACTTTATCAAATGCCTTACTAAGATCAAAATAGATGACCACCACAGATAAATGATCGTTACGAAGAGAAGTAAGTAGATTTAGAAAAGGCATATGACATGTTTCACAAGATCAGTCCGGTAAAAAACCATGCTGAGATATTTTTAATATTGGATTGCTTATGCAAAATTTGTAATTTTATTAGCGATTAATTTTTCAAACAGTTTAGCTAGAGAAGGTGTTTTCTGAACACCGCGATAATTTTTAATGGCAGATCTGGAACCAGATTTAAAAACTGGAATTACAATAGAAGTTTTCCAAGAATCAGGAAAAAACCATTTTCAAGAAATATTGTAAATAATTTGCTCAGTAAAGGAGGAAAATCTCTTAATTGCTTAATAAATGAGTTTGGAATGTTATCCGTCCCGACTGAATGTGAATGATTGAGACGAGCTATTTATTTATGAATACTTGTAGCTGAGAAATCAATGGTAGTGAGAATTGCATCACACATCAGAGGTATTGCGGGTGTAGATTCTGAAATATTAGTATGGTTCCCATAATTAGGTAAATTACTGATTTTTGTAATTGGCTTCGATTTACGGGGGGCACGTTTAGGTCTATTAAGTTTAGCCTCTTTAGCAGGTGAGGTTCGCTTGCAAGGCGAACGAATTTCACTCGACCCAAGAGTAAGGATTGCGGGTGAGGTTTCGGGTGAAATTATCGTTGTCACTGATCCGGAGGGACGTGAACTTGCGTGGACCTCAGATACCACATTTGGAGCAGTAGGGGTAGACGTGGGGTTAGTTTTTGCAGATGCAGGCGAAATCCTACGTTCCATGGGGGTTTTGTCCCTACATATAAAAAGCTTATGTTTTTCAGGTATTGAGCTGAACGCTCATACTGAGAGAAGAGGTTGTCAACTTCTATCGCTGCCGCCAATAAGGTGAGGTGCAACTATCGATTCGCACTGAGCGTACGCGCGTATGAAGCGGCGATTGGGCTGAGAGTGTGGAAACGGCAGGACATCATGGACCTCTCGCAGCGATTGACAAAGAAAGTACGGGGACTTTATCGCGCGCTTGTGGACAGCGAGCGTGCGAGGCATTGCGAACTAAGGCGGCGTTAGGCAAAGCAGCAGGCTCCTATCTGAACTATGAGAAAGAGCAGGCAAACGGCCACATAGAATAGGTGTTGCTCACTGTTTCATCAGACCCGTTTATGTTTTGTGTCTGTGAGCGCGG
>JAYGXS010000005.1:993250-1032207 GCA_036362985.1 Ligula intestinalis
CGATTTCGTCAATCTCACAGTCCAGTGCCAGATGGCATCCCAGTCAGCCTGCTAAAGCCTTAATCGAACGATAGTTTTCTGTCTGTTTTGCGTAAGATATACAATCTTGATCTTGAGAGCAATACCTTTCCTATTTTATGGAAGGAAACCCACATACTGCCTTTTCCTATGCCCGCAGATTGACGTTTTTTGACGACTTAAGTCCAATCAATGCACTCTCCGCCGCCTTAGAGAAAAGAGGGTACGTCATTTGGCAGAGAACAACATACTTAATGCAGCTAAGCTTTGATTTCTCGAAAAAATGATCCTGTGACAACTGCCAGCTCTCTTTGTTTGATTATGCGCTATAATCTATAGACAGCGGTTTTGCTCTTGAAACGGTATATTTTAATTTCACACAGGCCTTTGATTGTGTTGACAATAATCTCCTCCTTCCAGAACTTTCCTCTTTTGGCATAGGTAACAAACTCATGAATTTAATATCCTCCTATTGGGATGCTCGTACACAACTTGTAAAAATTTCCAATGTCATATCCAAACCCACACATGTGAGGAATGAAGTTATTCAGGATAGTGTACTTGAACCACTCTCATTTTGCCTTCTTGTAAACATTGTTCCTGATTGCTTTCAGTATGGTAGACCCTTTATGTGCGCTGATGATTTAAAAGTCGCCTATAAATATAAATTCGCAGATCAAAATATCATGCTCGAACTCTTAAAAAAGGATCCTCAAGCCCTTGCCCAGTGGTGCTGCACATGGCACCTCTCTCCTTCTGTGCACAAATGTTCCGTTTTGGTTATTGGCGCCGATCCTCAGCCTGAACTAATCATAAACAGTCACGATCTACATGTGCCAGGATTTATTAAGGATCTGGGAATATCCTATCCTAATAGTCTCAATCTGTCAGAGCAATGTGCCCTGATAATCTCGAAAGCACGCCGAACTACCGGATTTATTCTCAGAAACTGTAAAACCGTCAAGGTTAGACCTAGCCTTTATAATATGTACGTGAGACAGTCTCGAATACTGCTTGCCCCGATTTAGCCTTCTGCGCGATATTGAAAGGAAGAAAAACGAATTTATCCAGCACTTCTTCACTTAAAGAGCGTACATTTCAGACCATCGCAACCTGTCCTACCAACAACGTTGTGAACTTACTAAAATCGATCCCTTATGGCTTCGCAGATTATAGAAGGAATTATTTTTACGGTTTACAACTTTCAACGGTTGTACCTTTAATCTCCTCCGCATCTCGACTACTTACTATGCGCCAGTCCTCGAGATGTCTTTTTATTTCTTCCTATGGAACGCACTGTTAGAAACCGTATTTTTTTCAGTAAGTGCCATAGCAATCTGGAATAAGCTGCCCAGATGCATTATAATTCAGCAAAGCTATCCTTTGTTAATGATAGCAAAGGGGGAAGTTTGTTTTAGGCTTTTCCTGTTTTCGAGGTTTTGGAAGGCGCCCAAGATGTACTTTACCAATTAACCAAGTTTTAAAATTGCCTGTAAACTGGCAATCAATAAATAAGTAATAGTCCTCTGCCAGACGAATATTTGTTATGGAAATTTATTTGAGTATACTGGTTTATTTAAAATTCTTCCATAATTAAATTATTTCACCGGAACATTTCAAATAATCTGAATTCACTTCATGACATCTTTTTTGCGTAAAAAACCTACATGGAATTGACCAGAATTCTTCTTCTTAACACCTCCTTATTGTATGTCGTCTCAGCGGCCTTCACGAAAGCCTCCACCATTGCATAATTTGCCAGTATGCAATAAATGCTCCCAGCCCAAATCTGCCCTTCTCAGTTAACTTACGCTGATACAATTCCATAATCTTCGAGATATAGCTGGTAGGTTTTCGCGTAAATGTTCCGTTTGTACTCTTTGTGTTCAAGTTGGCATGTATAGTCAGGAAAAAACATACACAGAATTACCTGTTCACTGTAATATGCGATGTACAATTTCTGAATGGTCGAGAATATGCGAGGCCCAGGTAACTGGATAGAAGAATTTAAGTCGTTCTCTGGGACCAGGAGTGTATTTGTCCGACGTTTCGAACTCTCCAACGAGCTCATTGTCAAGGAATGAAAAAACGTACAGCTCACAGTGTAATTAAGTCAGTTCCGCTGAGATTGACCTCTGCTTTTGACCTCTGCCCTCGATCTGCTCGCGCAACGCGAGGTAGGCCTCAGGAAGCTCGAAATGCCTGTTAATTGAGCCCGCGCGTGAATGCCAGGCTTTCTGCAGCATGCGTGAAGTTCGGTCGTCTGACCGACCCAGTATTCGCACGTTTTCGAAGTCGAAGCTGTGCCCTGGCTTGGATGCGTGGGTGGCCACCAGGGAATTCTTGTCGTTCCTTTGCACGGCGATGACATGCTGGTGCATCCTCGTGAGGACCCGTTTGCCGGTTTCACCAAAATAATTGGCTTGACCACAAAGGCAGTCAATACGGTAAATGACACCGGACTTTTCATTAACGGGTACTGGGTCCTTGGGCCGCATACGTTGCCTGCTGATTCTTGCTTCCGGTCTGCGAGCAACGTCAATCCCAAATTCGCTCACCAGTCCAGTGAATTCTTCAGAAACACCAGCAATATAAGGTATTGCTCGCCAGCGTGTTGGTTCTGGTTGTCCGGTTGGTTTTCTTCGTTTGGCTCGTCACCTGCATTTTTCGACGAAAGTGCCAGGATATGTTTATTATGCCACTTTACAGGCAATTGTAAAGAGTTGGTAATGCACCTCTTGGGCGCCTTCCAACACCTCGAAGACCGGAAAAAATCTAAAACAAACTCCCTATGTTGCCGCCAGTATTGGTTTTGTTTCAGGTTTTTTTGTCAATACTGGGCGAGATAGGGAGTTTGTTTCAAGTGAAAAAAACCTGCCTTCAAAGGTATGATACAAACGGAATAAATGTAGGCTGAGTTGACTCATCAGCAGGAGAACTGTTTCATATCGTTTGAAAACATTAGTTCTAGACGGAGAGGGTTGGCACAAGAAAACAGTGTTCTCAGTCTTCCTTCAATGGTTGTCGGCAAAAGTTGCGCGCTATCGGCTGAAGGGTTAGCAGACTGCGGGCTGCTGCTTCAGCAGCATTATCTTCAGCATTAAGCCTGGCGGGGTTCAAAGTCCACGAACGCCATCAGAGTGAAAGAGAGATTCCACAGAGTCAGCACCCAAAATTCGTGAAAGTTGTCCTGAATGTAGAAAACTAGTTATAGCTCTCTTAAACATAGGGTTGGTTTGCTGGGTTTTAATACTTTTGGGCAGCTTATTCCAGATTGATATGGCATTTACTGAAAAGAATTGCCAGTATTTAACTGTACGTGCCATAGGAAAGTATAAAAATACGTCTCGATGACTGGCACGTCGAGAGTGCTCAAGCTGCCTTATTGTACTAAGAGGATTAAAGGTTTGACCATTCAAAAGTTTAAACAGTAAAAAAGACCCTTCTGCAATCGACGAAGCCACAGGGGATCCAGCTTTATAAGTTCGCACCTTTGTTGGTAGGTTAAGTTACGGTGTTCTGTAGTGAAAACTCTTCTAGTGAAGAAGTGCTGCACCGATTCTATTTTCTTCCGTTCACTAAGCGCAGAAGACTGAATAGGGGTGAGCAGTATTCAAGACTAGGTCTCACGTACATATTATAAAGGCTAGTTCTAACCTTGATAGTCTTAAAATTTCTAAGGATAAATCCGGTGGTTCGGCGTGCTTTCGAGACTATCAGGGCACAGTGCTCTGACAAATTGAGACTATTAGAGTAGGATATGCCAAATCCTTGATAACTCCTGGGACATTTAATGCGTGGCCGTCAATGCTTAATTCCGGTTGATGATCGTCGCCAACCACCATAACGGAACATTTGTGCCATGAACGGGTGAGGCGTCATGTGCAGCACCCCTGCGTGAAGGCCTGAAGATCATTTTTATCAGCTCGAGCACGATGTTGCGATCTGCCGGTTTATATCGATAAGCGACTTTTAAATCATCAGCGTACATGAAGGGTCTGCCATACTGAAAACAATCTGAAACGTCGTTGACAAACAGGCAAAACAGGAGCGGACCCAGTACACCACCCTGTATAACTCCACTCCTCACATGCGTGGGGTTGGAGATAACATTGGAAATTTTTACTCGTTGTGTGCGAGCATCCAAATAGGAAGATATGAAGTTCAGAGGCTTGCCACCTATGCCGAAGGAGGCTAGTTTCAGAAGGAGGAGGTTATGATCGACCCAATCAAAGGCCTATGTCAAATCAAAATCGACGCTATAAGTGGCAAAACCGCTGTCTCTAGCTTGCAGCACATAATCAAAGAAAGAGAGCTGACAGGTGTCACAAGATCGTTTCTCGAGAAAGCCATATTGAGCTGTATTGAGCAGGTTGTTCTCTGTCAAGTGACGCATAATCTTTTCTTTGATTAAGACCTCCAAGATCTTTGAGGCTGCGGGAAGCGTATTTATTGGCCTAAAGTTGTCGAATGACGTCGATCGGCCATGCTTGTGAATAGGCATTATTGCGATTCCTTACACAACGAAGGAAAGGTTTCGCTCTCAAGAGCAAGATTAAATACTTTACAAAGAATAGACGGAAAGATGTCATTCGCTCCAGCTTTTCGAAGGCTAATTGGGACGCCATCTGGTCCTGGACTATAAGATTGACGATAACGACGAATGGCTACAGTCACATCCCAGACGGTTAAACTTATGGTTTCGAGTATGGCACCCATCCAAGCCTGGATAACCGGAGGTGCAGCGAACGAGCTTTCACTAAACGTTTTGGATAGGAACGCATTGAAGCTATCGGCGGTCAACTTAGTGTTAGCTATGGGATTTCCTAAAGCATCTTTAAGTATGGGGTGTTGCGTTTTCCTCTGCACTTTTACTGTATGCGAAAAGAGTTTCGCAACATCCAGGGAAGGATTTTCAGCAAAGTGAGCCTCATCAGCTATCTGCTTTTCTTCGGAGAGCTTCTTAGCCTGCTCAAAGATCAGTGTGATCAAGGGCAGAACGGAAGTGTCGTTCTGCCGATGCAAACTACGAGAGAGTTTACGCAGCCTTCGATGGAAACACGGAGGAAGGTACACTTCATCCTTGACATGTATTTCTTTCTTTCGGGGGACAAAGTGGAGGATGAGTGGATCCAACACTTTGTACGGTGCATCGGTACAAAGATTGACAACCAAACATAGGAAAAGTTCAGACCAGTCGAGAGCGTTTAGATGTGCCAGTAGGTCAGCCGTGTTTGCTGACCGGAAGTCATGATAAAGACTATACTTTTGGGAAAATGTTTTCTCCGCCTTCAGTTCTAGTTCACTAACAACTTTAAGATGGTCTGAAATCCCAAATGCGTCTAAAGATGACACTGAAAGTGGTTCGCATCCCCTACAAAAAAGTAGGTCGAGTATGTTTGTTTCTCGAGTGGGAAAATCGACTACCTGATCCCACATGCCGATATCTATTGCCTCAATTAAGTTCTCGAACTTTGAAGGACCGGATGGTGGAAACCATTGCACGTCAGGAAGGTTAAAATCGCATGCAATCAATCAACGAGGCCAGATAAGGGAACGGGCGTTGTTCTAATGGATAGAACCGACTACATTGGGAAAATGCAATCCATTTTGTCAGACGAACAAAAGTTTAGCAAGACAGAAAAGGATAAAGATCGCACGGAGGAGGTTGAAACCCGGCTGACTGATTGTCTGAAAAGACTTCAAAAGGACGGCGTCATAAGCGAATATGACTTAGAGCGTCTTCGTCCCCTTGGCACGCATATACCTCAACTATACGGGCTGCCTAAGATTCACAAAGATGGCGTGCCCGTTCGTCCCATCCTAGATATGAGAAACTCGCCATACCATGCGACAGCAAAATGGCTAGCAGACAAGCTGAAACCCATAGAGTGTCAAATAGCACCTCACAGCCTCCGAGACACCTTCGAATTCGTGGATGGCGTAAAAGACCTTGACCTGAACTGGATGAAAATGTTCTCACTGGATGTCTCGTCCCTATTCACGAACATGCCGGTCACAGAAACAGTAGACTACATCTGTGAATTCATTACCTTGACTCAGCAGAACATAGGAATGCCAGTTACTGCACTGAAGGAGTTCCTATTTGACAATAACCTGTACAGACAATTGGACGGAGTAGCTATGGGCTCGCCCCTAGGTCCACTTCTAGCAAATATATTCATGGGCAAGCTAGAAGCTACGCAACTCAGCCACGAGATAAATAATCTAACGTACTATAAACCGTACGTAGACGACATATTTGCAGTTGCATCAGATAAAACCAACTTATCAACGCTAATGCATACAGTAAATCTGGCGCACAAATCGATTAAATTTACCCTAGAAGAAGAACAATCTGGATCGCTTCCATTCCTTGATGTGCTACTGAGTAAAAGAGCCGATGAGAGCATTCAACGTAGGGTATATCGAAAGAAGACGTGGTCCGGGCAATACATCAATTTCGCTAGTTTCGTACCGTTGAACTTCAAACGCAATTTAGTACGGTGTTTGACGCAAAGGGCGAAGAGGATTTGCTCGACTGATAGCATTGAAGAGGAGCTAAAGATTGTTGAAGGCGTGTTTCGACAAAATGGGTATCCTTGTCGATTTATCGCTAAAAACATGACTGAAAGGCCGCCAAAACCCTCAGTATTAACAGTGGAGAAGAAACGAATCTTTATCAGAGTCCCATTTCAAGGGGATGGACCAAGCGAACTACTAAGGAGGCGCCTGAGTCAAGCCGTAGCAACTACCTTCCTAGCAGCCAACGCCCATGTATTGTTCTCGACTACTCCCATCCTATACGGAGAGATTAAGGATAAACTGCCAGCCCAGACCACCTCAATGTGCATATATTCATTTACCTGCTCCTGTGGGGCAGGATATATTGGTCGCACGAGCCGGCGCTTGTCCAAAAGAGTAAAGGAACACATACCCGCATGGTTAGGGAAGGGCCAACTTAAAGGTGTAAACAGTTCAATCTTAGCGCACCTGGTGGACTCGAACCATCGCGTGGATGCCAAAGAGGCCTTCCGAGTGATTTACAAGGTGCCTTCAAGCTACTCAAAACTCTTCGGACAGCGTCTGTTGGCGACGGCAGAGGCGGCCGCCATCAGGCTACGCAGACCGCTGCTATGTGCCCAAAAGAATTTCGTCGCGGCGCCCCAGTTGCCATGGGCGAAACTAGGTAACACGGCCACCCACAGCGGACCGCAGGCCTCGGAAACGGGCCCCCGCAGAGACGACCAAGTCCCAAGTCCAGCCACGCACACCTTATCGGCGGTCCTGGACGCCGGGCCGTCTAGACGTTGACAATCTGATCTCAACTCCTCCCCCCACCCCACTTCCTCCCCCCTCCTCCCCACAATGACAACGAGAACACTTCATCTGTCCACCAACCACCATAGTTTATTCATACCATAGAAATGTAAAGGCCTGACGAGAATTTATCGAAAACAAACGTATGTTCGCCAATTTATCTTCTGAAATCAAGCAATACTTAAGATTCAAGTCAGCTGCGACATGAAATGCCTGCAAGAGACAAAGATCGTAGTCTGCATTGGCATTAGGTGGGCGATAAACACAGCCAAGAAGTAAGGAGTATTTGTTTTTTAGAACAACTCGTAGCCAGCAGCTCTCCTCCACCGCTGTGAATTGTGGATAGTCCAACGGGAGAAATGCAAGTGGCTGCTTAATATAGATGCAGCTTCCTCCGCCACGGCCATTGTTTCGATCGTTCCGAAGAGTTGTGAAGAGTTTCTTGCGATACTGGACCTCGGCCTCCTTGTCGGCTGGTTCTCTGCAGTGAGTTTCTACACGACGATAGAGCATTCGCACGCAGCTACGCTTGTGCGAAACGGGATGGTTGCTGAGGTAACTCAGGATGCGAAAGATATTCGTCGCCTTCCTGTAAACTGTTGTTTTGAGGTCCCCACCGTCTTTTCTACACACCAGCACGTCAAGGAACGGCAACTGGCTATCTCGGGCTCAATTAGCAGGCAGGTCGAGCTTCCTGAGGCCTACCTCACGTTGCACGAGCAGATCGAGGGCAGAGGTCAAGGGCAGAGGTCAATCTCAGCGGAACTGACTTAATTACACTGTGAGCTGTACGTTTTTCATCCCTTGACAATGAGCTCGCGGGAGAGTTCAAAACGTCGGATTTACAATTTGTCATATACTATCTCATATAACACAGAGCGATTTATAAATGGTTCGATGTGTACGAAAACAAAAGCATTGTGTAATTATTCCAGGAGAAGTGACAGTAATTTTTCATTATAAAACGAAGTTGGTTTCGCTTTTTTAGCTCTTTGACCCTTCAAGGTTTTGACTCTCTATCTTAATCTTAGAGACACGCCCATCAAAATAAATGACGAGAGAACTGCATATTATGCGATCTTAGGAAATATCTAATGGGCAAGTGAAGAAGCCTTGGTATGTGACATACCAGTGCACTGTGTATTTTGCTTTTTTTTTGATTTTTGAGCCAGGGATAGTTTATTCAGCTGAATAGACGCATCCGAGATTAAAGAGTCGGAATAAATAGAATATATTTTGCGGTTCTATAGAAATAAGCAGTACTTATCACAGGGCACGACTGGTAAAAATGCAGAGTTAAAGCAAAAAGAGGATTGATATAAATTCAAAGTAATTAGACGAGCAGTCATTTGAATGACGCAGACAGTTTTCTGCCAATTTTTAAGCGAATAAAGACAATGGGCAAAGAAAAATGAAAGAGGAAGGCTTAAAAAATTGAAGGCAGCAAAGGAGGACAATGGGTACAGTAAAGTAGGAAAAGATATGGAAATAGGAGCATATGTTGAAATGTGGGCATCCCAAGTACTATAAGTTGAGGTTGAATACGTTCTTCGAGAAATAGAATTTTATTTCTTTAATTTTCGAGTCTGGAAGACCAGCTCATCATCAGACGTAGAGAAAAGTAAAAGTATTATATGTTTGTGCACTGATCTATTCCTTAGAATGCGCCCATCCTGGGATAATGCTTTTGCGAGACGGATCAACCAACTGTGTTCCGACTCGCAAAAGCATTATCCCAGGATGGGCGCATCCTGAGGAATAGATCGGTGCACAAACAAATAATATAAACTCCCAATCTACAACCGGCTAGACATCGACCTCGATGGCTCAATGGTTAGGACGTCTGCCCCTGACCGGCGAGGAGTGAGTTCGAAACTCGGGTGCGGCGGCAATTTCAACTGCTAGACTAAAGTTGGTTACCCGCATCTGATGAGGGCCAATAGCCCGAAATAGCTATATCATGGTGCCTTGTCTGAGCCGGAATACTCTTATGACAAAAAGTGTCCAAAACAGCTAGCATCACGTGTATGTAGACAAAGAGATGAATAGTCAGTCATGCGGGCAGGGGGGGAGGGGTGAGTTTACAGCATGCAGTTGTGGCTGACGGTAATTGGGTCAGGTTAAGTCAGGGGGTCTCATCTGTGAATCAATATGCCGATAGGCTGCTGAAGTGTGTCTCCCTCTCTTCAAACTGGTTTGCGTCTTGCCCATTTTTGTTTGAGATTTTTGTACCAACAGTCCAACTGGACATGCCTGTTGATGCACGATGTGTCCGAGTGCATAGCTTTGAGGAATTCACGTCATTTCTTGGAAAGACAGGTAGCGACGTTAGCAGCATATGCTTCGCCAAAGTCGGTCTGCTTAAACACAGTAAGTAGCAAATAAAAACCTGAGTATGATATTGACATGTCGAATGTTACAATACTGTTTCGGAACATGATCTTTATCATAGGCGAGGGCGAGGGGGCTTGGTATAGTTTCAGCGAACTCTCGCTCTCGGCAAATGTACCAGAGCTGCAAGCTGGCACAGAAGAAACTATAACTGATCGGTGCACCTATTGTCCAATTCCTGAAACTCTTGAATGTGAAAAAGCATAATAATGTCATTTTGTTTGAATGGCCAATTTAAAGGCCACTTATAACTCATCAAATCAAGCAGCTTCGTCAAACGAGATGCCCTAATCGCACAACGCACGACTGTTTTGCTGAAGTTTGCGTTTTAAGTGCAACCAAAAGAACCAAAACGTAAACAAAAGGAAGTGCAGGAAAACAAACCTTTTTAAAAAATACAGGAATGTAAATAGAAGCAAAGTGTAAAAGAACATTAAGTAAAACGGTAATTTTTAATTTTAACTGAACAGACGTTAAGGGTTGTTTGTGTATGGATGTCGGGTGACGACTGCTGAGAGCGGTCGGTTTTGTGGGCTCTTGGCCCTACTTACGTGCTGTTTCAATTAATCAATAACCAAGTTTGTTAAAACTAAATACAACACTTACACATTTTCGGTTTTGACGCGTGACAGCAACTATCTTGCTACTCACTCTCCACCGCTCAATACTCTCCTCACCTGCCGCTGTTTATTTTGCCCTTCAACGACACCTCTCTGGTGATCACACTCGGGCTCCAGGAGAATCCAGCGACAATTTGCAAACGAGTTTTCTCCCCATTTTTGCAACTCACAGCCCAACGAATTTGGATCCAGTCCTCGCAGAGTTATCCTTTGGCAAGTCGACTACTTGACTACTGCCGGCTAGGATCGAAAAGGATCTAAGTGAGTTGTATCATTTCTAATCTTCACCGTCAATCTCTTTACTGGATTTTACGACTTTTTCACTAGAATAGTCATGTAAATCTCGTATTAGCAGTTAGTCTACCCTCGAAAATTTTCCATTGCGTATTTGCTAAGACGTTTTGTATATTTGTAGTGATAAAGTCTCTACAAATTTGGTGACCCCGTTTCTATTGTTATCCACGTCTTATTATTTATTCCATTCACCTGTTTTTTTTCCGTTTGAATCTGCCGTTCATAAGTTTTTCACCATGAGCAACGAATACCACCCATTTCACGATTGCGACGACGATGATGCTGGTTCTAACCACTCGCGTGCACCATCTGCTCACGACGAGCTTCAGGCTTTCCAGATATCTATTAAGCTTCCACCTTACGAAGTGCGCGACCCGAAAGTCTGGTTCAAACAGATCGAAGCTGTTTTCGCCTCACGTCAGATTACTGGCGAGCGTTCGCGTTACGCGTACGTCGTGCAGTACCTACCGTTCGACATCGCTTTCGCCCTTCAGGATCTCCTTGATCCTATCCCTAAAGTCAAACTTTACTCTAGCTTAAAAAAGGCTATTCTCGAACGTACGGCACAATCTGCCGACAGTAAACTTCGTCAACTCTTCAGCAACGTCGAGCTTGGCGACCAAACCCCATCCACTCTAATGTGCCACATGCGTCACCTGCTTGCTGGTCGCACCTTAGATGATTCTATTTTTCGTCGCATTTGGATGGATAAATTACCCCATCCAATGCAACAAGTACTCGCCCTACTCGATGATGATGTTTCGCTGACCAAACTCGCGGAGCACGCAGACGGCATCCAACAATGTTACCCCGGTACTAGTTCGTACACTGTAAACCAAGCCTCGACCTCAGTACCTCAGCATGCCGTCTCCCAGGTTCGGCCTCACGATCCGACCGTAAACCTGACAGCCGTACACAGCGAAAGTCCACTAAATCGCTTGGTACCTCATCCCCGCGGTCTACTTCACCCACTCAACTGATTCGAGACGTTACAGACCACAGAGATGACGACCTGCAGGATCTTAAAGATACTGTCAGGTTACTGTGCTCTCAAGTGAGCACGATGTGTTCCACCCTCAACCGGCTTCAAACCGGTCGTCCCTCTACAAGCCGCAACCGCTCTTACTCAAAAGAGCGTGCAGATGACAAAGTCTGCTGGTACCACCGAACATTCGGCCCGGATGCTATTAAATGCGACCCGCCTTGTTCTTATGCTCGACGTTTACGTTCGGGAAACGGCGCCGCCAGCCAGTAATGGTGACGACTGGTGCTGGCCACTCGCGACACAGTCGCCTGTTTTACGTGACCGACAAGTCCACAGGTTTCCGTTTCTTGATCGACACAGGTGCAGAGGTTAGCGTTGTACCGCCCCCTCGTTGTCATCATCTCCAGCCATCGCAGTTTACACTGCAGGCTGCGAACAACACTTCTATCGCCACGTTCGGTCAACGGTCCCTAACTTTAGACCTTGGGCTTCGTCGCCGTTTCCAATGGGTTTTCATCCAGGCCGACGTCCAGTCGCCTATCATTGGCGCGGATTTCCAAACACACTTCGGCCTCACAGTTGACCTTAAACATCAGAAGTTGCTAGATCCTACCACTCAGCTGTTTACTGTCGGGTAAGTTTCGCGTGAGCCTTCCGCTGGCATCCACTTGGCCGTGCCAAGCCCACAATTTTCTGACATCTTGAGGGATTATCCTTCCCTCTCTAAGCCTTGTCAGTTTACGGAGCAGGTTCAACACGCTGTCCGCCATCATATACCAACCACCGGCAGACCGATCCATGCTCATCCGCGTAGACTTCATCCTGAGAAGCTACAAATCGCGAAGAACGAATTCGAACACATGTTGAATTTGGGGATTATCCGTCCTTCGTCCAGTCCATGGGCTTCACCACTGCACATGGTTCCCAAAAAGTCATCTGATGATTGGCGGCCATGCGGTGATTATCGTGCTCTCAATCGAGCTACAGTCCCGAACCGGTACCCGATTCCCCACATTCATGACGTTTCCCACATGTTGGCTGGAAAGACGATTTTTTCCAAGATTGACCTCGTGCGAGCATATCACCAAATACCGGTCGCGGAGGAGGACATCCCTAAAACCGCCGTCACGACTCCATTCGGCCTGTTTGAATTCCTTCGCATGCCCTTTGGTTTGCGGAATGCGGCCCAAACGTTTCAGCGTTTTGTCGATGACATTTTGCGCGGTCTCTCCTTCACGTTCGTGTACATCGACAACATCCTTGTCGCCAGCTCGTCACCCGAAGAACATGTTGAACACTTACGCCAAGTTTTCGATCGTTTTCAACAAAATGGTCTACAGCTCAACGTCGATAAGTGTCTTTTTTGGCGTCAATTCTCTGGATTTTCTTGGCCATCATCTTGACCAAAACGGGATCAACCCCCTCCCAGACAAGGTGCAAAGCGTGTTGTCTTTTCCAGCTCCGAAGTCCATAACTCAGCTTCGCCGTTTTATCGGCCTAATCAACTACTACCGGCGTTTCATACCAAATTGCGCCGCCATCCTGGCACCTTTGACGGATCTTTTGAAGTCAAAGTCCAAGTCGCTTCAACTTTCACCCAGTGCTCTTGAAGCATTCGAGGCAGCCAAGAAAGCACTCGCGGACGCCACCCTGCTTCATCATCTGAGCACCGATGCTGATACACAACTTATTCTGACCACCGATGCCTCCAACATTGCCGTAGGCGCAGTTCTGCAGCAACAGGTCCACGGACAGTTGCAGCCGCTAGCCTTTTTCTCTCAGAAGCTTCAGCCGGCGCAGACTCGCTATAGTACTTTCTCGCGTGAACTTCTCGCCATTTACCTGGCCATCCGTCATTTTCGACACCTGCTCGAGGGGAGAGATTTTCAGGTCCACACGGATCACAAACCTCTCACTTACGCCCTCAAAGCTAAGCCAGATCGGTATTCGCCGCGCGAAGTACGTCACCTGGATTACATCTCTCAATTCACCTCAGACATACGCTACGTCCGCGGGGATGAGAATGTTGTTGCTGATGCCTTGTCCCGTCCTGAGGTCAACGCTCTTATCACCACGTTAGATCTGGCGAAGCTTGCGGAAGCGCAGGCGCTTGATGACTCCATCATTGAAATGCTTGCGTCTTCTGTGTTTCAGCTGCGTGAGGCTCCGCTCCCCGCGGCACCAGGCTCTATCGTGTGTGATTTTTCTACAGGTACCCCTCGTCCTGTAGTACCCCAATCCTACCGGAAGGTTGTTTTCGACCACTTCCATTCGCTATCCCACCCCGGTGTTCGTGCCGGCCGCAAACTCATCGCAGCCCGTTTCGTCTGGCCAAAGATGAACACCGACATTGCTACCTGGACCAGGCAGTGCTTAGCCTGTCAACAGAATAAGGTCCAGCGACACACCGTTTCACCTCCCAGCACGTTCGCGGTTCCCGACGCCCGTTTTCAACACGTCCACATGGATTTAGTCGGACCGTTACCCCCATCTCGCGGTTTCACGCACATTTTGACTGCTGTTGATCGTTTCACACGATGGCCCATCGCCGTTCCCATCTCGGATACCTCGGCAGAGAATGTTGCCATGGTTTTCCTTACTCACTGGATAGCCAACTTCGGTGTTCCAGCTACACTCACCACTGACCGCGGAAGTCAGTTCACATCTGCACTCTTCCGTGAATTCACCAAACTGCTTGGGTGCTCGCATATCACCACCACTGCCTACCACCCAGCATCCAACGGCCTCGTGGAACGCCTTCACCGTCAGTTGAAGTCCGCGTTGATGTCTCAACCTGCCCCGCACAACTGGAGCGACAACCTGCCGTTCGTCCTCCTCGGCATTCGCTCGGCTGTTAAGGAAGATATTCAGTGCACTGCCGCCGATCTTGTTTACGGCACATCCCTCCGTTTACCTGGTGAGCTCGTTTAGTCTTCCTCCGTCACCCCTGACGCCACGAACACCTTCGTGCAACAGCTGCAGCAACGCATGGCTGCACTACGCCCAACCCCCACCCGCGCGACACCTCAACGCGTTTTCATGCACGACGACTTGCACACAACCCCATTCGTGTTTGTCCGGCACGACGCAGTTCGCAGGCCCCTTTGCCCACCATACGATGGTCCCTTCAAAGTACTTGAACGGAAGGACAAATATTTCGTCATTCAAAGGGCTGATGCTACTGATACAGTCTCCATCGACAGACTAAAGCCGGCCTACGTTGAATGCACTCCACTATAACCTGGTCCGTCCACTTTCGGGGCACCTTCACCCTGCACTCCACCTGCAGCCCCCGGCCCACCGCCACCCTCCTCGCCCGAACCTACCCCCACCCCTCTAACCCCTCCCACTCCTCCCCCCCTTCCACTCGTTCTGGTAGACATGTTCGCTTTCCTACCAACTTGCGAGACTTTGTTGTTTAACCTTTTTGTACATCCTCTTTTGTCGAGCGTTTGTAACCCACCAACGCTCTGGTGGGGGAGTTATGTGGGCTCTTGGCCCTACTTACGTGTTGTTTAAATTAATCAATAACCAAGTTTGTTAAAACTAAATACAACACTTACACATTTTCGGTTTTGACGCGTGACAGCAACTATCTTGCTACTCACTCTCCACCTTTCAACTCTCTCCTCACCTGCCGCTGTTTATTTTGCCCTTCAACGAAACCTCTCTGGTGATCACTCTCGGGCTCCAGGAGAATCCAGCGACAATTTGCAAACGAGTTTTCTCCCCATTTTTGCAACTCACAGCCCAACGAATTTGGAACCAGTCCTCGCAGAGTTATCCTTTGGCAAGTCGACTACTTGACTACTGCCGGCTAGGATTGAGAAGGATCTAAGTGAGTTGTATCATTTCTAATCTTCACAGTCAATCTCTTTACTGGATTTTACGACTTTTCACTAGAATAGTCTAGTAAATCTCTTATTAGCAGTTAGTCTACCCTCGAAAATTTTCCATTGCGTATTTGCTAAGACGTTTTGTATATTTGTAGTGATAAAGTCTCTACAGTTTAAAGGTGCTAATAACTGACGCATCTGTTAGGTATTTTATGCAAACGATTACATTTGCGTGAGGCTGTAGTTAGCAGGAAGTCTCTTAGTTCATTTGGCGGTGGCAGAACCCCTTGGAGAGCGTGCGCTCTGTAGGAATTGCCATCGAAACGGTCATCCTAGTTAATGCTGCGTATGTCACAAAATGCTGCTATGAGATGTGCCTGTGTGCATGTATAGTGCAGGCAACACAATTCAGTGGAACCTGACGGTATTGACTATACTAAGCGAAATGGGGTGTTCTTGGCGTCTCTCAATGAGTAGACTTGGTGAAGTCGAGTCCGTAGAACTTCATTATGTGTTACCTGGAGGAAGCATCTTTGTCTTCTCATAAGGCCATTTTAAAGTCCAATATATAAGGCTTATTAGCTAAGTAGATAAAATATTTGCAAGAATTATTAATACTTTATAAATTTATAAAGCCGTATGGTGTATGTGGTATCATGAATACGTACATGCCCTAATAGCAAAGCAACCACGAATTTTCAACGAATTATAACGAAGAAACGGAAAAAGGACGCGAATCGTATGCGACTGTGACCAGCGTACTCACGACATATTCGTTACGAAACTTCATATCTCTTTTTTAATTTGGACAACGAGACTACTTTCTCCTAAAATACATCCATACATGCGCCACATACAGATAAGCATCTTTAAAATTCGTTATTAGGTATATAAATAGTAAAAAAAATAAAAATCATATGTAAAATGGTCATAATTACCGATGTTTGTGACATACATCACAAAACCATATGATAAATACTTCTATCAGTACTTTTCACGGTAAACATAGATAAGTTCACACTATCGGATAAAGGCAGTACTGCGTATTGGGGGATATAAAGAGGCCTGTAAATTTACCAATCAAGGTTTTAAAGAAGAATGCTCTTGGCTTTGTTTCATTTTGACACCATATCTGCTTGCCGACGATTTTTGGACGGAAGCTGAGTTTTTATTAGTTAAATTGATAGAATATTTTTTAATGCTTTATACTGTCATGTACCCTTTTCGACACTTTTTCGGACGCTTAACATAATAATGATAGGCTTTTTCGCTGTCTTTTGCAACTACTGTCTACGTGTCTGTTGGCTGTCCTTTCTGAACTTCCAAGAAGCCTGAGAATAGTGAGCTCCCCTACACGTGGGAACAGTCGCTTTATTAAAAACGGCAAAACCTTTGATGCGACGCTGTGCGGTGGCACATATGGATGGCGTCTTCGTTGCATTCCATCTTTCTGTAGCAATTACCATCTGAACTAATTTTGGCGTTAATTTCCCATCCCCATGATCAAGGAAAACCCAAACCACTGTATTTCTCGCTTTTATATTTACCCTTACGATAAAAAACTAATTTTACGTCTAGTTTACGTCCAACAAATGCGGTGGGCTTCCAAAATGGCAGAATGGTTCTGGCTTGATTTATAAGGAGGCGTTTACTAAGACACAGGAAGTTCTAACCTACAGTCTTCTGCAAAGTGGTTTCAGGCTTATTCTGCCATCTTCCTAGATCAGCTAGATAGAAGTGGCTTCTAGTTTAAAATAAGCAATTTCATCTTCATTTTTTCAAACGGCAGCATGTGCTGTGCAAATGATCAGCAAGTTTATCTCTGACCTCATCACTAGGTGAACCATCTTTGCGTTTTGTTTTCTTTCATTTGAAGTTATCGTCAGTGGTGAGCTCGTTGGCAAAAAGAGCAACGATACCCTCCCGACAAAGAAATCCGTATTGTAGCCTCTGAGATAAGTCAAAAAGCGATCTATTCATTTTCTGTCATAACTATTTTTTTCTTAATTATATATTAGTATTTGGCATTGTTTGTATCTCATAAAAAGTTCAGCAAACAAGGAACAAACTATCTAATATGTTTACTTCTCAATCTATCCTATATTTTAGCTTCTGGTCTTTCATATACTCACGTTCATTCCATGCAAGTGGATGGAAAACTTGGAAATCTACATTATTTTCCGCAGGTGTAATGAATACCGATCCACTCGTCAAAGAAGTCGGTAAGTCGTTCCTGTAAGAATTTGTTAACGTAAGTCGTGAAACTGATTTTTGAACAATAATGAGCATACAAGTGTAGCCATTACAAGGATGTACATAACGTGATGCCATTCTTGGTTGCATTAGGAAATCCTTCTGAAGACCTCGACAAAACAGACAACCACTCTGAATTACATAAACAGCTATGCTATTTAGATTGAGCATGCCGCCAGCAGAAATCGTACTGTAGTTCATCGTTGGTGGTGAAAGCTGGGCTTTCACGATGATAATGAATAAATTTGATCTAGTTTTGATGTAAATAACTGAAAGATGGAAAACTTGCTGCTACAATACACAAAAAGAATACCAATTACACTATTTAATTCATAAAGTTGACTTACAAATTTACCTAGTAAATATATTTGGGTACGATTGTAAATCAAAAGTTTTTATTTCTCAATTTTTAGAGTCAGCAACAAATTCGCTTTTAAGCCTGACCGATCAATCAGCCTTCTTAGGGATTTGCGATCGTATAAACCGGGACCAAAATGGACCGTACATTGCTCTGTCTACTTTAATTAACCAACTGGAGAGGACTATACAGGACTCAGAGACTGCAGCCTTTACGTATAATTTATTGGAACTGTGCATAATAAAGAGTGGTTACCAATTTATTTGGAAACTTTGCAAAGTGGACCACTTACACAGGTTGGAAAACATCATCACTCTTTAAAATTGCGCTGAGGCAAACCAGACTAGGATTCTTACCATTATTAAGGCATGCGAGAATTTCCACTTTCATTCATTCTTTAGAGTTGCATGCTGGCCTTTTCAGATCATGTTGAATTTCAGCCGATCACTGATCTGTGCTGTCAACTCTTCAACAATGGATTGCGATTCCCTAATCTAAACAAAAATTACGTTAACTTATTTAAAAGTACGGTAAGCTAAGTTTAATTTCGTAACGCTTCACTCTGCGACGTCTGTTTATCCAAGGGCAATGCACTTGATAACATTGTCAAAAAGTAAACCTCAGTCTACCGAAGATAGAGATGATGCCTCTTATTTACAATTTACGCATAATAAACAGTTTTTGTGTCTTCGTTTAGCTTATGCCTCTTCAAATACCCGAGGTCCAACTACCAACCGCTCCAAATGCCAGGACAATGCATGTGTTTCAAGCATTCAAAGGAACGCGGCGTTCCGAGGAGGTAATTACTCTTTAAAATGTTGCCCAAACGATAGCAGTTTTGCCTATGCAATAATAACCGTCGTAGGTAGATTTTCCTAGCTATTAACGTGAACCCTTTTAGGAAAGTTGTTTAAGGAATATGTTAAACCGTTTCATCCCGTCATAAGTTTGCTGGTACTGCTTCTGCTCTAGTGGTCTTGGGCGCGAAGGTGCCTCATAATGCCATTTCGAGCCCTGACTGTGCAGTGACAGCGTAGACTCTTACGAATGGCCAAGTGGCACTCTCGTTATTTATTTCCGGCCTATTGTATGCTCTTGGCTTGACCGCTCTTCCTGCCTGCTGGTGAGGCCAAATCGCATCTGCGATCTCGCACGGCTTCATCGTTTTGAAATAAGTGTCTACTTAACATACTCATGCCAACGACATTCCATAGAGGCTGGATTTGGTTAAACGTTACAAAAAGACTGACAATGTGGTGTTCTTGGAGGATGCTTGGATCCGAACTCCACTCCTGTCACTGCATTTACAGCATGTGTGGACAGCTGGACTGGATGTGTTTTACTGCGTCCAGGCTGCAAATTAGTTTCCAAGCAGCGTATCTATCCGTCTGCTTGCAACGTTTCAACGTGAATCAGGTGGCTGAAAGTCTGCAGCCAGTCAACGGACGGCTACAGCTCGAGGTGCCGACGACACGTTGGCCGAAGCAGTGTGATTAATGCAGCTTAGAGTTCTGATCTCCCGAAAGCAATAGCCTGCAGTATCTTCTCAAATAAATTTCGTCTAAGACACAGGCTGCTGCTTTAGGCACACTACCAATTCCAAAAGCGTGGATTCCTATGAATTCCTGAATTCCTCCCTGGCTCTGGCAGGCCGGGTATACTTGTGGCCCATTTTTAGTCTATTTTCCTGCATAAACTTCCCTTTCTAGTCTCACAACGATTAACCATAAGCCAAAAGTTATTGCTGATGATGCGCAAGGCTTAAATCGTCCAATTCGCGCCTGTGCGGACCAACAGGTTCCTTCTTTAAGTATGGAATCTGACCAATTCACACCATTTGAATTTTACATCAATCAGCAATCTGTAGAGCAGGATTTTTTCAGGTAAGATGCGATTTCCTGGTGTTGACTAGGAGCATGTAGACGAACTTAAGCGAATGGCGAATTCTTGGGTATTTGGCTATTTGTTTCCTGTGTATTTTATTATGCTTATTGATCAGAGCCTTAAAGACCTTGTCGGAGGGTGCAATTGTCTGTGAATGCGTCAAGGAACGTATGTCAGCCCACCGAGGCTGGATATAGAGCCTTTCTCGCAAGACATACATTTTGTCTTTCCTTTCTAGCCTGTGCCTCCTAGAACTCGCGAAGCTCCAGAACTAGTCAAGATTTGCTGACATTTCGGACAGCTGGGCCTGATTGCTGAAGTAGTCCTTGAACGAATTAAAATCTTGGTTTTTACCAAGTACCAAACGAAGTTAAAGGCTCGTTATGTTCATGACGCTCTCGTTCTTTTCAAAACATTAGAAATGAAGCACCTCAACGAGTTACTAAACTCGGTTGAAGGGCGAATTCAATACCACCAGAACCATCAACAGCTCTATTCTAGCACACATGGTGGATTTCGGACATCAGGTGGATCCCAACGAAGCCTTCATTTTGATCTACAAGGTCCCACAAAGTTACCTTAAGTCACTGGATCAGCGCTTGCTGGCAACAGCAGAAACAACTGCTATCCGGTTGAGGAAGCCAATTTTGTGCGCGCAAAAGAACCTGCTGCAAGCTTCATGCTTAGCATGGCCAACGGCCACCTAGCTACCGGCATATTTTCCCCTAGCCTCCTTTCTCCCTTCCCCTTTCTCCCTAATTACTGCTTAATTAGCCGCTTGTTACTACCCCACCCCCTCCTTTATCCTCTGGACTAATTTGCTTGTAACGTTGAATGTAATTTAACTACAATTTACCTTTTATGCTTTACCCCCCTCCCATATAAATGTAATGGCCTGATGAGAATTTATTGAAAGTATACGTATGCTCACCAATAGCTCTCCGGATGACCTAAATATCCCATTCACGATGAAAGTGGAGACAAGTAACTAAGTTTGCTTCGTCAATGTCCTGGTGCGCCATTGTTCAAGGGGACTACTGCGAACCACAGTATTCTGAGGCGCCACCAACACCACCGAAACAGCAAGTACCCGCTGTCTCACAAACGTAGCCACGTTAGTACTCTTCTTCAAAGAGTTTCAACACATTTTACTACACAAGCTGACAGAAGAACGTTCGTGACCTCTATCGAGGTACTGGATATCCGAATTGTTTTATTAATCACATAAAGCGCCAGAGGAATAGACGATGGGCAAAAGACCAGCAACCCGAAGTCTGGAGGGCCATTCTCTTCATAAAAGTAGTCTCCGAAGCAGTCCCTCAACGGTTACAACTGTTGCAATCAACAGTGCGTAAAAGGGGCATTTTTCATATTGGGTGCAATTCCCTGATGTTGACTGGGATCGTGTGGGCACAATTAAGTAAACGGGGAGTTATTGAGTATTCGGTTATTTATTTTCTGTGCGTATGGTGTCTCCTGGGGTAAATTATATGATGAACGTCGGTAAGGGCTCTCAAGACCTCTTCGGAGGGTTCAGTTGTCCGTGAATGTGTAAAGGAATGAATGTCATTCCAGCAAGGCTAGATATAGGGACTCTTGTTGTTTGTGTATTTGTAGGACGCAGATTTTGTCTTTTTGTCTAGCTTACGCCTTCTGGTAGTCGCGAAGCTCTAGATGCGGTCCAGTAACCTGCTGCTCTGGATGGCAGGACCGCGCAACTCATGCAGGACATTTTTCACGCTCTGGACATGTCAGCCCTTGATATTCCCGCCTTCGAGGATATGGTTCAAGGTCTAGCCTGTACTCCGCCAGATGATGCTACCCTGAGGCCGTTGCAGAGAAATGGCAGCTTATTCAGTGAGTGCGTATTCCCTTCTCTACTTGTGGACGGGAGATGTTTGTTGTTACTAGGATAGGCCGTGGGCTGTGGCTGGCCTATTCAGTAAGTGTTAAGTCGGAATATCCACACGTGTCCTTTATGATGCGCTCACACCCCTGCGTCCTTTTATAAACCAAGTCTGTTAACGAGTTACCTGACACACTATTTTAGGTAGGATTGTGTTATGGGGTCGTGTGAGTGCGCGCGAAGCGCACCCAACTCCAAGACGGGAGAGTGGTAATAGGGGAAAGTATGAGTGGGGTATATCAGGGGAAGAGAGAGAAAGTGAAATAATTCCAAAAACTAAGAAAATTACGTAGGAACGCCTATATTTGTTGTACTAAACTAAAAATTGGCTTAACAATTGGCTTTTTGAGTAATAAAAAGGCAAAAAAGCAGCGTGGAAACCAAGAAAATCAAGCCGCGAAAGGTAATTAGAGGAAAAATATTCAAGGAATTGAATAGATGGTCTCAAGGACACGCAAAGCCGAGCCGCTGCGCTGGCGACCAATGAAATCCCAGCAAAAATATGAGTGAAGTAGGAAGCCGGACTGTAGCAAATACCCTTAAGATGGCCTCAATTTTTGTTCATTTTGCACTATATTAAATACGGCGGCGAACCGTGTCACGACTTGGTTATTTAAAGCGGACATAATCCGATTGGTTAACTGATCGCCTATTTTATGTCGGCGCGTTTATGCTATTGGCTATTGTATAAATTAAGCATTCCCATTGGTTTATCTTCTATAATATAGACTTAATCCTGCTGTCACTTACTATATATAGACGGCCCTATGGAAGGTTGATCATCTCTCTCGGCAGCCGCCTCCAAACGTCTCCCAGTAGTCATCTCCGGCCAGGACCAGGCCCAGGACAGTCAATCATCCCCGCCCAAGGACGACTTTACTGATTGTTCCGATTGTTGTAGCCAGGACTAATAAATAAGTCCTTCAAATAGTTATAAATTTTTAGAGTAGCAGTCTTTGATTAAACGGTCTTGTTCTTGATTTTGGTTCGATTCGGTCATTTTCATCTAGTAATCGCATTCGTTGTTCTGTTTCGGGCTATAGTCGCACGAAATCGCCCATCGGCCGTCTCGGTTCGTTACAAGACAGACATTTGGGGAATAACCAGGTAATTACTGTTTCTCCTCAACGAAGTGTATTTTAATAACTGCAATTAGTGCACTAAATTAAATTAAATAGTTCCTGGAAATTGCTGATAAAATTAATGGTATGGTTCGCGGTAAGGAGCACGAGCGTGTGCGCAAATTAAGGACATCAAGTTGGTTTTCTGTCTTATCAAGTAGGAACGCGTGGACGCTATCCGGTGAAGCCGATTTTGCAACGGTCGGCAGCCAGACAGACATATCTGGAGCTATCAGGTATGATCCCGACTGGGCCTACGGTAAGCTTGTTTAGTGCGCAAGTAGTCTGCCATTATAATCGCAGGTCTAAGCAGAAAGATACTGAGTACGCAACCAAAGCAGATATTATGAGCTTTTTTACCTCCCCACACAGAAACCCCGTCCAATACTCCACCGAACAGCCCACAGCAGGCGCAGCCTTGCCTGTTAGTTAACCGACAAACAGGGTAAGCCGAAAGACGTCTGGGTGTGCAGGAACAAAATAGAAGAAGGGAAATTGTGTGGTGAAAAGGGAGAGGGGCAAGAAGACGACCCACCCAGAGGGTTAAGGTCCACCTCGGTTAGTAAGCTTGGCCAACCTGGGGTGGAGTAGTTAAAGATGAGTCTAAAAGTGCACGCGTTTTATACTTTAGCCCGGACCACAGGTCACCAATGTTTCTACGATTGGACCAACTGACACCAGACAATAGGCTTCTGCAAACCATCAATTCGGCCGAACTGGTGCCCTACCTCAGCAGCAAAAGTCTCCTATCAACACTTTCGTTCTGCCCTTGATCACACTGATCTTTGAGTAGGCAAAGAAGCTCTCCGAATAAAAGCAGATAGCCGATGAGGCCAACTTCGCTGAAAATCCTTCCCTTTATGTTGCGAAACTCTTTTCGCGTACAGTAAAAGCGCAGAGGAAAACGCAACACTCCATACTTCAAGACGCCTTAGGAAACCCCATAGCTGACGCTAAGTTGACCGATGATAGCTTCAATGCGTTCCTATCCAAAACATTTAGTGAAAGTTATTTAAAGAATATCTGAAATTCCTCCTAAAGGGTGAGGAAAAAGTCGAAGTTCTAAAGGCATTCCGAATGGGCCGTATAACAGACTCAAAAGATGAACAACGCCAACCAAGACCGTTGAAGGTTGTTCTCAAGAGTGAGGCTGAGGTCCAGCTATTGTTAAGCAGGAAACCAGTACTTAGATACTCACACCCGACGGTTTTTTTTCAGCGGGATTTTTCCCCCGCGGAGCGGGAGAAATGGAGATTGCTAAAAGAAGAACTCCACAGGAGATGTGAACTCGGCGAGAGCAATCTTCGAATTCTGAACGGGGAGATCGTCCATGTCCCGAGGTCACTCCTCTGGAGAAAGCCGATAACACTAACAGCCTAGTCGGGATAGAAAACAGTCCATCTCCATCAGCACCGACAGCCCCCTGCATGCAATCTCACGCAAGAGGCAACCGCCTGCATAAAGTGGTGAATAAGTCTAAATTGAGCTTTCTTTACACTAATGCCCAAAGTCTTCCCTCAAAAATTGATGAACTCAAGGCAGTACTTTCGGAGCGGAAACCTGATGTAGTTGCCATAACGGAAACATGGCTAAAAGCAGAAATTGCAGATTCGGAGATTTCGATTCCAGCATACCAGGTTTTCCGCAAAGACCGCCAAAACCGACAAGGAGGTGGGGTTGTCGTGTATGTCAGAACTGAAATCTCTGTTGTAGAAAGAGAACACACTCTAGCCCTGGAGTATGAGTCCATCTGGTTAAAGATCAAGAAGGCAAATTCACAGAACCTTGAATTCCTGGCCGTTTACCGGCCACCAAACATTCTGAGTGGAGCCGACGACTCACTCCTTGGTCTGGTGAAGGAAGCTGCTAGCCACCAGGAGGTTCTCATCGTTGGTGACTTCAACACCCCTGCAATTGAATGGAACAACCTGACAGTTGAGGCGGCGTCAACTTCCTTTAGTTCCAAATTAATGGATCTCACGCTTGACCTGTCTCTAGTTCAGAACGTTAAGGGCATAACCAGATTTCGAGAAAACCAGCGGGCTACCTGTTTGGATCTCATTTTTACGAAGGATTCGTCCTACATAGATGAAGTGCATTCAAGTGCTCCGCTCGGTAAGAGTGATCATACGACGCTAATGTGGGATTACTCACTCTATACTCAACGGCTGAGGAAAACGGAGGACCAGCCAAACATATGGAAGGCAGATTTTAATTCAATGAAGAATGCACTATCGACCGTGAATTGGGACCGCCTACTCAAGGGGGATCCGGAGGAAGATTGGAGATCACTCAAGAGGGTTGCATTAGATCTGCTTAAGCGCTTTTATCCGGTCAAGGTACAAAAGACGACTAGTCGTCCTGCCTGGTTGACGAGAGACCTTAACAGGCAACTGAAGAAGATGAATAGGAAATGGAAGTTATTCAGGAAAACTGGGTCGCCAGTACAACTCGAGGAATTCCGACGCCAAAGAAATGCAGTAAAAAAATCAATTCGCCATGCCAGGAAAAACTATGAATCAAGAATCCTCCAACAGGCCGAAGAAAAGCCCAAAATTCTATTCCGCTATATTAACAGTAGATTAAAAAACAAGGATCCTGTCGCAGTACTTAAGAATGATGATGGCGGAGAAGTCGTTGAGAATGACGAGAAAGCCGAGTACTGTAGCCGGTTCTTTGCCTCGGTATTCACTAGGGAAACCGAGCTTCAATTTGATAATGCCAACAGTGCTGTTGCAAAAGCCGGTCCGGCACTTCATTCTCTACTATTTCCAGCATCTGTAGTTGAGAGGGAGCTGCAGAGCCTCAAAGAAGCAAAGTCATCCGGTCCAGACAATATACCAGCCAAGTTCTTGAAAGAATTGGCAAGCGAACTCTCAGAGCCCCTAGCACATATCTTTCGTTCTTCATTTGAACTAGGAAAACTGCCATCTGAATGGAAAATGGCAAATATTTACCCGATATACAAGGGCGGAGCCCGAACGAAGGTTAACAATTACCGGCCCGTCAGCCTAACTTGCATTTGCTGTAAGGTGATGGAAACGATAATTAAGAAGACGACAGTGGAGTTCTTGGAGGAGAACAATCTACTATCAGGGCTCCAACACGGCTTCAGAAAGAACCATTCTTGCCTTTCCAGCCTTCTTCTCTCCACTGAGCAGTGGACTCGCGCACTAGATGAAGATAGTAAGGTTGACGTCATCTATACGGACTTCAAGAAGGCATTCGACAGCGTCCCACATAAGCGTCTAATGTATAAATTGTCAGAAATTGGCATAAGAGGGAACCTGCTGGCATGGATCACAGATTTTCTCACAGGGCGATTGCAAACTGTGTGCATCGGTGACTCAAAGTCAAGCCCTACATATGTTCTGAGTGGCGTCCCCCAAGGCTCTGTGTTAGGGCCACTGCTCTTCCTTATCTATATCAACGACTGTGTCAACGACCTGGGTTGCAGTGCTATCATGTTTGCCGACGACGTCAAACTCTGGAGAGCCATCAGGTCTGACGCCGATAGGAAAGCGCTTCAAGAGAGTCTCAATCGACTTAGCTGCTGGTCTGCTCGTTGGCTTTTAAACTTCAACATTAGTAAGTGTGTGGTTTTAAGACTCCGTACTAGAAGGACTGATGAGGAGAACGATTCCTTCCAATACCTCCTCGATGGGCACCCGCTTTCAAATGTGAACGCACAAAAGGATCTCGGTGTTCTGATAAATTCCTCACTCAAACCATCTACTCAGTGTGTAAAGGCAGCTAAACGCGCTACACAGGTGCTGTTCGCGATAAGGCGGGGATTCGTAAACATTGACAAGGAGCTCTTCAGGAAAACCTACGGAGCGTTTGTTCGGTCCCACTTGGAGTATGCTGTCCAGGCCTGGCGTCCGTGGTTCAAGAAGGATTATCTGCACCTGGAACGAGTGCAGGCGAGGGCTACGAAAATGGTCAAGAATCTTGGTCATCTGCCTTATGAAGACAGACTGACCGAACTTGATCTTTTCCCTCTCAATTATAGGCAACTCCGCGGGGACCTCATACAAACCTACCGAATTGTTAGAGGCCGAGACGGTGCCCTAGAATTTGATGATTTCTTCGAATTGGCTCGGACTGACCATCTGCGAGGTCATCCTTTTAAACTACAGAAGAAACCGGCCCGTATCGACGTTCGACGAAACGCCTTCTCTCAGAGGGTCATTGGAGCGTGGAACGGACTCCCGGAAGATGTGGTCCTCTCAGATACTGTTGACATTTTTAAACACAAACTTGATTCTCATTTGCTGAGAAACTGTGGCAGATATAATGAACAAAGTGTCAGTAGCAGCACCTTGCAACTGGCTCACACTTATCGCTGATGTTAAGCCTACATTTGTACATTTGTATTATGTACTATTGTTACGGTGGACCTATTATGCGATTTTGGTTATGAATAGGGAGCTCAAGGGCGAAAGCCTTCTTCCCTTAATAAAGTGACTTAAAGTGACTTTGAAAGTGACTTAAAGCTCGTTCACTGCACCTCCAGCTATCCGGGATTGGACAGGTCCCGTACTCGAAACCATAAGTTTTACTTTCTGAGACGTGAATGTAGCCATTCGTCGTTATCGTCAATCTTATAGTCCAGGACCAGATGGCGTCCCAGTTAGCCTTCTAAAAGCTGAAGCGAATGATATCTTTCCGTCTATTCTTTGTAAAGTATTTAATCTTGCTCTTGAGAGCGAAACCTTTCCTTCGTTATGGAAGGAATCGCACATAATGCCTATTCGCAAGCATGGCCGATCGATGTCATTCGACAACTTTAGGCCAATTAATACACTTCCCGCAGCCTCGAAGATCTTAGAAACCTTGATCAAAGAAAAGATGATGCGTCACTTGACAAAGAACAACCTGCTCAATACAGCTCAACATGGCTTTCTCGAGAAACGATCTTGTGACACCTGCCAGCTCTCTTTCTTTGATTATGTGCTGCAATCTAGAGACAGCGGTTTTTCCATTTATAGCGTCTATGTTGATTTTACTAAGGCCTTTGATCGGGTCAATCATAACCTCCTCCTTCTGAAACTGGCCTCCTTCGGCATAGGTAGCAAGCCTCTGAACTTCATATCTTCCTATTTGGATGCTCGCACATAACGAGTAAAAATTTCCAATGTTATCTCCAACCCCACGCATGTGAGGAGTGGAGTTATACAGGGTAGTGTACTAGGTCCGCTCCTAATTGCCTTTTTGTCAACGACGTTTCAGATTGTTTTCAGTATGGCAGACCCTTCATGTACGCTGATGATTTAAAAGTCGCTTATCGATATAAACCGGCAGATCGCAGCATCGTACTCGAGCTTATAAAAAAGGATCTTCAGGCCTTCACCCAGTGGTGTTGCACATGGCGCCTCACCCTTTCGTGGCACAAATGTTCTGTTATGGTTGTTGGCGACGATCGTCAACCGGGATTAAGCATTGACGGCCACGAACTAAATGTCCCAGGAGTTATCAAGGATTTGGGCATATCCTACTCTAATAGTCTCAATTTGTCAGAGCACTGTGCCCTGATAGTCTCGAAAGCACGCCGAACCACCGGATTTATCATTAGAAATTTTAAGATTATCAAGGTTAGAACTAGCCTTTATAATATGTACGTGAGACCTAGTCTTGAATACTGCTCACCCCTATTCAGTCTTCTGCGCTTAGTGAACGGAAGAAAATAGAATCGGTGCAACACTTCTTCACTAGAAGAGTTTTCACTACAGAACACCGTAACGTAGCCTACCAACAAAGGTGCGAACTTATAAAGCTGGATCCCCTATGGCTTCGTCGATTGCAGAAGGGTATATTTTTACTGTTTAAACTTTTGAATGGTCAAACCTTTAATCCTCTCAGTACAATAAGGCAGCTTGAGCACTCTCGACGCGCCAGTCA
This sequence comes from Ligula intestinalis, assembly GCA_036362985.1. Lineage (NCBI taxonomy): Eukaryota > Metazoa > Platyhelminthes > Cestoda > Diphyllobothriidea > Diphyllobothriidae > Ligula > Ligula intestinalis. The sequence continues at coordinate 1,022,138 of JAYGXS010000005.1, forward strand.
TCGAGACGTATTTTTATTTCTTCCTATGGCATGACAGTTAAGTACCGGCAATTCTTTTCAGTAAACGCCATATCAATCTGGAATAAGCTGCCCAAAAGTATTAAAACCCAGCAAAGCTACCCTATATTTAAGAGAGCTATAACTGGTTTGCTACATTCAGGACAACTTTCACGAATTTTGGGTGCTGACTTGGTGGAATCTCTCTTTCACTCTGATGGCGTTCGTGGACTTTGAACCCCGCCAGGCTTAATGCTGAAGATAATGCTGCTGAAGCAGCAGCCCGCAGTCTGCAAACCCTTCAGCCGATAGCGCGCAACTTTTGACGACAAACATTGAAGGAAGACTGAGAACACTGTGTTCTTGTGCCAAACCTCTCCGTCTGGAACTAATGTTTTCAAACGATATGAAACAGTTCTCCTGCTGATGAGTCAACTCAGCTTACAACTGTACATTTATTCCGTTTGTATCATACCTTTGAAGGCAGGTTTTTTCACTTGAAACAAACTGCCTATCTCGTCCAGTATTGACAAAACACAAAACATGAAACAAAACCAATGCTGGCTGCAACATAGGGAGTTTGTTTTAGTTTTTTTCCGGTCTTCGAGGTGTTGGAAGGCGCCCAAGAGGTGCATTACCAACTCTTTACAATTGCCTGTAAACTGGCATAATAAACATATTATATTATAACAGAAGCGAAACTGCGCACCCGAAAACGATTGGTAAACAAAAACCAAAATCCGGAGACTTGCTGCCTCCTGCGGTTAGAGGAAATGGAGGTCATGAACATGCAGGTAGATGGCGGAAGCGAAGGCGAACCCAGCGGATCAAGTTAGAGTTTAATGAATGTAAAACTAGTCATAATGTCAGATTATGTGGACAAAAAGACGGTGCGGTTGGGCGGAACGCCGACGGTTTCTACAGACATAAGGCAATATCCAGCAATCGCAACGCATGGATCAGGAAGTTGGAGTGGTGATGCTGGTGCGGACTTGGATAGCTCTCATGAATGTGAGTTTCAGGAAAGTTTGTCGCAATAGTTTCTTTGTTGCAGGTGCAATCGAGCAATGTGGCAGCCACTTAACGACCAGCAAAGCAAGCGAAGATCGCCATGCATCGAAGGAAGACTGCGGCGGAAGTGACGAGAGAAACACACCAAAAATACTCGGCGGGGAGGGTAAAATAGATAACTTATAATTCAGCTCGTAGCATGTGCCGCAGCCAAAACTGAACTGCGCAACGGCAAAGTTTACTGCAGGTGGGTGGCCGAAAGGAAACAGAAGCGGAGGAAGCTGGATCGACGAGCGTCCAATACAATGAAAGAATAAAAATGCGGATGCTGCCACAGGTAAGACAGCTAAGCGAAAGCTAAAGTATTTGTAGGTACCCATGTAGAAGGAGCGAACCAACCGAAGCCACCACATGCGGTCGAAGGAGAACGGCTAAAACAGTGTGGAAGGAGGTCGTTTGTAAATTTTTTTCTGAAAATGTCCTTTTGTATGAGTAAAATGAAACACTGAATTAAAAGTTTTTGAGGTGTGGACGGGGAAATAGGACTTATTCCGTCGGCGTTTTACAGAGGCTTAGTCCGCGGATTATAAAAAGTGTAACCGAGGCGAACTGTTGTGGGAATCCTAAATGACGCGGAGCATGGGGACCGTAATTGAGACGCTAGAAGATCCCTAAGTATGGGACCGCAGAGTTAGTGGCCGCGGCTCAGTTTGTTGTCCACAGCCGAAGCTGTACCAAGAAACGACCGGGAAGAAGAGATTTGACCGTACCGATTAACCGAAGAGTAAACTACACTTTTCACTCTCAAGTTAGTTGGTTAGTAGCCAAAGTTGAATCAGGGGTTCCCGCTGGAGTCCAAACGGGGTGCAGTTGGGGAGAGTAAGAGAAGTCGCGACCTTGGCTGGCTTGAGCCAAAAGTCCTTGGGGGGGACGTGAGTTGGGTGCCTAGGCGGGAACTGCAGACGATCAGATGGCGGCAGGCATGCGGCGAGACGTAGCAGTCGGGACGACAGTAGGGTGTAGGCGAGTCCATCCGGTGTTGATGCTGGCGAATGAGCATAAGTTAGCAACTGAGTTGCTATACCAGCGCGAAAATTGAGACGGCTGGAAAAATTAGGAAAGTCTGTAAAAGTAAGCCTACTTAAATTTTGAAAGTAGATGGTTATTCTAAGTAAGGAAAAAGTCCGACCCCTAGAGACAACCTCACCCTATTTTAACGTCTCGTCATATACCTGCTTTGTTCAGATTTCTAACGAGATGGATCCCAGCAATTAATTTCTTCCACACAGCAGGGAGTTTTCAGTCTGACTTTCGTTCTTATAGGTGTCCGTAGTTTTAACCGGAATCCCGGTTAACGAGATTAATCCGATCCGACACAACGAACACTTCACGTGAAACACATTCATTCCGTAAGGTAGCCAAACAAAGTGCACTGATGCAGGCGACCGAGGAGCCACGCCTTGGGGGCAATTGTCAACGGCGGACACAGACACCACCACGTACGACTTACCAACTGTTTTACAAAGTGTATGCTTGTCAATCAAAACAGAGTTTCAGCTAGTGGCTCGTTGAAATGTTAGAAGTTGGTGCCACTCTTCACTCGAGGCTCCACTATATGTGTAATTTAAAGAAAACTGCTAAAGAGGAGGCAAGAAAATGGATCACAAGTGCACTTCAAACCACATAGTAGCGTTGCAGCACGACCTGCCACGTATCAGGCCTCTCTTTGCGTTTTGTAGATGATGTCATATTTGCTCAGGACTGTTCACAGGGAATAGGACTATCTTCATTGAGGACTCAGTTGCACATGCAAATTTGGTCATGTTTGTGGATATGCCTGAAGAATTGTTGTCGATGTTTGTTGAGTAAAACCGGCACAGCTTTAAAAAAACTACCGAAACCTAATACATATCAACGACTTGAGGAATCGAACAACCAGTTTTGCTGTCTTAACCTCATCAGACAGATAGTGACATTTTGCATATTTGATGTCCAGTCAATATGAGCGATCTCTGTCATCACATAGCAATAAGTAGGTAAAGACGTGAGGCGAACGGCGCATTTCAATTTGTAAATATGACAGTCTGTTCCATTAACTTTGTATTTATTGGTAGGTTTTCCTCACAACCTCCTGTATTCCCTTGTAGGAAACTGTTGACAGCCTTCGTGACCTTGAAAAAGACTCAGAGCCTACGTTGAACCCACGACAGATCCCAAGTTCGGAAGCAGCAAGGAAAAGGAGGCCCTTCTTGATTGGCTGATGCTAGTGAAAAGTAGAATTACTCATACGATTCAGCTGTTCCGGTCGTTCAAAAGAATGCGCCGTCGTGAGGAAGAGAAGAAGGAGGTATTTACTCTGTACATTGCTGCCAGAACGATAGCTCTTTGTCCATAACAATAGCAGTAGGAGTGAGTACATTGTGTAGGCTGTTTATGTGGAATCCTTCTTTGAGTTAGTTGTTTAGGGAATGTATACAGTGTAGGATCGTTGCTGTTGATGTTAAAGTTGGCGTGTGAAAATGTTCGTGGGCGCCTAAATTCTGACTGGATTCAAAATATTTAGAATAGACAAGGTTTAGCCGTCAGCTGCTCCAGGTTTTTGACAGCAATTATTAAAAGTCATAAAGATGCGACTTTTGATAGGCGAATTAAGTGAACTAAAGAAAAAAGGCGAAACTGGCCTTATATTTGAAGCAGAAGGAAGGTCGAGCACCGGATCAAATTGTTTATTATTCTGAGCTTTCGGGCTCTTTCGGGAGTCCATCGTCAGAGATAAAAGCATCCACGATAAGCAAGCGACACTTATAGGGGGTATGAGCCAATCAAACGTCATAGGGAATGGGGGGGGGTCGTTAGAGGGAGGGAGAAGGGAGGGACAGGGGGGGAGGAAGAGTCCATCGTTAGGGAAAATAGCTTCCATGAGTTGTCATCCGTTGCCCAGCTTCAATTAGCTCGCGTTCGGTTTTGCTCCCGGCGTGAGCAATTATCTTTGCTGCCGCGAGATGAAAGTCGTGGGCCATTTCATGGGTTTGGGCCGCCACTTGCGACAGTTCGTCACCCAACCTGACAGCTTGCTTATGCTTATTTATTCGCGTACCCAGCATGTGTCCAGTTTGCCCTGTGCATTTGCAAAGGCAGTTTGAGCACGGGATGCGATACACTACCATGGATTGTTCTGTGGGGTTCAGCGTGTCTTTCATTTTCATAACTTGGCTGCGCATGGTTGCATTGGGACGGTGTGCAATTCCAACTCCAAGTTCCGCAGCGATGCAATCGGTCGCTTCTGAGACATTCTTGATGTATGGTAGAACTTGCCTTATGTATATGTATATTTTTTAAGGGTAACAGGCAAGAAATGCCCTTGAGGACCCTATTAATGTAACGCAAACAGGTTATTCTTACAGTTAATGTGCAGTCGGGGAGCACATATGATATCATAACAGAATTTCGAGTGAATTTTCACGGAAAAGAATGAAAACGGTCTAAAGCCAGAAAAATTGTTCACAGTGCTGGCAGTAGGAAATCGTGTTGTAAAAGTCACCTTTTGTCAAATAAAATCACATCAAGTCTTCTTTTAAATTCCGCAACTGTGTCAGCGGAAACCGTCTCGCTTGGTAGCAAGTTCCAAGGCCGGACCACGCGTTGACTGACGAAATATTTTCGGAGGTCTAATCGGGTGCGTTTGTTTGTGACCTTGTAAGGATGCCCACGCAGGTGAGTAGTGGTGGCTAATTGGAAGAAATCCTCCAATTTTAGGGAGGAAATGTGGCCCCGGATTATCCGGAATGTCCAGAGCAGGCTGCACTGAACGTTCCTGTAAGACAAAGGAAAAAGGTCAAGTTTTATCCTCGGAGGTTCTTCCGTTTGGGCCCTCTGGGGCCGTACGCGTAGGCAGCGGCTTATAAAGGCTTTCGGATAACCATTCTACATGAACTGATCGCGGAGAAAGAGCGCGAGAAATTGTTCACATTGAAATATATTTTCTTTTGCCGAAAGTGGTCAGGCTGACAGTTTAACCAACATGAACATGGCTAGTCAGTGGAGGGAAGAACTTAGTTATTTACTAGGAGCATATAGTTAAAAGAAATTCTGACCCCTTTGTGGATCAAGACGGTTTGGATGACCGTACAACTGCTCCACTAGACTGTGTGGGGTTTAAAAATGGATCTCGCACGTACTATAGGGTAACTTACATGCATACTAACATCCAAAGCCTACTTTTGAAAAAATACGTAAATGGAGAATTTACGTATGTGGCCTTCTCTTAAATCCTATTTCAACTAGAGAAACTTGCTTGTCGGAAAAAATTGACAAAAAGAGAGCTTGCAGTACCTGGGTTTCAACTGTTCAGTAACGACAGACACAACCGAAGAGGCGGGGACGTCGCAACATTCGTACAGAGCGGTTTGCATGCTTCTGACAAAAAAATGAAGCTGACCTGTTCGGAAGCAGTATGGTTTACTGCTAGAGCAACGGATTACCAAAGCCTTGGTATTTAATTGGTCTGCCGACTCCCAAGAAACGATCGTGAATCTGCTACCCTATTGCTAGATGAGTTTAAAGCTTTTGCTACTCGATCAAATACTCTCATCTTTGGAGAGTTCAATGCGCATACCATCAACTGAAGTTCCGCCTGCGCCGATAACTCAGAATCAGCATTCGCCTTTCAGCTTTTGCATACAACTGAAATTCTGCTTCTCAACCAACAGGTCATATTTCTGACAAGCATTCATGAAGGTCAACGGAAGAACTGCCTCCTACCTTCTGTTCATTAAATCACATGACGATATCGGCATTGTCAATTGCTTACCTCCACTAGACCAGAGTGACCATTGTCAGTTGCGAATGCACCTTAGTTTCTTTGCCTGCCCAACTGCAAGAACTCCGACCAAATATGTGGCGGGGTGATTTCAAGCCGATTTAACATGATCTTTGTTCCATGGACTGAATATTCGCACTCACCAACAATGCCAAAAAAGCTTGGGAACTATTCAAAGAGATAGTCCAAAAGCTCATCTCTTACGATTGTCCCATCACGCAGAGAAGAATAATGAGCAGAACTCGCTGTTTGACTAAATCCTTAAAAACGAAAGTTAACAAGAAAAGAAAACTGTGAAAAGTTTCCTTGTTGATAGGACGCCTGAATAGTTACAAGCTACAGAGTAACCGGGTCAAAAGTATCATTGTAAGAGATCGACAGATCTTCGAACGGGATTTTTTAAACCGTGTCCTGGTTAATCCCAAAGTCTCTTATGGTCAGAGAAGGCAAAGAACACGGAACAAGCATCTGATACTTACTTGTACTTGTTACGGCTGTGATTATGCCTGATCTAGCCGGCCTCAATGATGTCACGAACGGTACCTCTCCATGCGTGGCGATTGGCGGCAGCGAAAGCTCTACCCAGTCTCTTCTCCAGCGACGAAGACCGAAGATAAAAGGTCCAAGAACAACTTCCACGTCTTGACGGACGGTGCCAAGCCAAGTCTTCAGTTGTCCTCCTTTTCGACGTTTCCAGGTGTGCTGTGGCGCCGGGTCGAGGACAGCCTAGCAAAGTTAGTGGGGCGGATGATGGAGAACGTGTCCAAACCACCTCAGTCACCTTTCTTGAATGGCCTGAGATATCCTCGTGGCACGATCGCAGCGGCCGACAGCTGCAGGGTTCTCCCGCTGATTCAGTCCCCTCTTTTTCCCTAATTTATGAAGATGATGCGATGCCTTTAATTGACGCAGGCCTCTTTACCGAAGCAATAATTCAGATGGGGTTACTGAACTTCAAATAATTGTTCTCCTTAGACCCCGATGGAATCCCAGCCAAACTGTTGAAGGAGCTAGCTTCTGAAATGCCAAACCCGCTAGCCTTACTATTCCAGGAGTCATTTACTGCTAGGTGCCTACCCTCCGATCGGAAGTCCGCAACGTTCCCTCCACTAGTCGAGAGTTCCTCCTTTAGGTATGCCATCTGCGAATAATTACAGGTCCATGAATATAATATCATTTGTTGCCAAACAAAGGAAAACATCCTTATGGATGCCATTCTTCGAGCAAAATTACCGTAGTTCTATTGCAAAAAAAAACCGGCTTTCGCAAAGCCTTACGAACCCGTTTTTCTCACTTGAACACTAAAACGAAGCACGTAACAAAGGCAAAGACGGCTGTCTACTCTTCATCAAGGAAATAATAAAGGCAGAATTACTAAAATTGAATGAATCGACCTTCCCAGACCCCGATGCAAGCCCGAGCTTCTTAAATGGCCAAGCCGCTAGCCTTAATATCCCAGGCGTCATTTGTTACTGGGTGTCTAGCCTCTGATTGGAAGACCGCAACCATCACTCTGCTGTTCAAGAGTGGAAACCGAGCATCTGCACATATTAACAGTGAGACTTACCTTCATTTGATGCGAAACCATGAAAAGAATAGTTCAGAAGGCTTTGATGCAGTTCCTCATATGCCCTCACCACCTCTTCGCAGTGGTAAGACCTATCTTACGAAACTGCTTTTCTCCCTTAAATGCTGGACGAAAGCATGTGACAAAGGCAAAATGGTGTATGCCATCCGAATTAACCTCAAAAAGGCTTTTAACAGCGTGTCTCACCAACGAATCCTGCATAAACTGCCAGCGCAGGAGATCGCTGGAACCCCTCTCTATGAATCCAAAAAGTTTTGACCGGACGGTCCCAAAGAGTAACAGTCGGGCGTCAGCGGACCTCGGAGGTATGTGTGGTGAGTGGCGTCCCAAAATGCGCAATTTAAGGTCCCAAATTATTCACTGCTTTCATCCATGACTGTGTCGGGGACCCAGGCTGTGATGTCACCCTGTTCCCTGACGACATAAAATTGTGTCGAGTCCATCTGCAAGCTAATTTTAACAGATTGGAGGACTGGTCAAAGCATTGGCATATGCCCTACAATGCAAGTGAATGCAACTTTCTCGAAATCAGCACTTGTAGAGCATCCAGCCTGAAGGTTAATTCCTTAAACGGTACACAGCTACAGCAAGTCAGAAGGCAGTGAGTATCTGGATTATCTCTTTACTCAAACCAACACTCATTTTTACGATAAATGAATGGGCTTCCTCGCCATAATATTATTGCTGGTATTTCTGCTGCAGTACTCTTTCACTACAACCAGCGCCGAATGTACATTGAAAGCGTAGATCCCTAGGAATGGAATCTTCCATTGCAAACTTGCATTCCTGTCCTTGATATCTGGCTTATGCTTGCGGTTGTCTGCATAAAATGCAGTTCCATGTGTCACGGCAAATCACCAATAAGGAAGTCAAGTTAGGCGAACTCAAGTTTTTGATTATAGCATCATTAGGCAATACTATAATGTAAGGGAAGGTAGAGTTAACGAAAGTTTCAACAACCAATTAGTAGCAATTAGGTGGGGAGAGGTGTAAAGCGATCAAGGAGGTCAGATTCTAGTCTTAGTTATGGACCAGAGAACGGAAAGGGGTAGATGGGGAGGGGGAAGGCAAGGAGTCCGACCATTAATTCATATCGTTTCATTGTCTTTGTCTCGAGTGTTGTTGGGAGGTGTGAGGAGGCAAGGTGTCATCGTCTCGTGACGGCGTCGGTGGTACGAAGCGTGGGGGCAGATGCTGAGTTGGCTTTCGGCCACGGGAGCCTTAGCGCCGCTACAAACGTCTTCTGCGCAAATGAGATTGGGTTAGTGAGGCGTATGATTGGTTGGTTACTTAAGTTTTCGTTAACTCTACTCTCCTTTATATTATTATATGGCCTGATGATGAATTAATCAAAAACGTTCGTTTGAATAACCTGACTTCATAAATGCTTACATGCGTATAATCGCGGAACAGAAAACACCATTTCTTAACCATTGTCGCTTCAAATTGTGGTTCAAATTCCTCGTCCTCCGTGGGAAATACTATTTTCGGAATTTCGGACCACCTGAGCTTTGGCAGTACCTAGCACTCTGGCGGACACTCGTTGTTAGCTATTGTATTCGTTTTCACAATATCTCCAGTCCCAAAAGCCACGGCAGGCATTAGTCAAAACGAGCAGCGTCTTCGTGACCGCCTTCTGTCAACACTTCTCAAAGATTCCAGCTATCTACAAGCGGCTGAGTCATTCCAATATCCTTTCCAAACAGTTAATCGTTTTGCATAGAGCTTAAATATTGTTTAAATTCACTTCGATCTATTATGGGAAATAAAATAAACGTACAGCGCAACGTGTAAAAAGTTTGCCGCGAGAGGGATTTGAGCCTGAAACCCGCAGTTCACGGGCATCGATCGTTACCACCACACCACGACGGCGCATGGCGTATGCTGATTCAATTCACTTTATTAGCCCTATTCGTAATTTCGAGGGCAGAAACTGCATGGTTGATGCGACGAAATCGCCCCCTGCTAAAAGGCCTAGAAGTCCTCCAAGCTCAATAGATACAAATTACGAAGACCGAGATGGCATATCAAACATGGAATTTTCCAAAGCATTTTCCGTCATGCAAAAGGATATGGTATTCCTTAAAACGAAAGTAAAGGAACTGAAGTCGCTTTTGCCTTCTTTAACGCATGGCTCGAGGTTGGAGACGACAGAAAGCCGACAAAAGCCCAAGGCAAAGAAAATAGAGAAGGTTTTCATACGCCATAAGCAAACCCCAGCAGAATCAGTAGTGGAACTCGACCTAGTCGAAGAGTCGGAAATCCCCGAAAATGTAGAGGATCCGGGAGTCGAATCCTGGACGTCGGGACAATAGGCAGAATGCGTCGCCACTAGACCAGCAGACCAAGACGATGCGTATGAACATTTTGGTTACTCAAGGGGTGCCGTGCTTAACGCAGGCGGTGTCTAAGATACCCGTAAGAACTAGTCTGGTCGCGTCTCCCGAAGAGCCCAAGACGCCACCGACTACCACACAAAAGGGTGGCCTTGGCACGAAAGAGGATCGGTTGGGTCCCCCCAATAATCAAATGCCGGAGCCTAAGGATCTTACAGTCCAAGTCGATACCCACACTTCGGAAGGGTCTAATAATAAACCTCATAGACCATTGTTTCGTCCTTTGCTTTCTTCGACTGTATCCCGTAGTCACGCGTAC
>JAYGXS010000005.1:1032217-1086697 GCA_036362985.1 Ligula intestinalis
GGGGGGGGAACGGACGGGAACAGAGACAATTTTTTGTTGGCAAAGGGAGGGGGGAACGGACGGGAACAGAGACAATGTTTTGTTGGCTAAAGGGGCGATGCAAGCGCTTGACAGACAGTTGTGGCGGGGTGACTTGACGAGTGGGTCTCGGATCAGCCGCGGGCACTGGGTCAAAAGGGGGGAACAGACGTCTGGGTCGACACCGCCGTCAAGCTGGTCGTAATGTGAGTGTCAACATAGGGCAGAGACCGGGGGAGGGCAGTATTCAGTCATGTGCATTAGAGTGAGTCATGGGCGGCCAGCACTCCGGGGGAAAGGAGGACAGCCTTCGAAAGTGTAAACAATCATTTTGTAGTTCGGACAGGAGCCACATAGGAGAAGAGATGTGGAGAATTTCAAACTTGTTCAGCCGGAAATAACACCCATTTTTTTATCGCAGCCAGTGCATCGTCAAACAAGGCATGCCTGAATCTTCTTCGGAGACCCCAAAGGATAGAATTGACCATGATATGGATTTATTCCGAGGTAAATTAAACTTCTCCTACATGAAAATATAGAAATGGTTGTCCCCGTCCTAAAAGCATTTAGGATGGGCCTGAAGAAGGGTCCATATGCGAACTCGGGTCAACCCAGACCGATCAAATTTATACTCAAGCACGAAGAACAAGCGAAGCTACTGTTAAACAGCAAATCGCAACTACGGAACAAGTACCCAACGTATTCTTTTCAGCGAGATTACTCGCCGGCCGAGAGGGAGAAGTGGAGGGAACTGAAAACCGAACTCTACATGAGATCCAATGCGGGCGAGAGGAACCTTCGAATAATAAACGGGGAAATCATCACCGCCCAGAGGTCATTCCTATGGAGACAGCCAATAACGCTGAGTTTAACAGACAAAAAGTAGACCGAAACTCATGCAATAAAGTAGCTAATCCGCAAAAGCCTTCCAGCTATCCCGACCCGCAAATCGCTTAGAACACCATGCCGACGAAGCTGCGTTTTCTTTATACGAACGCACAGAGTTTGCTTCAGAAGATTGACGAGCTCAAAGTTTTGTATAGCTCACCTACAGCCGGATGTCATATTTATTACAGAGACCTGGCTACAGGGCGACGTAATGGATGCCGAAATTGCACCCGGAGACTGCCAAGTTTTTGGTCGGGACCGGATACACAGGAGAGGAGGAGGCATAACAGTGTTTGTCAAGAATGGCATCATTGCGTCAGAACGCAATATAAGTTCCTCTCATGATTGTAAAGCGCTATGGCGTTAACTGAAAACGCGTGGTGCACCCACTTTACATTTCATGACTGTCTATAGACCGCCAACTCAATCTCCAGAGAGTGGCGAGACCATATTTGAACTGGCTCAAAACGGAAATGCGCTGATCACTGGAGATTTTAACGCCCCACTGATTAACTGGGATAAGCTATCAGTCAAGGGTTCTCATGAGTCTTTTAGCTCCAGACTCTTAAAGCTGATGGGGACCTCTTTCGTACAGAATGTTGGATTCCCAACGAGAATAAAAGAAGCAGAAACAGCGAACTGCTCGGACCTCGTGTTATCGAAAGACCCAATCTATACAAAGGAATCGCGCCCCTTGAAAAGAGTGATCATGTCATGATTCTGTGGGAATATGCTTTAAACACCAATCAACCTAAAAATACGGAGGTTCGGTTAGACTACTGGCGTGGAAATTACACCGCAATGAGAAGTGAACTAGCAGCAATAAATTGGGATGACCTCCCAACCGGTAGTCCGGATGCTGACTGGAACATTGTCAAGGATCTTATAAGATAAGTTATGCATCGAAACTATACGCTGAAAAAAGTACAAATGACTAGCAGGTCCATCTGGTGAACGCGAGATCTGGAGGGTCAAATAAACCGGAAGAACAAACTCTGGAAAAGGTACGCATCATCACGCCAACCTTCACACTACGAAGAATTCCGCCAAAAGCGAAACGAAGTGAGATTGAACATTCGAAAAGCGCGGAAAGACTATGAAGCGCAAATTATAGAGCGGGCCGTAACCACGCCAAAGGTGCTTTACAGTTACATCAACAGCAGGCTAAAGAACAAAGACACAGTTGCAGTACTAAAAGGTGAAAATAATGAGGAAATTATAGACAATCTCGAAAAGGCAGAACACCTTAGCGATTTTTTTGCATCTGTTTTCACTGAGGAACTGCATTTTAATCCGACAGAAGTCAATGCAGAGAGTAGTGGCAGAACCCTGGAGGACCTCCGCTTCACAGAAGAAGATGTGAGGAATGAACTTGTTGCGCTTAATGAAGCGAAGTCTCCGGGTCCAGACAAAAAACCAGCAAAAGTACTGCAAGAGCTGGCTTCGGAACTTTCCAGACCCCTAACGCACATTTTTCAGCTGTCCTTTGATCGAGGCCTCCTCCCATCCGATTGGAAAATTGCAAACGTATATCCTTTTCACAAGGGTGGATCCAGAACCAGCACGAACAACTATCGACCGGTGAGCCGAACTTGCATATGTTGTAAAGTTATGGAATGGATCATCAAAAAGGCCACCATGAAGTTCCTCGAAGAAAAAGACTTCTGTGACGGTGCCCAACACGGGGTTCGAGAAAACCACTCCTGCCTGACTTAAATGCTTTATTCTATGGAGCAGTAGTCCAGATCATTAGACGAAAATACAACCGCAGATGTCGTTTACATAGATTAAAAAACCTTCGATAATGTCCCTCACCAACGGCTACTCTATAAGGTTGGTGCATCCGGGATAAGGGGCAATTTACTAAATTGGGTAGGAGATTTTCTCATAGGCCGATCACAGTCCGTGTGCGTCGGAAACGCAAAATCCTCTTCAGTGCCAGTTGCGAGTGGAGTGCCTCAGGGCTCCGTTCTTGGGCCACTATTGTTCCTAATCTACGTCAACGACTGTAGGCATGGGCTGGTCAGCAATGGAGTCGTGCTTGCAGATGATATTAAGATATGGCAACCCATCAGAAACGCTTACGATGAACAAACTTTGCAAGAAGGACTTGACCGCCTAGGTGAATGGTCCAAAAATGGTTACTGCGGTTTAACTTTGAGAATTGTGTCACATTGCGACCCAAGACGAAGAGAGTGAGCGCGACGGATGACTCGCACAACTACGTACTCGATGGAAGGTGCCTGCCAAACGTCAATAAACAAAAGATCTGGTTATAACTATTATGCTATCCCTGAAGCCGTCTTTACAGTGTGTTAGGGCTGCCAAGAGGGTGAACAGTGTTATGTTTGCCATTAAGCGAACTTTTGTCGACATAGGTAAAGAACTATCTGACAAAATATACGAAACATTTATTCTTTCCCATCTGGAGTATGGCGTTCAGGCGTGGTGACCATGGTTGCAAAAAGATAACCAGATGCTGGAAAGAGTTCAGCGAAGGGCAACGAATATTGTGAAGGGCCTGAAGTCTTTATCTTACGAATGTAGACTAGAAGCACTGAACTTTTTTCCTATTGAGTACAGGCAAATCCGAGACGACCTCATACAGACGTACCGGCTCGTGAGGAATCGGGAGTGTACCCTGAGTTTGATGACTACTTCGCATTCGCCACTTCAACCAAGCTCCGTGGGAATTCTCTCAAACTGCAGGGAACCTTATCCCATCTAGATGTCCGCAAGCAGTCGTTCTCACAACGAGTCATCGGTGCCTGGAACGGACTGCCCGAGGAGGTCGTAATGGCGAACTCCACCAATGTATTCAAACGGAAATTGGATGGACAGTAACTTAACAGTTTCGGTTCATATGCACAAGGAAGGAGCCATAATTTGCTCCTTGCACCAACCTATAGATAAAACTTTGCATATGTCTATGCTACTCACTATTTTATAGTAACATATTTTATGTTGGAATATTATGCACACAAGAGTCCATCTCACGCCACGTGAACAAACCTGCGGCTAAATTTGTACATGTATATATATATATATTACTTACTCTTTGCTAGTAACATATTTTATGTTGGTTATTTCATGCATACTGTTCTCAATCGGGTCTTCAAAGGCACTGCCTACTACCCTAAATATACTGAACTATACTGAACATAAGGCTTTTGCGGTAAACTCTAAAGACGTACATCTTCCTACTCTCGCCTTTGCTGGCGACACCTCCCTCCCTTAGGTCCGATAATTGACATTTTCATACCAGTTCGATTTTAAACCAATCGACAGTCTGTACAGCCAAGTTTTTCACGTTAGTTGCAATTCCCTGATGTTGACAAGGATCACTTAGGCAACCATAAGCGAACAGCAAGTTATAGAGTATTCGGTAATTTGTTTAGTGTGCATATGATGTATTCTGAGAAATAATTATATTGCCAATAGAGGAGGATATCCGAGCTCCAGAAAGCAGTTCGGAAGTAAAAGCTATTGATAAGGGCTTTGAAGACTTTGTCGGAGTGTGCAGTTTATCGTGAATGTGCCAAGGCATTCATTTCAGTCCAGCGAGGCCACACAAAGGGCCCACTCAGAGCCCCTTCACTCAATATAATTACTAAAATTAACTTAAAGATCAACTTTATCCACCGAAACTTATGCATTTTTGGTTTACTTTTCTTCTCCGATCCCTCAGATATACAGATGTACGCCAGGGAATAACTTCTGGAATAGTAATTGACCTTTATTGAATTCTGACGGGGCCGTCATGGCGGGGCCATGTGTTTCAAGGGTGACGTCATATTTAATTAGGACTTTTCAGGGGCACAGGGACTATCTTCAGTGACGATTAAGTTGCGCATGGAGTGTGCTGAGTTTAGTTATCTTTGAAGATGTAGCAGAAGAATTGCAGTCAATGTTTTTTGAATGAAACCAACACCGCTTTGAAGCAACTCTCGAAACCTATCACACATAAGCGATTTAGGAAATGAAACGGCCAGTTCTGCTGTCTTCATGTCATCAGGCAGGCGGTGACATATTTGAAAGTTGAGGTCCAGTCAATGTGAGGGAACGCTGTCATCTCAAAGTAATTATTACAGAATATGGTCTTACTAATGAAATCCAACTATTTGTACAAGTAACTCTCTGTTACTCAAAGGCAGCCGAAACTGCGGCCCCCAAAGACTTAAAACCACAAAGTAATGGGCTGTCTTCAAAATCAGGCATATGGTGATTAATGGAGCAGGATACCGCTTTTTTATAATAACCATGTTTTTGGCTACTTGTCAAATTCCGAGAGAGTAGAAATCGGGCGTTTTTTAGGTAAAATTCTAGATGAAGCCTGTTCATGCAAAACCACCGAGCAAGGAAAGCAGCACAAGTATAATTACGTTGGGAAATAAGTCTTTTGTAAATTTTGGGATACATGTTCTTCCATATTATCTGCCATGTAATGTATGGCTGTTATCGAACAGCCCTTACTTCGAGTATGTATTCGAACACGTTTTCAATAGAATTGCTACTTGTTTCTTCCGTTTATGCATTTCTTGAGTTACATTGGACTAAGGCAACCTCATTATCGCTTGATTTGGCCAATTGGGTAGTCAGAGGAGAGCGATATGTTTTTAAGCTCGCGTGCGGGCATGCCGGTCAGTGACTTATAAATTTAAATGGAGTTGTGGGCTGCAATTCTAAATGTACTTTATTTTTTACACTCAGAGAAATTTCTTTCCGCAACATTTATATGTAATATTTTTCGCGATTTCGATTAAAAAGAGGTGAAGATCTTCCTTTAAATGGAAATTTACTCTTGAAGATCTTCACTGACTTCATTCGATTGACTATAGAAAATGATTAATTTCTACATACTTACCAAAACATTCAAAATAATCTATCTCTCAAGAGCGTTTACCTAAATACCAAGCATCTAAACATTTTTTATGCACTTGTCTGTATGCGTCATGAATTAAGAATAATCCAAAATTGCAACTCATTGCCGAGAAAAATGAACGTCAACAAAAAAAGTCGCAAATATATATGCCAAAGATGGACTAAAATGTTTTCTATAGCAACTTTACCGCCTGAAAAAGCGCGCTGTTTATATATTTTGTGTCGCATGTCTGTGTGCTTAATTTTTTTGAAGATGAAGTCAAGGTTCGAATTGGAGTAGGGTATTTTTTAATGCACGGTAATGAGCCATGGGAATTTCTTTACGAGTCAGGAGGTCATCAATAGATGTCGGTTCCGTCGGCGGAGTGGTGTCGAGTGTGTTGATCTCAACGGTGGTTAGAGGTAATACCGATCTGGGGAGTAGAGCAGTGGTAGGATTGTTGGGGTCCACGATGAGTTGGTGAGCGCGGAGGAAGTCTAACCCAATTATTGCATCCACCTTAATGTCCGGCGACACTAGAATGGGATGCATGGCAGTACAGTTGGGAAGGACAATGGAGACGTTGTGAATACCCGTACAACGTAGGGGCGAACCGTCAGTGGTTATTAACTGGATTTGTGGGGGGGGGGAGGAGTACGATGAAAATTTGTGGGATCTAAATATGGAGCGGATAGCGCCAGTGTCGATGAGTATGGTGGCGGATGTTCCATTGAGCGTGCCAATGACTGTTAGTGGGGAATCTGTGGGTTTTAGGGTAGAAACAGAAGGCACTAAAACAAAACGTTTCTTACCCCGGATGTTGTTATGTCCACACTTCCTAGCCTGATGCTTGAACGTCTGGCAGTAACAGCAGTCATTTGAGTCGTTCGACGGGCGAGGACGAGGGGTTGTGCGGTCAGGTGTTGGGCTTTGCATGGGGAAGTTGGCAGGAGCAGTGTGTGGAGCGGGATGGGGTTGGGTGCCCTCGAATGCCCTTACGATCTGGAGGGCGGCGAGCAGGGTTTTGGGGGGGCGGATATTAAATTCTCGTTTCGCCTCTTGGGAACGTATGCCACCCTCAAAGCGAAGAAATACCTGTTGGGAAATCTCAGACTGTGTGAATATGCGGCTAGCGAGGGTGAACAAGGCATCGAGTTATACATCAACCGGTTCACTGGGTTTTTGTGTGCGTAGGCAAAACTGGTTGTAAGTAGCAACCACCGACAGTTAGATTTGCCACCGGCAAATAGTCGGCCCAAAGGGCAGGTGCGTGACCTCTAAATGGTAAACTTAAACAAAGCTACGCCCTCTTCAATGTTCGAACATACAGGACATAAACGACAGCTGCATTTTGTTCCCTTAATAAGATAACGTTTTTTAGTTTATTTTAGCCCAAAGGAGGACATAAAGATCAGTTATCTTGCTTTCTCTACCACGCGACCTGATAAAGAAAATTTGTAATAAATTAATATTACAAATGTCTAAAAATAGAGGTGGCTGCGGCCCTGCCAAGCCCCGTCTCAATCAGCTTGTGAGGCCGCCATGCAGCAACAGTTTGCGGATTGACTTTCGAATTAACATTCACCTTCCTTCTGAATTTTCCTCTCGATATTCCAATCTAAAACATTTTGAAATACAACGCAGCTAAAAAAATCCGATATGTACTTTATTTAAATTAGACTGGCTATCTCATGAAATGTGAAGATGTAAATTTGAATGCATTGTTCAACACTTATTTGAGGTTGTTTAAAATTTATTCATTAAATAGACTTGACGTGCAAAATGCTGTTTAGTTGAAAAGTGTTCAGTTCAGATTAGTGCACTGATGAAAAACGGTACACTCTGGGGCCACATAAAAAGCTTCTAGATATTAAAGACATTTGCTGTGCATTTTTTTCCGGCAAAAAACACCAATGAAGACCAGAAACGTTTTAATTATCCCTTTTTAGACCATAGGAAAGTTGTTTTGTTTTCATGAAATTGAAGTTAGGGCAAATATGAGATTTGATTTAGTTTTAAAAACAATTCCATTTCGCAAACTTATTAAGTTTTGTGTCATAAAAGTGAGTAAGGAATATAAAATGCATATGGGTAGACAAAAGAGACATTTTGTCGTTTTTATCTCTCAAACCGTATTCAAAATATTTGCAAAAGTTTTCTATTTACAATTCAATATGGACAAATCGGGAGATTTTGAACGGAAACGGGCAGAAGATTCTCAGTTTTCGCACTATCTTTGTCTGTATTCTGCCACACTGATGGGCTTTGGCAATCTCCCAAGGGGTCTAAATGCAAATAAGTATGCTGAAAAGTGCTCCATTATGCACAGAAACGAGCTGTTTTTTTTTAAGCATAATGTTGTCTTATAGTTCTGATTGAATTCAAAAACCGGTCACACTTGGTTATTTTAAACTTTACTTAATCTGTGAAGTAAGTTAATTACGCTTTTATTTGACGCCGAAATATCGAGGTAAAGTGTTATTTCAAGCGGTAAAATGATATAGGAAGCTGGTAATAGATTTTCGGCATTTTAAAATCTTGATTTTTTTCGCACGTTCATATTTCTCGGCTATGAATTAACACATTTGGGTGATTCCATAACCATGACCCGAAGAGCTGCGTACAATAGAATGAACGCCCCGAAAATTATCACTTAGGTATATACGTTTAGGTAGTATCTTATTTTAAAGATTTTAGTAAGCACGTGGAACATAATCCTTAATTATCAACAATTAACTGACACCCCTTAGAATCATGAAGTATAAATCATTTTTTTAAGAACGACCGGAACCTCTTCCTTATCAAAATCCCGAAATAATTACAAAGAAAGATGACGGAAGGAAATTTCAATTAGTCTGCGCAAAACACTACGTTTACGATCGCGCCTGACAATTTCACTCAAATTTATTGGTCTCTGACCAATATTTCCGTACATAACCACGCTAAGTATCTTACACCAGTAACCTGCCAATTGCGTAATCAAACTTTCATCCAACGTAACTCGAAAATTTTAGAAACGGAGGAAAAACTACCAATTCCCGTGCAACAATGTGGGAATGCACACTCGAACATTAGGCTGTTCGGTAACAGCCATATGTGACATTGCACGCAATATGGGAGCATATATACCCAATAATTTTAGTAAATGATTATTTTCAAGTGACATTATACTGGTACTGCTTCATTCATGCGTTTTTGCAAGAAAAGGTTTGCGCTCAATTAAAAACTTGAGTTTGGCAGTACGTCGGATTTGAACTTTTTCAGAATTTTCATCTATTCTAAAAAAAGAACCACCATATGCCTTATTTTGAAAAAGGGCTATTTCTTTCCATTTTAAGACCTTGGAGGATGCAACATTAGCAAGCTCATGTCGGCATTACAGGGATTTTCGTGAAAAGATCTTAGGATTTTATGAGTAAGGGTAGGTACTACATATGTCTGATAATATGAGGCAGGACCGTGTCTGCTAGCCGGTCTGTCGAGCTGCCTTCATGTTTCCCGGCGCGTCTTCAGGTGATAGGTAGTGCAACGGCCTACAGTGAAGTCTAACAGTTCGGTCTTATGATTGGTCAGTCGCGAACAACACAGCGAAAATACCCTCAGGCACCTCTGGGCGGTGCGTAAGCAAATACTTTTACCGATTAAGGATGAATAAGGCTGCATTAACCGCTGTGTGGAAGGCTGAACTCAGATATCTACCTACCACTACAAATACTGCCTTTGAACAATCCTTTTTTAATTAACTATGCGCAGGTGAACCACCAACAGCAAACCATATTAGAAGCCCAAAGGGCTGTGATTCGCGCAGTCTGCTTGGACTTTTCGATTTGAACCTGCAGGAAATTTTTCCTGAAGGGTAGGACGTACTGCCCAAATTATCACTACGCGTCAACAACATGGAAAAGTAAACAGCATCTACTCGAGGGGTTTTCAACACGCCAAGCCAGCTGCCACTCGTGAGTTTCCACGACTTACACAAATACAAGAGGAACACAGTTTCGTACCGCTCTACTTACCAAATAAAGAGCAGGCTTAAATATCCCAAAAAACTAATGTGCATGAAGTCTTTTACAAACGACACGATACAATGTCGCCAATTTAGTAAATTCCTTTCACTCTCCAAGTGCACTCTGCGCTATTTGAACTTCGTGTTGTGCACCCATCTTTACTTGATGGTAGGGCTATTGGTCTTTGGCCTATCTTATTTGCAGAGACAGTCAAGCTTGGTGCCTACGTTGAACATTATATGTGATTAAGAATTTAAAATATTTTTTAACAGCGTAGGATATTTGCTCAAGTAGTTAACTAAACGATTTGAATAATTATAGATGTCTTGTTTACCGGTAGGGATGAGTCTAATGGATACTTGGATGCTTTCTTTTGTAAGGGTTAGGAACGAAATGATTTGAAACAGTCTGTCTCCTTTGAAATGCGAGCTCAAGTTCGTCCTCATTTCGAATACGCTTATATACATGTGCTACTGAATATATTATAGTAGCACTTTTATAGTGAGTTTTGTCACCGGTGTAATTAACGTAATCGAAAGCGTACTGGACCATCATAGGTTAAGTCATGGCAGCTAACTCGCCTTCAGCTAAAGTGCGAATATATGAACAGCCATTGGACAGAAACAGTGAGTGTTTGATATTCAGGTGGATGTGACTGGGAAGGGGCAACCGGGTGCCTTGTTGTGTAGGTGGACCTTGTTCCTTTGACAGTTGAGGCAAGCCTCTGTACAAGCTTTGAGGTGTTTGTGCATCCCAGGTGCCAGGACAGCACAGAACATGACGAAAGACTCTTGTCGTCTGTGGGTCAGAATGACAATGAAAGCCCAACAAGCGAAAGGGCCCAGGGCTACGCGCGTATGAAACAGCGTCGCCAGGTCTTGCGATCCAACATCGCACGATGGCTGTCTGGATATGCCTCTAGAGCATGGACCAATACGCAGAGACAAAACAGACAAGGCCACTTTGTCCTTGCTGTGGACGGAAGGCTAGATTAGCTGCCCTGACAGGGAACGTGCTGCCGATAAAGAAAACGTGCTGTCCAGAGAGGGGACGTGCTGCCCGGAGAGAGGACTCACTGCCCAGAGATGAGACGACTGCTGTCCACGGAACACGCGCAGAAGCGGATGTACACACGAAGACTGTTGCAGTAAACTGATTTCTACTGTTCTGTTTGTCTTCTCTCCTTAAAATATAACTGGGGGACATAACGAGTGACAACGCAGGCGAACGCAAGGCGTTAACATCAGGCCACACGAATCTGTCAGAAACTAACTTTTCAGTTGCCTGACCCCAAACGTGAAATAAATGATGCGGGGAGGAGAAAACGGTGCGGCCAAAAATGGATGGCGGGAGGTAGTGGAGACATCACAGAGAATGGTGCCGTTGCCAGAATTTAGTGACAGTTCCTCGAGGTGGAGTCCGGAACCATCTTCCTTTGAGGGTGAACCAACATTGCGTTGTTCGGCAGCCACTTCATCCAGGTCATTCTCGGGAATAGAGGGTCTGGACAGTGCGTCAGCCACCTAATTACGTGCCGAGTCAATTTGGCGGTGAACACAGAAATATAGTCCGGTTGGTGAAGTTCCCGGGGGTCAACTTGTCCGTATGTGATTTTACGGTGAAGGAAGTATGTTTGTCGTCGGAGAACACAAACAAGTCTAGTACATAGGTGTTCTCTGATCTGGTCCAGGATTCATCAACCCTGGCTTGTTTCGTCTGGCGAGGTGTTGACACTTCAACTTTTTCCAAAGGACGAAACAATTACGTTACTTGATAACTTTAAGCAACCAACGTATTGCCGGCAAACGTTAGGAATGCGAGAAACGCGTATTTCTGGCCCATTAGCCTTTGTCAACCGCAGTTACCTGACTCCAGTATAGCCACAGAAACTGCCGCTACACTCGAGTTTCGAACCCACGACCAGTGAGCTACAGGCGAACATCCTACGCACTCAGCCACCGGATCGACGCCTTGCCGGTTGTCGGTCGGGATGTAGATTAGTCCATAGGTGTACTCCGATCCGGTCCAGGATTCACCAACCCTGTCTTGTTTTGTCTGTCGGGGCGTTGACACTTCAACTTTTTCTCAAGGACGAAAAAATTATGTTACTCGCTAACCAGATCAAGGTACACCTATGTACTAATCTATATCCCGATCGACAACCGGCAAGACGTCGACCCGGTGGCTAAGTGGATAAGACTTTCTTCTGTAGCTCACTGGTCGTGGGTTCGAAACTCGAGTGTAGCGGCAGTTTCTGTGGCTATACTGGAGTCAGGTAACTGCGGCTGACGACAGCTAATGAGCCAGAAATACGCGTATCTCGCAATCCTAACGTTTGCCGGCAATACATTGGTTACAACGAAGTCCCCCCCTTTAAGGAAGTGCCGGCATGTTAGACAGCCAGAATGTGCCATCCAAGTATGCTCTAACGCGATTCGGTAGGTGTTAGCTTCTCGGAGAAGGAAATTAAGGGTTGGGACCACCTACGACCTGCTGCGGAAAAACCACGTCAACCGCAGCATTGGAGGCGTCAACCACGAGGGAGATGGGCACGTCGAGGGCATAGAGCGTCAGGATTGTGGCATCGGCCAGGGCAGCCTTCGCCTTATCTATAGCGACAAGGGCGTCTGTAGGTAGCTTGAACACACTTTTTGAGGTAAAGAGAAGTTTCGGAAACGGCAAAATTGTGTTAGCACAATTCGGAAGAAGCTGACGACAGAAGTTCGCCATGCCCAGAAAATGATGAATCTGACGCTTGGAAGAGGGAGATGGGATGGCAGCAACCTTGGCCGGCAGAGAATGGAGGCTGGTTGTGTCGATCGGATGCCCAAGAAACCCGAGGGAGGACACACCGAATACATACTTAGACGGGTTGAGGACACTGTCAAACAGTTGATGGCGGTCAAACACAGTTGTGAGACGTCCCATGTGTTCCTCAGCGGTAGAGCTGGCCACCATGAGGTCGTCAATTTAGGTATGAGCAAAGGTTAGGCTACGGCTGACCCTATTTACGAAACTCTGCAAGGTTTGGGATGTATTTTGAAATCCAAAGGGCATACGCGAGAATCATCAGTGGCCAGGTGGAGTGATGATAGCCGTCTTCAAAACATGAGGATTTTATGAAATGCCAGACAAGATAGTTCTTCGAGAACACAGACATGCCAAGGGTTGAGTTCCATAGACTGTCAGATGGATGGACGATACCCATTTGAAGCATGCGCTCAAACTCAGCCTTGGCGACCGGGAGATGTGCGGCCGCGACATGGCGAGACTGAAAAAGAATCGGAGGTACTGCAGTTTGGCCAGAAGCTGTCGAAATGGACTATCTGGATCAACGTACAAGCCGGTGAGTTTGCCGGACACTTCAGGCGATGGTCTGGTCACGCAAACTAGCGTGACGGCAGTCAACCCTGAGGTCGAAGGTGGTGAGGAAGTCTGCACCAAGTATGGCAGATGGCAATTAGGGAGATGTTTATGGCCTGAAGAAAGAAGCCAGAGTTGGGGCATCGACAGTCGGCTGCTGAGAGAGGAATGGCACTCAGCCGAGCACTAGATATTATCAACCAAGAAATGTCCTCCACTCGAGGTGTCACAGATGTAAAAGGTACGACCGACGCTAGAGTCGCCAAGAGACACCTTCGCGTAGACTGGTTTAACCCTTTGGCTCTGCAGACGAAGGAGCAGGGAGCGTTTCAGCGATTGTCTCTGATACCAAAGGCGGAGTTATGCCAGCAGGTCGTAGCTGAGTTGGGATTGGCTGACGAAGCAGACTGAAAATGCCGAGTAGATGACGTCGGCGGACTCTGGGATGAAGAGGTTAACTGCTATTGAGGAGAAAATACCTATTCAGCAAATTTCGCAATCCCAGTTTTCATATATGAGAGAGGGAACACATGAGGAAATGCAGAGGTTGAGAGTGTGGCAAGTGGTTGCTTGATAAAGCCATGAATTTCCATCAGCTGTTCGGGCATTTGGGTGAGCTGTGCGGCAGTAAGAGGGCCAGAAGCAGGCGCCAAGATAAGCTGCGCTTCAGATGGAAAGCTATCCATGCTCAACGTCTGACTTAATTGTAGATTTGAACGATGCTATAACCTTGTGCGTTCTTGTGTCAACACTGGTTATGTCCCCCAGTTACGTGTTAGGAAGAGCAGGCAGCACAGGATAGCAGACAGTACTTTACTGGTAATAATTCTGCTTGTACATCTGCGTTGTCCTATGTGAGTCCGTCAGCAACGCGTCTTCTGTCGTTGGTCTCGTCTCGGCAGCTTGTCCTGTGTCCCTAGCAGCAGCAGAATGTCGGATCGTCGGTAGCGCCTTTCGACAGCAGAGTACGCCGTCTGTCCTCTATTAGCTCCTCCGTTAGTGGCCCATGCGAGGAGCCATCGTGCCTCAGTTATTGTGTCCTCATCGTGATGCTTGCCGTGCGTGCTTCGTTCCTGGCCAGGCATGATCTGATGGATGACAGACCCCGGCCGCAGTTTTCCTTGCATGCTCGAGTGTCGTCCCCTTGTAGGTCACTCTCTTTGCCCGTTCTGCATGCATCTGTAGCCTGTCCGATTCCTTTGTCCTCGTGCCCTGGGGAAAACCCGAGTTATTACTCGGCCGTCCTAACAGAAGAATGTGTGTTCGTACGAAGTAAGCAAGTGTCGACGGTAGATGTTTCGGCAACATGAAGGCTTCCAAAATTGAATGTTTTGGAATACAGAGTAGGTTAGAACAGCCTTAACTGTGCTAAAATGAGCTATATAAATACTCTGTCACGCAATATCTACCAATCAAATTCGACAACCCCAGCCATTTCTCTTTTTCCAGCCATCTTGTTTTTCTCTAAGCAATTACTTTCCGGAAATCGCTCCTTCAGTTCTATTAGCCCACTTGCAGATATTTTAGCCTTTGTGCCCAGAATAATTATTCAAATGTTCCAAGCGCCCACCCACAGAGAGAAGGCAGTGCAAAAGAAATACCTTCTATAGTACTATCGATTGCATATTATAGATTTTTGGGGTAAGATGATTCTGAGGTGGTACGTATAAGCTGTCTTTACCCAGGGAGTCTCTTTTGGACTCCAAACTGTAAAAAAAGGGCAAGTTTGTTACATTTTCAGGGACACTTGCCCTCTGCCGAAAATCTCCACACCGTTTGATTATGCTTTAACATGCTATATTTACGCTCTTACCGGTAGGACACTGAAATAGGAATACATCTCCATGTATCGCAAGTGTCACAAGGCTAACTGCCTCGAATAATAAATTTTCCCGGTAAGGTTATGTCGTGGGGTCGTCTGGGGAAAGTGTGAACCGCGCCCCGCAGGCTCATGCACGCCCGATATTCGGAAAGAGGACAGGCGGAGCATGTCACGGAACAAATAAGATCCCAATATTTATGTTAAATAAAAAAGTTACGAAGGCAAGTAGGGTCGCGTACTCAAACCTTGGAAGGAAACACTAAAATGAGCTTTAGTGTCTTCGCTAACCCCCTGTCCGACCAACGGCGAATGCGTGTATGTAGGGGTAGTGTGCTCAAACCTCGGGCGAGGTAGCTGAGAGACATTTTCAATTGGTATCACCAACACCAACTAGGAGAAAGTCTAACGAAGTACAAAAGTGGGAAATTATGTAAATCACCCTACTTAATATCTATAGGTAAGCAATAATTTCCGTAATTAGTTCAAAAGGCAAACTTTTCTTGATTTGAAACATCGTTTCCCAGGTACAAATTTTAAGACAGCGTATGTAGCAGAATTTAAAGGCACCATAAATTTCGCGAGCGCTCATCAGCCGCTTCCGCTCGCTTCATAAACAGAATAACGAATGATAAATAACAGAATTGATTTGGTAATTTTTGCAATAATGGAATGCGTTTGCCTTCGGTGAACTGCTCTGCAGTTCAATGTCATCAGCAAATCCAAGTTTTATCGATGGATGGCGTGTAGAAAACCGGCAGATTATAGGTCATTCAACCTACTTAAAAATTTTAGTAGGGGCTATAATGCATAAGGACTTTTAAAAGACCTCACGACATTACCCTACTATTTTCCCGTATTCTAAGACTAACATAACCGTAACTGAAACATGAACCATAACCCTAACCTTCATTCTCCTGCAATTTAGCGCAAAGCCATTGGTTTTACGGGTGGTGTCTACCTGATGGTTAAATTTTTGGGGGGTTGGACGGTGGAGAGTGGGGACATACTAAGTCCTGCCCTGTTGAATTTTGATAATGTCTTGTCTCTTTGATGAACGGACGCGCACACAGTAGTGGTATTCACACATGGGCACACATATAGTGGTGAGACCGGCAACAGCAACCTTCCTGATATACACCCGTTCACACAAAAGGGACTGCCGCTTTGCATCCTTCCTGGACTGCGTGAGCAGGCGGTAGCCTGTTGCCTCCGCCGGTGAGGGCAGGAATGGAGTCAACCCGCCGTGCTTTTCTTTCCTCACTAAAAGCATCCTGATGCGCTTGACGCTATCACGGTGCACTAAAAGCAGTGGCTTGGTGTTCGCCAACTGACGGGATAACTTGGACACCGCAGTCGGCCCAGTGTGTGTCTTGTCATGCAGAGAGTCAGGCTGCAACGGCTCCTTCTTAATGTGCACTTTATGGCGCTTCTACGCGGAAGCCTACTTAGCAAGGTTGTATTTTTGTGGCGCATGTTGGAGTGTGTTTCGCGCACACCACCCGCGTCCTCCTCGACATTTTTCTTGACGTCCGCTTCAGGTGTGTAAGTGGTCAGAGAGTGGAGTAGATCCGGCGAATCTACCTTCAACTCGCTGAATTTCGTGGTGGGCATCGTCGAGAGCGATGGTTGAACTGTCGTTGATGAATTTTCATTGAGCGCTAGCGGGACACGCTTGTCCCGCTCTACCTTGGGTCTCATTTCTCGAGACCAGACAGCATCCCAGCGGTTAGTAGCCCTTGGCAGATAGTATTACTGGCAAAGACATATTAGCCGTCATCAGTTAATCATATCCAACCCCAGTTGATGCATCAACAGAGGCTGGAACTCCCGAGAGAGCATACATTTCGGAGGCAGACGTTATCTCAAAACACTGCATCCGGTGATGGGTGGAAACCACGCAGTTAAGACAACGTTCGACGTTCGAAGCGTTTAAATATCAACTACGTAATTCTAGTGAACAGTGACAATTTGGGCACTTATTCCAGGAAGAGCGGTAAGTGTACACACAAACCTGGCATCGGGTTCAGGGTGATCAGAAATGCTCTGACACCAGAGGGAGGCTCGCCATTGCACTCCGGTGTGTTGAAGCCTGCGACGGACCCTAATCGGGTTTGCTCGGGTGTGTAGTTTTTGCCAGTGGGGAGCCATCAGGCATCTCTCTCTTTTTTGACCGCGATGGCCTCCTCCTGACATGATCCAAACACTTTCAGCAGCAGGACATCCGATTCACATAGTCCCTTCGCCTTCCCCCCTCCCCCCAAAGGCGACAGTTTTTCGCCTCAAAATCCCACAAATCGCATGAGAGACTAGCGTGGAAGTCCGGCTTCGCGTTGGCTTCCTTTCCCATTTCTATCCTTTTATGGAGGAAAAAATTAAGTGTCCTCTGCAGTAAAACCTTTTGAAACAATTAATACGTACGAAGGATAAGCAAACAGTAATGAAGAGCTGAATGGAAAAACGGAGAACTGTAATTGTGGCAATGGAGAGGGTGACGTACGTAACCATTAAAGGAAAACGTGGTAGACTGCAAAGGGGAACAGTAAGGAGGACACACGTAAAAGTAATAATGGGAGGGACGAAGGTAGGGTAAAACGGCGAGTGAGGAACAAAAAGAGCCGAATTTTGAGTGACTGGGGAATTACAATACAGACGGTCATAACTGGGATATTAATAGGAACCGTAAGTAAGTGAAAGGTTTAACCGTCAGACCAATGCTTCATTGTGAACAACATTTCTTCGAGATCCTGTTGGATGCCCAAACGTACAAATTCAGTTTTTAACCAACTCGCGATATGGTAACGTAAAGTTGGCCGTGGGAAAAGGACCATCCTTCAAGGTGAAGTCCAGCCACCTCAAAGGTTTGACCTTGGGACTTGTTGATGGACATTGCAAAGCAAACCTTCACGGGAAACTGCAGACGCCGCAAACTGAAGGTTGTTTTGGACGGGAATATGGGAATGCGAGGAATGTAAACACCATCTCCTTTTGCAAAACCGGTAATAACGGTGGCCTCTTCGAGATAGCTCATCGGACGCTGGACAGTCAGCCAAGTGCCATTGCACAGCCGTGGTGCGTCCAGAATCAGTTTATGGGAAGGGACGCCAGGTTTTCCAAACTTTTCAAAAATTAAATTGGATAGTTTACGCAATCTGTAGGATAAACTGTTGTATCGTAGGATTTGTACACTTTTTCCACACCTGGCAGAAGGTGGGTTAATTTCTCGTTAATGGCATTGACGAATTTGTTTGTAGGGGCCAGAATTTCGCGTTAGCAGAGCCACTCAACGTCTGAAAAATTGGTTTGGAGGTTAGGAAACACTTTTTCTCTTAGGTCTTCGTCACTGCTCACCAAATTAGCAACAAAAGGCACGGGAGATGTGTCGAGTAGCATCGGTTTCGATTTTACCTCCACCAATCTTCAAGATATTAGTGGAGAACTCGCCAGACTCATGGTCAGCATTGAAGTGCACTCTCATATGGCGTTGTGAGTTCCAATGCCTCTACCGTAGACCATAACGGTGAATATTTCAGGCAGGACTTTACCTGATCATCTCTGGTACCCCTTTGAATCACAGGTAATGTCTGTCAAAAATCGCCAGATAAAACCATTGTGATGCCACCAAACGGAGCGGTCTTTTCTGTGATATCACGTAGAGTTCTATCCAGCGCTTCTAGCGCAATCCTGTTTGCCATTGTGCACCCGTCCCAAATTATTGCTGAGCATCGCTTCAGCAATTCAACTGAACCACTGCCTCTGCTTATTTGGCATGTTGCAGTACCCTCGTCGGTTAACCTAAGGGGAAGCTTGACGGTACTGTGAGCAGTTCTGCCGCCAGGAAGCAACGTCGCTGCAATACCAGCCGATGCAACAGCTAAAACAATTTTGCCGTCTTTGCGCATTTCACCAAGGAGCAACTCGAGGACGAAAGTTTTGCCAGTTCCACCAAGAGCACGCAAAAATAAAACGTGATCACCATGGACACTGTCAGGAATAGTGTTGAGTGCGTGCAGTTGGTCGACCAGTAGCCTTGGTTTCTTCGGAGAAATGTATGCTGCCAGGTCGGTAAGGTTGTAGCAAAGCGCACGCTGTAGTTCAGTGGGGAGCTGATTTCCAACGCTCCTGTCAAGCAGAGGGAATCCGTACGTATGAAGAAGCTCACCACCCATGCCAACCAAGATGTCCTCAATGAAAATTAGGGCCATTTTGAAGATGGCGGAATTAAATTCGATGTCAGCATCGCAATTTTGCAACTGCAGCTGAAACTGGTAGTCTTCAGACATATCATTTCTGAATTTTAAGGCCGCAAGGGCTAACCAACTCACAACTCCTAACCAACAAAGCAAGGAGGCACCGTAGTTGGTTTGGAGTGTTAGTAATAACAGTCTCAGCAATGGTATTCTCCCAGTGGTTGTCATTTTCAAGCAAACCACGCATCATGCAGGCTTCTCTGCAAGTTGAACACAAAGAACCATGCACCGTTCTGAGATCTTCAAAAGATGTTGAACTCCGAGCCTCGTGAAGAAACATTCATAGGAAGCAACACTCTTGTTCAGATGGATGAATGATGTAAATCCGACCAAGTTTAAAATCGCATTCGATTCCTAAATGTCCTTCAATCGCCATTCCTTTCTTCCGCCGGGCCCACGTGTGTTGTGTCCAAGTGTAGTAGGAGGGGACATCAACATGAAAAAGCGTCCGGGTAAAGATATCTTGCTGACACAATTTGAAGAAAGCAGTCGAAGTCGTGTCTCAGGGATACTTTTTTGGTGCATTTCCCATCCTTTATGCAAGGGCTGCTGCGTTTTCACTGTTTCAAACAGATTGGGGTCAGCCGCCAGGTCGGCCAACTGTGCACACACCAATTTGGCAAAATCAGCAGAATGCAATTTTCCCTGCAGCCAGACAAAAATGTGTGCGCAAGGCAATTCTCTCTTTGGCCACTCGACAGTGTACCTGCGGCACCGAAACGCACCGAAAATTTTAAATTAGCTGATGAGTTTCATCATGTTTTTCAACTTCGGCTGGAATATCCGCGCCGACAAAGCATGGCGATCCTTGGTCATTTGACCGGGGAACAGTTCAGCAGCAATTTCAGGCCAAAATGGGTTGCATGGGGTAAATGAAATAAGTAGATCTGGGCGTCCAAACCGTCTAACGTAAACCAAAGCATCTTGAGTTTTCTCATGCATATAGCGAGGTGGTCCAGTGTGGCTTGAGGGTAAGATGAGAAGTTGACCGCGACCAATAGTACCCCCGTCATTAAGGACATTGTCTCTTAGGTAGACGTAATTTTCCATACGAAGCTCTTCCTTAGAACGGAACAGATTTGATAAGTATGGTTGAGTTCAGCAAACTACATAGGAGTATTCTTAGAAAAGGTTGAATTTGTTTTGTCTCTTGACGCAAGCCGCAAAACAAAAGTCCGCTGTAAATTCAAGTCGTGGACACTTAAGTGTTCAATGGCTGCGTCGGCAGCGGGGGGAGAGGGGGATAGTGGTTCACGTGGCCGCGACCGCGTGGGGGTCAGCGTGGAAGTAAACAAAAATGATTAGCGTCAGCCAGGGACAGGCACGCGCTTTCGCAAAAATGCAATCGGCGAACAAACCTGCGAGTCTGTAACGCCAGCCAATCAAAAACGGAATAGGAACCGCACAAAACTACAAAATTTCTTTTATTAAGTATATACAGATGCCTAAGGAGTTTTTTTAATGTCTGCCCCCCCCCTACCGCAGATCCATTACTGGCAACGCCACATGTTCTGCATCATCATAGAAGTTAAAAGTGACAATTTGTGCGCTTATTTCAGTGTACACATGAACATATCAAGTGCAACTGAACTATTAAGCAACTTATTGCCTGCAATAACCAACCACCAATCACCAAGCTTCTTCTTGTAAACTTGTTCTGCAAGTTAGGGATGACAAGTTGCAATGAGATGCCTAGTTAGCAGAACGGTATTTACTAGTTTTAGCAAAAATTTGTTAATTTAGCTTCAGTATTTTTCCTAACTGCACTGGTGGATCATTGATGAGAACCCATCTAGCCATGGTTATATGGCGGCACATGCCATCACAGCGACTACCTCTCCGTGTACGTGCGTAATCTGTTGACTATTACCAGCGAACGGGACTGGGCATGTATCTAACAGATGAGCCCTAGCGTCAAAGGCACAGGAGACTGGAATGACCGCTTCTGACTCATTAGCGACCTTTTCGATCCGAAGTCTAACGCTCTAACCCACTTCCTCACAAGCTCGTGAACTTGTCGGTGTCAATCGGCACTATTAAGAATGGTAGATGGGCACGCATTGAACGGCTGCTGACGGTCAATAAACCAGAAAAGATTATTCCAGTCAGCAGTGTTAATCAGCCTAGAATACTAGCCACGGTTCGACTGCTGGTGGGCCTTGAGAAAGAGTCCCAAGGCAGAACAGGACGAGTGATTTCCGTTAGCAATTGGTGAGAATTAATCAACGAATTAACATATAGCTGACTGCCGTTTTCTGCGACTGAATGTTCACAGTTTTTGTTGGTGTCGTATTCTCGCAGGCGATTGGCTGTCTATTCGACGCACGCTGTTCTGCCAACGGTTCTTTCTAGACGTAGTCCTTGCATGTGTGTTTGTATACACCCACTGGTTTTCCCAACTAGCTGGGTTCACAAGCCTGCAGTTGGCAATATGGACGACCTGGAGTGTTGCACCTCGAGTCAATAGGGAAGGGAAAAAGCTGGGGCTGTCAGGGTATGCCCCAGGATTGTCGCCTCAAGCTAGCGAATGACGCCATTGCTGTGGATCTCAATAGACCTACCAACCCTTCGGGCAAACTAAACAACGTTTGGCAAACTGAATCACGTGGAGGGACGACAAGGAAAGCAGACTGGTTCATGCGATACTGTTTCGGGCATATTCTGCCTTCATTCAGCCAACCATACACCCAAAATACCAGCTGTAACTGGACACAAATATGTGCTCGAGTAAGGCACAGCTATTGCACGGACAGGTTCTAACACTTCATCGAACAGGGTTTCAGCAAAATCTCCCCATCTTTTATTCTCTGTCGTTGCAGATCGGGTATTTATTTAATCAGGAACAGACGCTGTAACTTGTCAACTGTAAGTTGCCTAACCTTGGTCTAACGGTTGTTTTCATGCCCATGACCTATGCCAAAAATATGGAGCTAGTTTGCCTCGGGAAGTCAACAGATGTTTGCTCGGACATTTCTGCTTTACTGTTGTATCTAAGCGTTCACGTATGTAGAGGAGTTCGCATGCAACCGCGTTCTTTTGATGACGTGGGGCTACTCTGTTCCATTAGAACTTGCTGTGTCACATGCCTTCAGAATCACATCATTCATAATTGAACTTTTAACTTAAGGGCTTTCCTAGGAAATACTATGGTGGGATAGAATCTCTGCCAAGTCAATCACATAAAGATTCTGCAAATCTTTGTCTGATGTTATTGCAGGCGGTCTAGTCGAAGACGCTGGGACTATCTGTTGAACGTTTTGCCTTCCGAACAATAGCAAGAATCCCTATCGTAGGCTAACAGGAAACCACTGCCTGTCTTAAAACGTCGACTGCAATTCACGTTATATACGAAGTGTTTGTTGGGTGTATTTATATGCATTGCCGATTAGGTTGCTAAAAGTAACAAAGTTACGCGGTTTGGATATGGAAATGGGTCCTCCTTTTACTACTGGCTGCATACCAACATATGCTCATGTCTCTATTCAAACATAGTTAAGAGGCCCATGTTCGAAACTCGTAGTTGTGAGCATAAAGCCTGAAAACTAAACAGCTACTGGTATGTGAGCTGAATTGACCAAATACGTTTTGGAGTTTGCCGTACAAGCCTGGGAACCTTTGACAGTCAAAGACAGAGAAACCCTTGAAAGGGTACAGCAACGGGCAACTAATTTAGTGTGAGGCCAAGCGTACATCCCTTATGAGACACGACTGACCAATCTTGACTTATGTCCTCTGGAATACAGACAGCTGCGCGGTGACCTAATACAGGAATTTCGCATGCCGCGGAGTCAGAATTGTTGCCTAACATCCAACGATTTCTTTGAGCTGGCCACTACTACTAGATTGCACGGACACCCTCTCAAACTATATGCGACTGGGGCAAGATTGAACACATGGTATATTCTGCCTGCATGTGGACACGCTTAAGATGAAGCAGGGCCAGCATAACAAAAGACGTTCTCTGAAACGAATCTAGAGTAATTAAATACTGCTCGCTACTTTTCAGTAATATGTTTGCTTAGAATAACTGCTGACGTTCGTGGGCTCCCGTGTTTCTTCATCTGGTCGGCAGACCCGGTAACCAGCAAGGGCGTATGATGGGCGAATCTCCGACACTCGGTGATGTTCTCGTGACCTCCGCGATCTTCTCCTCGTGTGAGCCTTAGGATATTGAAAAAACCACAATAGCCCCCTCCTGAAATGCTTCAAACACTTTCAGCAGCAGGGCATCCGATTTACATATATCCTTCGCCTCCCTCCCCCACAGTGCGACAGTTTTTCACCTTAAAATCCCACAAATGGCATTCAAAACTAGACTTATGAACAATGCCTAAGGAGTTTTTTTTTACTGTTTGCCCTTCTAAAGCGGTTCCATTACTTGCAACGCCACATGTTCTGCATCATAGCTCTGTACAAAGAGGGAGTTCAAAGGTATTTACCTATGAATTTGAAAATAGGCATCCAGAAGAATTTCTTCTATCAAAGCATTTACCTATATTTCTCTAATAAAACCTGACCTGATCTGATCATCATCATCATCAGAAGAAAATGCGATCGCTGATACATGGCATTTATCAAAAAGATGCTTAGGATTCTCTCTTAACACCATCATTAGAGGCAGCCATAGTTGTTGCTTCGTCATCACCTGCAATCTATTTGTTCATTAAACCAACTTGAATAACACCTTATCCTGTCCCGACGGCATGCTAGCAAGAATTCAATGCTACGCCAGATTGCCGATCATCGGTCGATCCCAATGGGAAAGCAAACAAGGAGATCCTGTTTGGAATGCGAATCTGACTACACACAGCCTCAACGCATTACTGGTGGCTAGCAGTACCAATTCTAGCGAGAACTGGGGAAGAGAGATGAGTCTTGATTGCTTATGGGCATTAACGCATTTACCGTCCCGTTGCAAAGTTTGACAGGGGTTGATCATATTATGATGACACACTCCGCACAGGCAAGTATGTGCCAGGGCTCACCGCCACCAAAGAGTACGTATGCACTGTCCGCCTATGCCCGTCCGTCTAGTCAATCCGTCTGACCAATCACCTATCAAGGCTGCCTCACACGAAGGCCGCTCCTGGCGCTACGGCGATTCCCGCGATCACCTCACCTCAGACATAGCGTTATGCCCGGTGATTGTTTGTGCACCTGACAGGCAAATTCTTCTTTCTTGTTCTCAATTCCTCCTGTATGGAATAAAATATTCCCACTACTCTGGTCTCCCATGAAGGCTCCTAAGGAACCGGACGAGAAAGTCGCAGTTGCTAATGTTTAACTTACTCAACCAGAGTGGTGCTACTCTTGGTTTACTAAAAAACGCACGCCAACCGTAATCATGTCAGTCATAGGTAACACTGCCATTTCAGTCATAGGCCTTTAGAGAAAATTCTGACGTTAAGTCTTAAAACTCAAACACTAAACATTAAACTGTAAACCAAAATACAAACCATAACCGAAGCCTGGTAACCCTGGCCCTAAGTATGATATTACGCTTAATCATAGTCGTAGATTTAACCGTAGCCCTTACCATAGTTCTGCGCCCGAGATGAACAACATTAAAGTCAACAACGCCAGCGAAGATCAAGATCTGCCTATCATATAATAATGTGCAACCGTACTGAACCACACTGACCTAAATAAGGTAAGAGGGCCAGCCAATAAGACGTGACCATTGGTAAAAGGAGTTTAGTAGGCGGTGCTTAATGAAAGAAAAGAAAACGCCAAATTAGTTCAACTCTGCGCATTTTGATCGGTAGCGGTAGCATCCGTTACCGGGATAGTAGGGCAGTTCATTCCCCCGACAGGTCCACCGCTTGCAAAAGCCAGTGGCTCAACTTCACGACGCGCGATGTCATGCCTAACTGACCCGACCCACTTTCTTACGTCCTAACAGTCGCCGCATGGAAAGTTCTAATTTAATCCGGTAAACCAGTCGTCGCACAGCCAGGAAACTATTTTGCGGCCCTTCTAATCCAGCAGCGACTCTACTCCCAATGGAAACAATGGATATGGTAAGGGTTAAGTTGACGTGTAATAAGATCGCCTACTACATGCCCGCCTCTCCTTCGGTTCCTGAGTGGGGTCGGTCGATTTTTTAAAGACTACACAGTAAGGGTATATGCATACCATACGTTCACCCAGAGTGTTTATACGCAGCTCTCCGAATTTTCGGATCAAATAGCTCAAAGTTTCTGCTGATTGACTGGATACTTCTTCTGAAATGGTAGCGGTAACGGTAGGCATCTTTTTTTCGCTCTTTAATTATCACTACTTAAATGCAGAGCTTCAGGGACCAGTAGATGCTTACTGTGACTTGGTATCTTCGCAGGCTACAGCGCTTACGTGCACTTATGCAAGTAGAATTGGACCAAGCATAGATAATTTGACCTCGGGGTGTCACTGCCAGTTGGCTAAAATTAGACAAACAGAACAAGTAGACACAACTGGGCGGTGGCATTATTCTACCCAAAGACGAGTCAAACAACGGCCCAAAATGCATTAATTTAGGCAGTTTTGTCAGCGCACTGACCAACACCGCTTCATCAGTAATGGCAAAAAATGCAATCATACATTTGCATATTCAGAAGGGACAGAGGAATGGAGAATGACTGTTTTTTTTCACTTTTTGACTGCACGTGGTCATAGGCAGGCTGTATTTGCGAAATACCTGCAACTGTAGAGCAATTCTGTACAAAATAAACCAAGCTGGTCTGAAATATCACAACGCGTTCTGTTGGATTGGTTCCGCCATGACCAGAGTCGAGAGGTCACTACCTCTTAGGATCTAAAAACACGAAGAGGTAGACGTTAGAACCTGCTTTTGGTGGCGTTACTGTGCACAGTTCCTGGGGGCGATGTGAGTTTAAAGGATAACTTAGGGCATTTGAATGATTATGATCAGTATTGGAGCCGAAGACATTTCATGATGAAGTTTACATTTTCATATCCGAAGACCCGAATCCTATATCCATTTTTTAAAATTACAGAGCAAATGTCTTTGCTCAACCCTTACAACTGCGATGGTGGGCGTTCCAGCCAGTTCGGTGCGAACAGACAGTATCACACTCCTTCCGTCTATTGGCCCTTTGAGACTGCAATGCCAGAGCTCATAGTCAGACTTAGAAAACTTACTCAAATCACATTTTAGCATACGTAAGAACTGTAAAACATTGCACTTAAGTTGCCCTGAAAGAGAGAGAGAGAGCGAGAGGGAGGCGAGCTTTTCGAGTAAACCCTGAGGAATTGTGAAGATATACGGTATATTTTTTCTGAGGGTTACGGGCGTTAGCCCTTGCGAATTTCATTCATGTGCAGTCGAATTAGAATTTTAATCATATACATAGCATGAAACATAGTCATGTGTAAGGTTTACTGAATCATTTTAATGGTACGATACACATAGTTTGAAATCATGAAGTTCAAGTCATGGATGAGGAATAAGGGTTGTCGAGCACCGGATCAATTTGTTGATTTTCCTGAGTTCTCGGGCTCTTGTGGGAGTCCATTGCCAAAGATGAAAGCGTCAACGAAAAACAAGCAACAGTAATAGTTAGAGAGGGGGAAGAGGGCAGGGAACTTATTAAATTACATTAAATAACATCGGTAAACTGAGTTGGCATCCAAGGCTCAGGCTTCCACTAGTTCTCGTCCTGTCGTGTTACTGGCGTGAGCAATTATCCTCGTGATGGCAAAGTTAAATCCGTGACCCGTCTCCTGGAACAAAGCGCTTCCCTGTCTGACAGCCAGTTTATGTTCATGTATGCGCGAACCAACCATGCATCAGCTTGCCATGTATAGTT
The DNA here is from genome assembly GCA_036362985.1 of Ligula intestinalis. Classification (NCBI taxonomy): domain Eukaryota; kingdom Metazoa; phylum Platyhelminthes; class Cestoda; order Diphyllobothriidea; family Diphyllobothriidae; genus Ligula; species Ligula intestinalis. The sequence continues at coordinate 1,059,232 of JAYGXS010000005.1, forward strand.
ACAAGGACAACTTAAGCATGGGTTGCGATACACATTCCCAGATTGTTCATGGGGTATCAAACGGTCTTTTTTTATTACCCGGCTGCGCATGGAGGGTGTGCAATTCCGACGCTTCGTCCCGAAGCGATGCGCTTGGTCGCTTCTGGGACGTCCATGATGTGGTGGTTCTTCTGCTTGGGTCCTACGGGCCCGAACGCGTAGGCATCAGTTTATGTTTTAGGATAACCATTTCGCATAAATTGGTCGCAGAGATATCGGACCTCGTGTATATTTTCTTTCAGCTTACTGCAATGAACCTGAATCCTTTAAAAGAGCTTTTTTTCCGCAGCTTCGTTTGTTTGCAACCGGGTGGTTGGTGTGAAAATCGAGAAGTTGTGTTATGTTGGTTGTTTTCCTGAAACCATCGTTTCAATTTCATCGTTGGGCATTCTCTTGACGATAAAATCAAGGTAGGCAGCTGCCCAAAAGCTCAGGACAGTTAACAAGTTGATCCGGTGCTCGAAAACCTTTCTTCCTCATCCATGCAAATACCTGGAACGCTAGGGTTTTTCTACTCATGAGTTAAGATCGTGGCCAGCCGGCCATAGTCCTGCAGCGAGAGTCAACGGTTTTCGAAGCATAAGTAATCTACCTGGCGTTTGAACACAGCAACAGTGTCCCACGTCAATATTTCGCTTGGAAGGGAGTTCCACGGTCTAATAATCCGCTCCCTGACGGAAAACTTACGTCTATCTAGGCGTGTGCATACATTGTTGACCTAGTACGGATGGCCGCGCTGGTTGTGTCATATGTGGAAGCTCAAAGAGGTCTTCAGATTACAACGAACAGGCAGGTCCGTGGATAATACGGAATTTCCCTAGCATGTCGCATGTTTATTGTCTATAGAGTAGGCCAAAGAAATTAAGCTTCATCAGTCTTTCAGAATAAGACACAAACCTAAGACCGTCCATTAATTTTGTTGCCCATTCTTGCACCCGCTCAATGGGCCCACTGTCTTTCTTCATCCACGGCATCCAAGCTGGTATTACGTAGTCCAAATGCGGTCTAATGAAACTACGAAAGAGCCGCTCGAACGTTTCAGGTAGAAATAATATAAAAGCACGCCAGATTCAATGCATTATTCTAATCGCCTTTTGGACGGCCCTTTTAGAATGCTCAGCGATCAGTAGGTTTTACTCTATCAAAATACGTAGATGTATATGCGTGTCCAATTCCTACATCGGAGTCCCATTCAGACAGTACTGGTGTTTAGAGAAATGTCTCCGCCCAGATTCCAAACGTAGGACAACACATTTGGATAGATTAAGTGTTACAAGCCACTTGCTGGACAGCACAACCACTTTATCCATGTTCTCCTGCAGTTTTTGCGTGCCGCCAGGCCTAACACAACTTTATACTGGCCCCCAATCGCATACTGTGCTACCAACGATTACTTATTGCAGCCTGCATGCCAGAAACCTTTTGCCCCACTTGAAAACGTTGTCTCGTATACCAGACTTTATAAAAGAGCCGCTGATGAGGTACGTTGTCAAAGGCCTTCTTGAAGTCAAAAAATATACCATCAACTGGATGACCCTGTCTGTGGCATTTATCTTCTTTTTCTGTGAGTAATAACTATTCGTAAGAAAACCATGTTCATAGAGTGCTTCTCTGTTCCAGAGACGTCATTAAATGTCACTTGGTAAGTCTCCCACGATCTTGCAAAAAATGGACGGTAAATTAATCGGACGGTAATTTTCCAATTCCATCCCGGACCCTCCTTTATGAATCGACGAGATAAGGCCAGATTACCGTTCCAGTAGCAGTTCACTTACTTTCATCGACTTTGAAATATCACTGACAGCGGCTCACCCAGTACGTCAGCCAATCCTCTAAAGGCACATGGGTTAATCCTATCTGGACCGGGTGACTTGGCAGGTTTCAGTCGGAGTAATTCTATCTTTAAAGATAAAGGCGAGAAGTGGAAAGCATCTTCGCGCGCAAAGGTTTTCCAATTTGGATCTGATTGGGGAAGATGAAGGAGATTGGCTTCATGCTTGAATACTCATCGAAAGAAGCCAAAGACCACCAAGCTCGAATCAGATCACGATTTCTTTGGTTGTTGCCTATATATCCGATCATGGGACGCTCCAAGGAGTTCTGCATTATGCGCAGAATTTCTACGGAGTCTATTTGCCCTCTGCTTACGGATGCCCCATTTCCAGTTAGATTGCTGCAAGTGTTCAACAATCCCCGTCATTCAAAAAGGCTTGCATATTTTATTTATTCTCTTTAAGTTCACGGTTTATCCATAGCGGACCGTTGCCTGTTGTATATCGTTTTAAAGGACAATGCAGGTTGACAATTCTTCCAACTAACGAAGTGAACCTGTTCCAATATTCGTTTACAGTCCCCTCTAATGTAGGTATCCGCGGTATTAGCGAGATTTGTGTTCAAATGCCGAGAAAATCTCCCTTTCAGGAGTTTTCTCTCAGGGATTTGCATAAGTCAGACTGTGAGAACAGGGATTGCTGAAATAGTAGTACTTTATGATAACTAGTATCTGGTGGTATTCTGTAGCATCTTGTAGCTCCAGCACACTTTCTTCGTTTCGGTTGAACACAAGGTCAGACAATTTTAAGGTCCTTCTCTTACCAGTGCTCCAAATGATACATTCTGGTAGAGTAATTTTTCAGCTGCCATCTCAAGTAACCGATGACCAAATGTATCCGATGAACCCAAAACAGTCCACTTTTTCCAGTCGATACTGGGAGCGTTAAAGTACCCAACTATAAAGTAATCCTTGTGCATACTCACCTTGCTCAGTTTGAATCGCTCTATCTCTTAGCGAACATTTTGCATGATGCCCTGAGTATTAAGTTGTGAGTCCCCTGCCAGATCAAAATAACGATAAACGCTAATGAAGTTATCTGACAAATATACGCCGGATCAATTGTATGAATACTCTATCGAAACGACTGAGCCATTCATGTGTTAGAGAATCTCGGAGACCGGTTGTCAGAGCGCGGAGAAGAGGATACGGTTCGTTCCGACTGTTGCCCTGTTGTACACCTCTGAGGCCGGACACATTGGCCAAGCGGGTCCAAAACCCAGCAACAAAATTCTACCAGAGTGTCAACTAGACCGAAGTCTGGAAAACAGGAATTTCAATCGAGATAACAGCCCCCCCCCGCCCCAAGTAGAAGCACGTGCAGGTCAACCCGTGAGCTTGCTTCGCTCTTCTGAAAGCGTGTGCCAACCTGCTGGGAGCCGACGGCCTCTTGCCTCGACTTATAAGTGTCGGGTCATTCTGTCTTAACCAGGAGTCGCTAACTGCCTGTCTGAGTCCTTTTCATGAACCCTCACGGCTACTACTCGTCGTGGTGCACTCAACCAACCACCTTGGGGGGGGGGGGGCGGCTGAAGTCAAGGCGGTGCACGTCCAAGGTTTGTGAGCATTGTCTGGGTCGTGACGCTGCCGTGGCTTAACGCCAGCCAGCCAGCCTAGGTCGTTTGTGGAGGTCGGTGTGAGACAGCCCGCATGCACAGGCTGACCTCGACCTTGAAAGAATGTTGATGTTTCTATCGCCTTCTCCAAAATGACTAGCCTTCACTGGGTTCCATGTTTTGCGCCATGTCATTTGAATTCAGTCGGACTGTGGCAGAGTGGGAGGCTTGCTTCAGACCCTATGTCCTTTTCCTCTTGTCCCCATCATTTCTGTTGCCTTTTTGTCTCAGGACAGGCTATTGTGCGCGTCTTTAGAGCGAGAGAATATGGCTCCAAGATCAAGCTGTTAAGCCTGATGGAAAGTAGGTGGTTTTGAAAGTAAATTAAAACGATAAACGCAAATTTCAAGTTTAGATAGCCGTAGAGTTTTCAGCCTGTTTTGCCAAAAACTGATACAGTAGTCGCCGGCTATTAAGCCCACCTCGTGCCCAGACCAGATTGGGCTTAATAAGAGGCGGGCGTATTAACCGGAGAGTCCTAGTTCTTGATTACCAAACGCAGGATAGGCACTATACATTACATACGTACTGTATTATGTATAGAGCTTGGTTATGTACAAGAAAAGAATACTGTTTGTGTGTATTTTATGTGATAACAAATTTTAAAAACTGATTTGCGACAGGTTTAAAAAAAGCGGTCTAGTGTCAGTTGCTTTGGAGGAAACTTCACTCGCAAGTGCTCTTTGATTTCCTTCTCCAGGCACCAGAAATCGTCGAATTTTGTGAAATTTCACTCTACCTGTTGGCCAATTGGGTTTTTAGCCGGCGAATGAGCTTATTAGCCGGGGGATTTTGCCATGTAAAATTCCGTCCCAAGGCGATTTGGGCTTAATACGCGGCTGGGCCTATTAACCGCGGGCTTAATAACCGGTGAATACTGTAGATCGTTTGAGAAAGTAGTGGTTTTACCCATACATTAGTGTTCACTTACAGGTTAATACTTTCTCCTTACCGCGAGAATTGCTGGAAATTGCCCCGAAGACCTGGCAACTTAGGCGTGACTGGTTGGTGTATTCCCTGTGCACTTCAGAAGCTGGTAGTCCTGTGTAAGAGTAGGAAGCAATTGACGCAAGCTCGTAGAAGGATCTTTGTTGGTCGTTAACCCAAAACCTCTTGCATGTCCACTTTCAAAACACAGGTTGGAAACACCAATCACTTGCGAGCTAATTCTCGTTCTGATTCTCCGACCCGCAGGTGCAGCGGCCTGACATGAATTCGCGAACAGGGAGTTGATTTGGCCTAGAGTCTGCCCATTGAGCTTTCTGTAAATCAGTTGGCGACAGTTAAGACGCCAGATATGGTCACTTCCCTCTCGCGGCACCAATCTGGTCTCCTACGATCAGTTACTCCAGCCTCGGCCGCTTTCAGTCAGCACAGAACGCTGCCCTCCGCTCAATCACGGGTTGCTATCAAATGTCGCCTATCGATCATCCTCATATAGAGGCCTCCGTCCTGCCGGTCGCCCTTCACAATGGACTCTTAGGCCAGCCGTTTTTGTGAACCTGTTCACAACCCGGCCATCCTAATCAACACCGCTGCCACGCTCCTGAGCCTAGCCGCAACGTTCGGCCATCTATTAGAGCTCTCGCTTGTGTTCCTCGGATCTTCCCGTTGATGGCTCTGCCATCATGACAGGCTTCCACCTTCTTCATCAAAGAGCCGTTGTCAAAGAAAAACTAAGCTACCATTCCCCAGTCCTTTTGGGCGGCTATCCACCTCTGATTGCGGCCTCGGAGCAACAACTTCCGAGGGTCACTCGTTGTAGGTTGACTCAACTGCGCAGTCACTACTCAATTATCCTTAGCCAGTACTAACACCATCTCGACACGTCCAAATCCAACAACTGTCCCAACTGCAACGTCTCTCCGCATGACTGTCAGCATCTGTTCGCCTGCAGTTCCCGGCCAGGCACCCCACTCACTCCCGCGGACCTTTAGCTCAAGCCGGTCGAAGTCGCGGCTTTTCTCCGTCTTCCAACTACAAGCAGTTTGGACTCCGGCGGGGACTCTTGATTCAACCAGGGCTACGAAAGACACACTTTGTTCTGTCTGCCTTTGATAATTAAATGCCTTTAACAGTCCTATCTGTTTGGCAAAAGGCGCCTTTCTATGCATAAGGACAAACCATAATACCTGAAAAAGCTTTCCTAATCATTATAGGTTGGAAGTGCATTACAGAAGGACGCAGGTACTTCTCAAATGAATGACAAGGTTCACGATCCAGGTATTTGCATGGACGAGGAAGAAGGAGAGTCGAGCACCAGCTCAATTTATTTATTGTTATGAACTTTCGAACTCCTACAGGCAACCAAAAAGAGACCATGGAACCACAAAAGCCGAAAGGCTGACGCTCGAGGCATGGTACTCAGATGCCAACTCGGTCAACAGGCATATAGACCTGCCAGTGGCCTACAAAATCTTGCGCCAATTTGTGGGAGAAAAGATAGAACGAAGCCAAACCAAACGTAAGAATGGCAAGCGAAGAGGACCCCACAGCGAACCGGCCGGAAGAAGAGGCAGAGTTACAAGGACCCTCTGCCGGGTGACAAGGCAGCAAACTAATGACTGCTCATGACACCCAAATCTACTGACAGGTAGTCAGCGTACACCACTATAATTGCCCCCAACTCCACTGACAGCTAATTGCCCTCCTCCCTTACCCTTTTTCGATTTCTGTTTCTAAACACCTTGACAACCTGATGATTTCTGACAGTTGATTGGCCTATGGCCACTATAGTTACCCTCTTTTTGATTGCTACTTTTCACCTCTGAAGATGGACTCCCATAAGAGTTCGAAAGTTTAGAACAATAAATCAATTTAACTAGTGTTCGACACGCCTTCTTCCTCGTCCATGCAGGTAATTCTAGGCCTCGGGAAGGCAAGCAAGCGGATAGGAAAACAGCTGAGCCAGCTTACCTGGTGTGTAAGTGAACATCTCCACCTGGCTGACCCCGGACATGGTTTCCACGAGAATTTCGACGGTAAGCGGATTCGTCAGAGGAAAGCTGGGGCCGTCATAGGGAGGAATACGACAGACAATGTGAGTCTAGAATAGGAAGGATTTGCACAGGTATTATTCATCGTTCTAGCACAAAAGTTATGCAAGGTCCCCGAAGTCACGTATGACGGGCTGGAAGTTCTCCACTTTGTTCACAGGAGTTTCGTGTAAATAGACTGTTGACTTCACCTGCGTTAGGACATATTTCTGTCAGTTGTTGCCTGTGGTATCACTGCAACTGCCAAGACCAGAAGGACTGTCCTGTTCCCCGTATGCAGGAGACATGGGTGGACCCTAGTAAAACCTAACTAGCTAATCAAGCAACTGCAGGCTAAAGCCTCACGCCCATCCTGGCTAGCTTTAGCTATGGCCAACTACCTATGTTGGGCACTGCCTATCGTGCTTCGGATTTATACTCCGTGATTGCATGAATAAGAAGAGTTTTCACAGACAACAATACATCATCGAAAGTGTGTGTGCGCGTACGTACCGCTTCTTGTGCCCCTCAGGGCCACAGGGCAAAATGCGCTGGAGGCCCGATCAGGGTACAGCAGATGTCATTCGGGTGGCGCGCCGATAACAAATGCCGAAGATGGGAGAGGGGGGGCGTGGTGGGGCGGCTTCGGTCACGTTAGCCACTCCCGCCCGATGTCGCCACCGGTCTTCCTGACTGTGTCTCTTAACACGCGTGGGTGGGGGGGGAGAGAGAGGGTGATAGATGCAGTGAAAGTCTACTATCACTTTAAACTAATCTACACGCACAGGTCACCGTCCGCTGCAACACAACCACCCTGTTGTAGAGCATACGGTGGACATAGTCGAAATTGACGGTCGAACTACCACTTCTGGAGTGTGGGATGGGCATTGCGTGTAGTGGATAATTATATGTGATTAGGTAGGCCACCTCCTCAATAGGAGCCTTCATGATCAGTCAGTTCAGGTCACATTTATCAGGGAAATATAGGTGAATACCTTTGAAATCCCTCTTGGTACAGAGCAGCTATGATGCAGAACATGTGACGGTGTGGAACTGCGCACGAGTCCTTACAGTACAGGCTCCCAAGCCACAATCAACAGACTATCTCCATGGTCATTAGTTGATTAACGTCACCTAGATTACCTGTTAGGTCAGTTACTATGTCAACGGAAACCGGTCAGGTGAAAGGCGGCGGATACGGCAGTATTAAAAGTCAGCAAAAACTGGGGAAAAACGAGGCAGGAGCCAACGCTACCAATGTCCCCACCCACTGCCTGGGTAAAGTGGAAGCACTGAAGCGCTTGGATAGAAATAAAAACCAATGAAGCAACGCCTTTTTAACAAACTGAAGCGCAAGGCAATGCAAAGGAGAAGAGGAGAAATAAAGACGTTAGGGTAAAACAGTAATCTCCAAGTTCTTTGACATAAATTTTAATGTGGCAGATTGGATGTCATCGTTCATGCTTGAGGAGAGACCGCATTGGAGTTATGTTAAGGTAAGACAAACTAATGTTACTACTGTGTAGTTACAAGGACAGCTTAGGCATGAGATGCGATACACTACCCCAGATAAAGCCGGTGTTTGATTGTCATCCCCCTACGCAATTTCCCCTGTCCAATTCCAACACTTGGCCCCACAGCAATGCACCTAGTCGCTTCTAAGATATCCTTGATATATGAAAGAGCATGCCGTATCCTCGGTAAGTCTTCTGTTTGGATCCTCCGGGGCCGAACGCTTAGGCATTGGTTGATAAAGGCTTTCGAATATCCATTCCGCATACCTTGGTCCCGGAGATACCACGACATTTAATAAACGTATACTTGCTCTCTCCCCCTCACTCCTTTTTGATTGGCCTGACGACCTCTGACAGTAGATTGGCGTACACCCACGATAATTAGCCTCCTTTGTTGCTGTTTCTAATCTCTGAAGATTGATCCCTGTAATAATTCGAAAGCTCAGAACAGCAAACAAACTTATCCCAGGCTCAATAATCCTTCTACCTTATCCAATACCTTGCCTTATATGGAGGGGCCTGTAAGAATGGGGAATGTACCTTGGAAGGCCATCTTAGCATAGGGTTGTGCTTCAATTGGCAAAACAGGAAAGAATCAAAGTGAGAAGGAAATGGAGAGGAAGAGATGTATTCTGCACAGAACCCAGTGTTGGTGATCTGAACAGCAGTAACCGCTACCTATGCCATAACATTTGCTGATGCAAATTGACACGAAAAGGTTAGTTACGGGGGGGGGGTTGTCGCTGAAACGAAAACAAGTGTGCTGATGGTGTCAAATCACGCCGGTGAAAGTGCGTGCGTACTTGCGCGTGTGCGCGTGATTCCCGCCGGCTGGACAGCTTTACGTGTGCGCCAGCTCCAGGTCGCCATTGTCTGTGTTCATGTGGTGTGCGCTGCATCACCTGGATACGGACAACGGTGACTGCCTGATCACACACACGTATGTATTTTCGAGTTAAATACAGCCAAATAGTGGCCTGCCAGCGCGGACAACATAGGCTTTTCAGTAGGAGCCTTCGTGATCAAGGTTGGTGACGCTGAGTCGTACCAGTCCCTACAGAAAGCCTGTTCGTGTGGTATGGATGACGGTAGATTACACACTAAGAAAATGACACGCCTTTTATCTTTTTCTATACTTACTTGAGTCCGGTAGCCTTTGTTAGAGGGTTTGAAGCAATCATGAGGAAGTCTGGGTTCGAAACCCCCAACTTTTCCGTCAAATTCTATGGCTGGCAGACGACACCCGGTAAGCCGGAAACATGCAGTCCAAGGGGGCAGGTTTACTTACGATAACAACTTTGACCTCCGGTGGCTCAATTTTATGCGACAGCCTGAGTGAACTCTTGATGAACCCACTCCACTTTATGAACTAGCCCTCCGAGCGTTCTATGGTACTGGCGGTATCAGATGAGTCATTCAAACTAAATACCGTCATTCAATAGCCCGGTAATAATATCCATCACCTCATGATACCTGTAAATTTAGGCGAACCACATCAGACGCTTATACGAATCGCGTTCCCCCCGCCCTCCCGGCGGCCAAGGTCTGCTACACCCATCTCCCTACGTTGGATCAACTCTCCCCTCCGCCCAGTCCGCGTTTTTGATGACGGAAAAGCCCCTCCCGGCCACGTGCTCCGACTCCTCCTCCTCGCCGCCGGAATTTAGGCCAACCCTGGAACTCTCTGGTACTGCTCGTTCTGCCGAGTCCGCCTGGGCCGCCGCGAATGGTTTGTACGTTGCGGCTCCTGCAATGGTTGGTGCCATCTTTGCTGCAGTGGCCTCGCCCATGGCTGCCGATTGGTCACCCGCCTTCGCGTGACCTAGCTGTCCCGTGCTTCCTCCGGTCTCCACGCCTCCAGCCCACCCGGTCCTGAACCCAAAGCCTTTGGTCCCCGACCTTGCCTCACCACCAGGTCTTAAGATCTTACAATTCAACGCCAACGGCCTCCTTGGGAAGCTTAACCAGCTCCTGGCCTTCATGCGCTCGCACAGCATAGCTGCGGCGGCTATCCAAGAGACAAAGTGGTCTTACTCCACTAAGGTCCCTTCCTGTGCCGATTACACAATTGTCCATCGCGACCGCAGCCGCAACAAAGGCAGAGATTTGGCCTTCCTGGTGGAAAAATCCATTGCCTATCACCAGCTACCCCTGCTTGGAGCCGATCCCATGGAAGTACTGGCGATTTCCGTTGACATTGGCCCAGCGCCGCTAACCGTCGTGAACGTGTACATCCCTCCAACTTCCAGTTGTCCTCCCGGTTTCACTGCCTCAATCGCTCCCTACGTACCTTCTGGAGACAGTTTGGTGCTAGGTGACTTCAACGCCCAACATGACCTGTGGTGCTCTAACTTGGCAGGCGACCCCCCAGGAGAAGCTCTGGCTGATGAAATAGAACAGGCCCCCTTTGCCGTTCTCAACGAGAACAGCCAAACGCGGCTCCCGACCAACGGCGCCTCCAGCTCGCCCGATGTTTCCCTCGCCATTCTCAGCCTGGTAGCCTCCACCATGTGGAACACGAAAATCAGCCTGGGTAGCGACCACCACCCCATTGTGCTCGAATTGGCCCCCGCCGCCGAGCGTATCAAGGCCCACCAACCAGCACTTCATTAATTTCAAGAAAGCCAATTAGGCAGCGTTCACGACCGAATGCGAAGCCGAGATCGATGACCTACCCCCTCCCACCTGTGTCCACACGGCGGAGCGAGCCCTTCGTCGACTACTCCTGGCAGCAGCAAGTCACCACATGCCGAACGGCCGAACTTCCCTTCTCCGTCCTAAGTATCCACCTGAAGCCTCCCCCCCTGGAACGAGAGAGATAGAGGCGAAATACGAGCGCCTGATGTCAATGATTTGCGCGTCAGCAAACTCAATGGGTTGATCACCAAGACTATTAACGATGGCAAACGCCAACGCTGACATGAACAAGTTTCAGATTGTAATTTCAGCGGCAACTCAGCTGCCACTTGGAAGCTTTTACGCAACCTGACCAATCCCCGGGCTGGTACATCTAACCAGCCTATTAGCTTCGGGGACGGCAAGTTCATTTCCAACAACGGTAAGATCGCCGCGAAGATGAATAAGCTGTTCTCGCCCCGCTCGGCGCCCAGTCCCAAAAGCCAGCGCCCCCTTTTTCGCCTCCTCCATAAAGACCCGCCTTCAGACATTTCCGTTTCAGCTGATGCCATCCTCACCGCCGTCAAGAAAATCAGAGCTTCGAAAGCCTTAGGACCAGGTGGTCTGGCGCCTATCCATGTGCGCTACATCGGCCCGAAGGTGGCTGCCTACCTTGCCGCTCTCTTCAACCTTTCACTGGGAACTTCAATCATCCCCGATTGCTGGCGTCAGTCGATCATTATCCCGCTGGTCAAAGCGGGTAAGGACCCCTGCCTAGCGACCTCTTATCTTCCAATTGCCCTCCTCAGTCCATTGGCGAAGATCCTGGAACGGCTCACCCACCCAATTCTGACGTCTGTGGCGGAACTATCTTGCCACCAACATGGTTTCCGATCGAGTCGTGGGACTACAACGGCGCTTTTTGAGCTCAATGACGCTATCCTCGAGGGCTTCAATCAACAGAAGCCCGCTTCGCAAACCGTGACAGTCTCAATTGACCTGTCACGAGCCTTTGACTGCGTCCGCCATGATCAGCTCCTGCAGGACTTGGTCTCGCTGAACATCCCGACTGGCCTGGTTCGATGGTTGGCGGCTTACATCCGTGGCCGTCACGATCGTGTCCTCTTCCGGGGCGCTCTCTCTAAGCCCCGTAAGCAGACCTGTAGCGTCCCTCAAGGCTCTGAGCTCAGCCCGACGCTCTTTAACATCTACGTGCGAGAGCTCCCACTCCCCCGGGCAGCTGTGCAAGTGGTATCCTACGCGGACGATATTACGTACTTTTGAGGGCACCATGACATCCATCAGGCTGCACAGCTCCTCACGGAGTTCATGCCTGTTGTCGAAAACTTCATCACCCAGCGCGGAATGATGATATCGGCAGCCAAGTCGTCCGTAACTGTTTTCACGCTTGATCCAAAGGAGTTTAATCCTCACCCGGTCATCACCGTCAATGGGGCGTCCTTACCGCTCGTACGCAAGCCCAAACCCCTTGGTGTGCGTTTTGATCCGCTCTTCACGTTCGCAGACCATGCCAGGGAGACCGCAAGCAAAGTAAGCCGCTGCACCAAGGTCCTCAAGGCTCTAGCAGGCACATCCTGGGGCTGCGCTAAAGAGACTTGGTCGACTGCCTTCAAGGCGCTGCCCAAGCCACACCTCACTTATGCGGCATCAATCTGGCCTCCTACGATGAGCTCTTTCAGCTTGCGTCACCTCCAGTCAGCACAGAACGCTACCCTCCGCACGACCACGGGTTGCTATAAAATGTCGCCTATGGATCACCTTCATGCAGAGGCTTCTGTCCTGCCGGTCGCCCATCACAACACACTCCTAAGCCAGCAGTTCTGGTGGACTTGTTTGTAACGCGGCTATCCCAATTATCACCGTTGCACCGCTCCCGAGCCCTGCCGCAACGTCCGGCCGTCTATTCGAGCACTTCATAAGGAAGCTGTTGCCTCTTCTCTCGTGGAGCTACCTGTTGATAGTTCTGCCACCAAGACAGGCTTCCAGCGTCTCCACCAGAGAGTCATTGTCGAGGAGAAACGAGGTTACCGTGCCCCGGTCCTTTTGGGTGGCTATCCACCTCCGATTGTGGCCTTGGAACGACATCTCCCGAGGGTCACTCGCTGTACCTTGACGCAGCTACGCAGTGGCTACTGCATGCTCCTTCGCCAGTACCAACACCGGCTCGACCCATCCATACCCGACTGCTGTCCACACTGCGGCGTCTCGCCGCATGACTGCCGTCATCTCTTCGCCTGCAGCTCCCGGCCAGGCACCCCCCTCACTCCCGCGGACCTGTGGCTCAAACTAGTCTAGGTCGCGAACAGTTTGGATTCCGGCGGGGATTCCTGATCCAACTATGGGCTACGAGACACACACCTGTAAATTTTTCCACTGGAGCATCTTTAAGGAGTACTGGAGTCAACGTTTAATGTCGATTTCCGCCATGTTTATGCATACTTTCTTCCTCCAGCCTCTTCTTGCTCTCCCGTAATGGCCTTACTTCTGAAAACTGTCAGCAAATGCAAACTTAAACGCACGACCCTCTCTCTGTCTCCACCCCCCACGCCACAGTGCATTCTCTTTGTACTCATACCGACTGGCACTTGAGTCGAGCTCAATGTGTGGCATGACATGAAAGACTCCGCCTATAACGTGTGCCCTAGTCAAGGGCCCAGGCAAACGCATGCACAACTCTTAATTTCTAAAAGATTGATAGTCACTTGCAAACCAACATCAAAGTGTGTATGAAAACTTGGTAAAACAAGTAGGGCCAAATAATTTTATTACTGTGTTTTGAGGCAAAAAACATGAAAAATTGGTTAAAAAAATAATTATTGAAGTTGAATGCCTTCCCCTTGCGGGGCAAATAATTTATTCCTTATATTTGCTTTGACCTGATTTTCATTTACTTAAGATCAGACATTCTGGTGCCAGAATAAACTTTTGGAACATTTCCTGGCTTGCAACCAGCTCACAACAAATTTGTTCACAAGGGACTCGCCAGTTCAGTTGTATCACCAAATTTATTCATACCGAAAGAAAAAAGACGCCAACTCCCAGGTTGCAGCTCACTCGATGGGACCCGGTCATATTTTCAAGTTTGGCGAGGCCGAAATCCTCGCAAGAGGTGACATCCGCGTGAGCCGCGAGCTGCTCGGCTCATGGTTCTCCGGCCGCCAGTCCACCAATAAGCGCAACGATTTGGCGTTTCACTATGAGACTGCCTGAGCAAAAGAATCAGTAACGTGGGAAGGGCCGGGCCCAACGTGAACTCTGACGACAGCAAGCCCGTATCCGACACGGAGAAGGAAGTCACGGCCAATAATGAGTCCAAAACGAAGTGTCAAGCCATCACCGCACCAATTAAGACCCAAACGGTGGCTACATGAGTGGATAATTACAGTACGCACGCGGATGATCGCTACGAACTATAAATACCGTGCAATCTGTGCATGTTTCACTCCTATCTGCGCATGGCTCCGACTAGCCTTCCAGTACCTATGATTAAGGATTCCTGACGGCATCCGAAGCCTCAGAAAAATAAAACTCTTGCTCCAGTGGTCGCATCGCCTTCTGAAATGCTACCTGGAACTTGCATATTCTCCCCTATTGACACCGAATACCGTTGAAAGTAAAAGCAACGGATAAGAGGTTAATTCTATGAACATCGTACTTTTCTGGTTAATATTTTGGAAGCTATTTTCAGAATAAAGCGTATTTCTCTCTGAACCCTCGTTGCCACGCCGCATTTGTTCGAAAACCCCGATCACCGGCCCTTTTAATGACTCAAGCAATTCGCAACTCCTATGAAAATTTCAAATTCAAAGGGTCATGCTTCTCACAAGAGGTGATGATCACGTGAACTGTGAGTTATTTGGATCATGGTTAATGGTCCCAAATCTATGAACAAGCTCGCCGCCGGGATGGAGGCCAACCCGGCGGGGCTCCTGATCCAACAAGGGCTACTAGCTAGCCAGATAGTCATCACACCAAATGCCAGCATGAGTGATGAAATATCAGCAAATCACCACCCGCAGAAGCAGGCTAACATCCTCGAGAGCAAGGCGTCGTTAAAGCTCATAGTTATGCAGTAGCCTAGCGGCTACATCCTGTATATATCACAACTCTCTGTTTACAGTACGTACCAGAATTCGTGCAACATGCCGACATATGCGAAAGATTAATATTCTTTCGCTAATGGCAATTAACTCAGGTTGTAATACTGATTATCGTGCAGCCCATTATGAAGTTATTGAAGTTATGATAGGATGCGGGCTTTACAACGAACTTCTTTCTGATCGCTCACAAAAAATTATGTACTGTTAGAGGGTTTGAACTAAAAACGGAGAGAGTATAAAATTTAAAAGAGTCGTAATTTGCTACCAAACGATTACTAGAAATAATTTCTTCGTGCATGTTTTCTATAAAGTATATCTTAATTTATAAACGCGGTCAAAATTAATGATAAAAACGCGTTCTGTTTCAGTGGCCACTTTTATCAGTGCATACTGTTTGTTAGCGGTCAAAAAGAACCTCGTTAAAAAAACCGCATCCTATCATAACTGAAATGACTTCATAATAGGCTACACCATAATCAGTATTACAACCTGAGTCAATAACGAAAGAGTATCAATCTTTCGCATAGGTCGGCATTTTGCCCGAATTCTGGCGTGTGCTGTACAAACTAGCCAGTTCTGCTATTGTCTCCGATGGTGAGTTCGAGAAGGAATCCGAAACGTCATGCGAATAAAGTTCTCATCCTATGAACTTTTTCGCTACCCTTCAACACACTGACAGTGAATTCACTCAGATGGAATGCTGTCAGACGAAACCATTGAGGAGATGTTAATACCTTGAATGCAGTTTGGTTCTGGTGCACGTTTGCCGCTACGCCACCCCTTTCGAGCCCCCTTCAGTCAGAGCCGGCTGTAAGAGTTCGGAAGCTCAGGACAATAAACCAATTGATCTGGTGCACAACACGTCTTCCTCCTTATCCATGCAAATACCTGCAACGTGAAACTTTTCATTCCTTCGGGAATAATTCAAGACTCTCGGCGTGCCCTAGTAGCTCAAATGGTAGAGTCGTGGCTGTCCTAAGGTCTTCGCCGTTGATGAGTGTTCGAATCCCACCGAGATCGCGACTGTTTCACAGTTGGGTCCGTTCAATTCAATTAATACTAAACGCCGGTTTACAGGAGGTTGCAAAACAAAAATATTTCTCAGTGCACTTAAAAAATGTGCAAAAAATGAAAGAAATGCACTGTAAACACGTTTAGGTGCAAGTTGGAACACCTGATCCAAATAAAATGGTCTGACGTCACGCTCTGTGTTCGAATGGAGACGAAGTTTGGCATGAAGTTGCCAGTTTTCTGCGCGTGTCGATCGAAGTAAGGAGTCGTTTCAACAAAATTTCGAGGTTTTGTTTGAGAGCATCAAATTTACACTCGATTTGGTACTTAAGCTTAGATTAGTATATCACGTTATACAGTTGATGTGTACGTATTTGGGTTTTGCGACTTATGGAGCTGTTTGATAAGTATTCAGAGCTGTTGTCTAGGGAAAGTTACTAAATCGTCTAAGACTTGACAAAAAATCATGAGACAGGTAAATGTACAGCCAGTCTAAATGCAAATAGCATTCAATAAAAGACTTTCAGTTAGGAAAACGTCAAACTTACTGAATTCGTTAAATTCGTGTCCACAGGTGCCTGTTGCTTCCACACAAAGTCATCATCGGAGAAAAGAGAAAAACTGAGACTGTGTTTCTCAGAGTGTTGTCGGAAGATGACTCGGCTGCTGGAAGTGAAACCTTTTCCAATGATGAAGAGGTCCATCCCACCTGACTCCGGTGCCTTTTCCAATGACATCCGAAGTATTTTGGGTGGGAATACGCCTGAAACTTCTTTGCGGCATGCTAAATATAGGGCTTTCCGGTTAATCGGTAGTTTTGTAAGTGAACAGTAAACTCAGTTGCATATTGAATGAGAGAGTCTAGTTAGCAGATTTCAGGAATTAACTTCCACGACTAAAGCACTCGAAATCCTGGAAGAATTGATGCAGTTATCTTTTCTATTGCGCGCCTATGCACACATATATATGGGGTAAGGACGTTAGCCGTCCAGGTTGCGAGCCCTGTTCGTTCATTTGCGCATAGAAGTTCAAAACAGAGGCCACGCAACGAACCATAAAACCACAGATAAGTGTGCAGAATGACATTTTTCGATTGAGAATGGAGGAGGATATTTGAGAGACTGTTATGTCAGAAAGTGTCATCTAAATCTTCTCTATTTTAAAGAGAGCCTCCTGCCCTGTATTCATTATTTGTGGCTGTGCGACAGCTTACCTGGCTCTAGATGGGACCAAGAAGCACACCTCATAATTAATTAGTAAATACATGTCAAAAATAGTTCATATTTACGTTCGCAATCGGAAGCGGTGAGCTGGCTTCTCACGACGTTTGGAGGTGGAATTGAAGATTGGGGGCAACCATCAGATGCCAGGTCTTACGGCCGAAAAACCCACTGCCACGGCAGAAAACGACTGGAGTGGTCTACCGAATCTGGTGCAGTTGTGGAGCATAAACATCGTCGGAGATACCGGAAGATTACTTTGGACGTGAATGGACAAGCACAGAGCAGCGATGAGGAGGAAAGACGCTAACTTCCTGGTTGTAGTTCACACGAGGGGACCGACTATATTTTAAAATCTAACGAGACCGAGGTGACGTCCACATAAGCTACGAGCTTTTCTAGTCAGGGTCCTGAGGCCCACAGTCCATCAACAAGCGCAATAACTTGCCGTCCCCATATTCCGTACTAAGACTTTGCCCGAGGAGGGGTATCAAGCATGTGGGGGAAAGTGCGGGCCATAAAAATATTCGATGATGGCGAGCCTAATTGTCGCATAATTATTATACCAAAATCCAACATGGATGATGAACAGGTGACCATTCATGACCCGGACTAGGAAACCATCATTGTGTCAATCACGACGGTCAAGAGAGGTGCTTATTTTAGTAGACATGTGGTCATGTGGCCGCTTCGGACTACAAATACGGCGTTATCTGTTCCCTTGCCTTCCATTTCTGTGTTTCGCTCTGATGATGCGTTCGAGCCAGAATCCGAAACGCCAGCCCAATATACTTTTTGCTACAGCTATCGCATCTTCTCTTTCTAAACTACTTTCTGAAACTGGCCGGTTCGCTTCTGTCCCTATGAGTGACAAGATCCCAATGAATTTCTGTTCGATGAAGTGCCCATAATCTAGCTGGTAGACCTCGATAGCGGACCGGGTGCGTTTTTTGCGCATGTATGTATTTTTTGACATTGACTACATTTAGTAGCCAGTGACAGGATTGGCTGAATGAAGGCATAACAACCAGCAAATAGTTCTGCATCAATTTACCTCATACTCTATCCCCTTGCTGGATATGTTAAAACAGTCTCACATAAACGAGCTCACAAGTGATGCAGACAAAATTGGCAGAATAGGCGACGGACCGACTTGATGACTTAATACTACATTACACCACCTTTTATTCGTGCACTTTTACTTTGCCAACGTGTGCATGAACTTCGTGGCCCAGCCAAAAAAATTTTCGGAGTGCCAAAATTGGCCTGATAACAATTCTGCTCTTCCGTTACAAAACGTCAGCGTATGTGTAGGTTGGTTCAAATGGTACATTTTTCAAATGGAAGGCAATGTGTACAAAGACCCCTCCCTCCCTACTCACATTTTATCCCACCAGTTGTGTGAAGGGAGCGAAAATGGGTGGGTCCGGTATCATAAGATTCTCCATGCTAACCAAAAACTTTTCTTAACCCATTCTCTCGCATCGTGTGTCGCATTTAAATAAGAGGATTACATCCATTCAAAAACAGGACAATGTGCGAGGACGACTTCTATCTCCTCGCCTCCACAAATACACTACTTTTGAGAAACAGCGCAGTATATATGTGCCCAGGGATGTTCTCGGTGATAATTGTTTCAAAGAACTTGGAAGATATGAATGAGGGAAGGCAGTCACGGACTCACTCGGCAGGTAGACGAAGTTTTCTGGCCGGCTTACTCGGGCTGGGGTCTCCACAAACACCACAATGCTAAGGGGTGTGGTGAGAGGTGCAGAGGGTCCATCGTACCGTGGAATGCGACAGATTGCGTGGGTCTTGAAAAACAACAATAGTAGATACAAGTATGAGACATTAGTGCAGCAAAGTGATGGGCTGTCCGTGTTAAATAATATTGTATGGTTCCAACAGGTGATAAATTCGTGTGTAGTCAGTTCGTCCATAGTGAAACAAGAGTTTTTCATCAAACGGGTTTTCGGTCTTCGCGCAACATCTCTCAACCGATAGATCTGCGTGACCTATAGAAACGCGTAAACTCCGTATATATATTTGATCGAAGAAATTCTTCTAGAAACGGGAACAAACTTTGTTTAAATTTTCGACACGAGCACGCTAGGTGGTCTTCGGACGCGAGAAAATAGTGCGAGGAGCAGTTCACATATTTAAATGAACAAAAAAATCGATAATGCTGTGTCAGCTGTGGTCATTAGCCTGCTTTTGTGGTTGGTCTATTTTCCAGGCCTTTTTAAGGTTGGTGTACATTGAATCCAACTCAACGTTCCTGTCGGAGTTGATAGCTTCTAAAAACTTGAATTCAAGGTACACCAACCTCAAAAGGGCCTGGAAAGAGGACCAACCACAAAAGCATGCTAATGACCACAGCTGACACAGCATTATCGATTTTTGACACGTTTAAAAATGCGAACTGTTCCTCACACTATTGCCCCACGTTTGAAGACGACTTAGTGTGCTAGTGTTGAAAATTTAAACAAAGTTTGTTCCCGTTTCCCGAAGAATTTCTTCTATCAAATTATATTTCTCGGGATGCCTCTTTTAAAATTCATCCGTATACATATGGGTATCTGAAGGCAAGAACCTGCTTACGTTCTAGTCAGGATATTTTAAGGTTTAAGTCCGTCCGCAAGAAACGAGCACAAAGTAACGTAGTTGTGGGATGGGAAGATTTAATGATAACTTATCCCTTTCTTCTAAAAACCCCTAAAGTTCTAACAGAAAACAGAAAAATATTGGCTGCGACATAGTTCCGGTAAAGGCTGTAATATGTAACCCAATGATGATTTTGGGTTGTTAGTTATCTTCAACTAAATAGGCATCTTAGGAAAATTCCTCATTTTAACTTCTAAAAAAGCTCTGGTGATGATGGTTGCACAAAAACCTTCCTTGCTGTGTGAGATCGACTGCAACCGAGGCCGCAAATTGTTCACAATTGGGTCAATCGAAGTAAGCAACTATGTTGAAAACTACTGTAATATAAAGCGAAAAGTAAGTTCTTTTAGTTTTCATCAAGGTTTACCTTTCACTTTTCACCCTTCTAGGTTGATACTTAATTAAGTAGTCAATTTATCTTATTAGTAGGTAATGACCTTTTGTAGTTGAATAAGAGGTCACGTAACTGCGTGACGTCAATAAATTCTGCTGTTCTCGTGATCTTTGTTTTGTTGAAAGGTGTATCGCTTAATTTCAGGTAAATTAAAAAACTTCGAAAAAGTTTACATGCACAGGTATTCGTCAGCTGCATACCTAACTGAAGTGTATTTTAAAGATTTAACATACTATAGAAAGTTTTTTTATTGATCTTAGGCATAAAATGGTACATTTCTGTTGCTGGCGTTCTGTTTGCTCGACAGTATGTTTTTGTGATTTGAGCCGTTTATAAACAAGGGCCTATTTTGCCGTCGTCATAGAAACTAACATCCAGAAAGCCATTTTTTGGTAAGTGCTTTTGATGGATACCTTATTTTAAATTTTTTGATATGAACGTCGAACAGAATCTGGATTTATGGACGAAAACAATGAAAACGCTGGAATCTAAAGCACGCTTTGAAGTGAATTGCAATCCAATAACGGAAATATTTATCAACACTTTTGACTGCAGAAAAGTTCTTTTTGCTATAAAGAAATTAGTATGGTTATGCATTCACCTAAAAATAATATTTCACTTTATTGTTCTAATTTATGGTTATTGTTTTAACGTCTGCGGAACTTGTTGATTATAATATTTGTTATTTTTTTAAACAAACAATTAGTGCTTTTATATTTCTTTTAGGTAACAAATTTGGCTAAGGTTGTCCATTGATATTTCAAAGTTTTCCCACATGCATTAATGCCGGTTTGCAAGTAATTATCAATGTTTCGCAAACTTCGAAATTTTGCGTGCCCTCTTCGCAGTACTAATATTTATTTTGTAAAATGACAGCCCTCAAATTCACGACTGACAGCGTGTCGGGATACATTCAGATGCGTCAGGTTTATTGCGAGGACTGTGCTGAAGTGTCGGTCCAGCTCTCTCTCTCTCTCTTGCTCTTTTGAATTCTTGTAAGCTGTTTTGTCGGCAGCAATATAAAGTGTCTACAGCATTCCCAGAGGCCAAGGCGGAGTACATAGTGGAGCGACATAATGACCAGCAAACACTGAAACGTTTTCCGTACGTTGGACAGCCATTCAACATTAATTTGCTAGATAGATCCTAAACCGAGGTCGGGCTTCTTAATATAGTCATAAGTAGTTTTTGCAGCAATTAAGGCTATGACACCAGCGTTAATTCCTTCATTCGTGCGATAGGACTGAAGATGCGATGGAGACATCCGCTTAAAACTGAGAGCTTGGAGAATGGTCATTCGGAACACCTTCGAAAAGCACTGGTGAAGATTCTTTTCAGTAATGCCAGTGCAGTGTTTGCAGTAAGCAATGTAACTATCGACAAATATGGGATCCTAATTCTCTCTCTAGTTGTCTTCAATGCCTACTCGGATTACTTGACAGCGTGCCCATTTAGCCGGAAGTTAGGTTAGATGTAACTAAGAGCGAATGCCTTTCAAGCATGCTAGTACTTAATTACATCGACTATCTCCATCAGTCTCACATGCTTCATGCCTGCAATCCTGTTGAATTAGTTGCTGGAGCACGGTTTTCGAGATGGGCACCTTCCGTCTAGCGACTATGCCATGTTTATGATGTTAAACTGCACATTTCTCATGAATTCGGCTTCGCCGTGCAACCAAGTCGTCAGTCCACTTGTTTTACTCATTGCCCGAAGAGTGACTAAATCTCGCACCGAAACTTGTCAGCCTGTTTAAGTCAAAGAAATCCGAGCAGTTACCGCTGCACTATTTCGGGAGTCCGGGGCTGCAGTCGGTACGGGAGCTTTGCTGACCTCCGGCACCCATTCTTCGCACTAATGAACTCACCAACTTGGACAGAGACTGGTGCCTGTTAATGGGAATAGAGAATAAGGTCTGCACATTTCCTTCCTCGTTATAAATGCTCTGACGTGCCTGAGGCTAGCACGGTACGCTTAAAGTCGTGGCTTAGAAGGTTGCCAAATGACGGGGTAACGAGGGCCGCGTGGTCAGTCCAGTGTGTGTTTGTGTGGAGTGGCCGAATGGTGGATCAGGGGTCAGCCTGCAATGGCTCACACCCGCGGAGGCATAGTTAAGTCAGGTGTGACGGCATGCCTGGGGAAGGCTCTGGCCGCGCCAGCCAACTGTGCCCTCTTGTGTGCCTCTGATCCTCTTGAATTGGTCATGACAACGGGTCCAGGTGGGAGAGCGAGAGAGCTCAGGAGATGAGAGGCAAGTCTATTCTCACTACAATCGAAATCACCCTCGGTTCACCGCACCTGCGCCACCTTGCAGACAGTAAACTGTCGTGTGGTAAAATATATCCTTCGAAAGTAAGCGCTCTGCAGCTTAAAACATGAACTGGTTTTTGATATAGCCATAAATAACGTTGGCAGAGCTGTATACAAACCAATTTACATGATTCCCGACACGGAAAGTCCAGGCAGAATTGAAGTATCCGTTTCAGTGTTTCAGTAAGGGCAGAATTAAGACGTCATTACATACTTCCGCTCGCAAACGACGTAGAGCGCCTGGACACCGACGTTCAAGTGCTTAGACCACCCAGCGTAAATGCTCTGTGGTCCACCGACACCTGCTTCTTCCCTACTCACATCAGCATCCGCAATCGAGCTGCCACTAGCTGATGCCCGTCAGTAAACTTAATAAAGACTAATCCTAGATTACCTCGGCCATTTACTAGCATGCCTCAACTGTACAAAACTCTATTTCCCCTACTGACCTCGTCCTGTCTAGACGTTGGCTAATTGAGAAGTTTCCTCTGAGTTGGTTTTGCATTCCATCTATCAGCTGACCAAGTCCTGCGTTAGGACGCACGAGGGCGTGTTTATTTTATTGTCTCCGCGGTGTGTATGCTAGGAGGCCCCGTTTGGTCCTTAATTAGCTCTAAGCTCATGCAAACGAAATGTCGACTATGCTGAGTCTTTCAAAGTTGACTAGAGTGGGAGATCAGCGTTTTGTTTTTGTATTTTCAGTTGTTTCTATCACTTTGTGGGTCTTTTCAACCTACTATCGTAAGGAATTTAACTACTTACTGAGGGAATAAGTATCAAGTTCCCAAATGTAACCGGTTCCGGAACAATTTTTGCAACAGCGAGCAACAGTTCTACGGTGATATCTTGCTTAATCGGGGCCCAAGTTGCAGATGTTTGGAGAATTCTGAATATTTACTTAGGAGGTCTGGCTAATTTGCTTAATTTAAGTTGAGCACATTGTGAAAAAACTCGCGACATTCGGCGGAATTTGAACCCGCATAGAAGAGAAGGCCTTTACACGAAGCCTATATACTCGCAGTTGAGTTACAAATGCCACGCTTCACACCGTGGTAAAATCGATTCAAATATTAGGAAACTCACGCTGTGAAGAGTGGCATTTGTAGCTCAACTGGGTCAGCGTTGGCTTCGCGTAAAGGCCTTCTCTACTATGCGGTTTCAAATCCCGCCGAATGCCACGAGTTTTTTCACAATTGGGTCAACTTAAATTCTGAATAGTGTTTAAATTAGGAACAAAAAGTACCCTCCGGCAGGACACTGTTCTTACAATTCATGGATGCTCTTCTTTCCACTGGAAATAATTATACTATATAATTGCTAGTAAAAAATTGGACAATGAAGGATAATCGAAGACCTACCTGGTATAGGTACGCGGAGTCGAGATCAGCCTCACGCTCCCAGATAACCGGGCTGTTTTCACAGTTACCGGTGCTTGATGAGAGTTCGCGGAATACGACCCGGCTGCCACGAACTAAGTTCTTGCCAATTATGAAGAGATCACCACCACCAGTCTCGGGAGCTTCCCTTGTGGACATCAGACAGATTTCAGGGCGCCCAACGATCTGCGCTAAAATAGGGCAAGACAGGTACAATTTCCAATTGAGACTACCAGCCAAAACTATAATAAAAAATATACCAAACGGAGAAGCGTGGTAGAGCGTTGCTGGATATTGCCGCCTATATGTCGGATGGACACCTAAGCTTACTGATGTACTTTACTCTGTAGTTCTCGGAAGCATTACAACTGGCGGGTAAAATCACTAATCAAGGAATTTTATTCACTATGAAATAGAATTAAGTCTTATATTTTCGTTGCCTAAAGCATGGGCATGTGAAGAGCACAGGCTCCAGGAACAGAATCTGACGAGCGGCATGGTGTGTTAAATTTACATGTCTGGCTGTTGAACGGCTAATTTTTTTCTGGCACACGTACTGATCAAACAGGAACATAATCGAGAGTGGAATTAGACAACATTAGTTGCGAGATACTGAATCTAGTTTTGTACTAAAGGTCTGCGGTTTCAGACAGTTTGAAAGCTGATTCGAATTATATTTGGCCGTTTTATTAACTGTTTGCTCCAATATCTGTTGGACTCTCCTAGTGCGATGGAGCAATGCAGCCTGAAATGAGTTTCATTTTCCAATGTGTAAAATCTTTTGCAAACAGCCTTGACAGACCTCGGATAGGAGCAGTGAGCATAGCAACTACTCTTAAAAGTAGACAGTGAGAGCCGATGTCAAGCGAATGCAGAAATCTAAGAAGGGGTTCAAATATAAGACCGGAAGACGAAAGAATAACGCTGTTCATGCTCAACACTACCACCACATCTCCTCACCACTACCGCACATCCAGGCAGCTGGTCGACTTAACCGACATCCATCCGCGACTTCCCTCCGCCAACTCCGACTGCAGCCTGTCCCTGGGGCGAGATTAGCTTCTGCCGTTGATTTCCTCGGAAATCCCATTCTGTTACCCACTTAACTCCTCTTCAGCCTCAAAGTTCCTTCGGTGCTGTCATAAAAAATGTCAGTTTTTATTTGGGAAAGCGCAGGTGCTGTGGGCCGATTCGGTCCACTTCAATTACATTTCGTTTGATGTAGACTTCCTCCATCACCATAGAGGTCACCAATGCTAGAACAAAAACGCCGAACTATGTTCTAACCATGGAATCGCCTTTTGGGTAGATTGCTTCTTTTTCTGAGACTCACTGCAGTACGCTTTGACGCAGACTTCCAGCCGTCTACAAGGCCCTGAAACACCATTGGCAATTTCCTGAAAGGCGAAAAAATGTTGCTGTCTTCAGAGACCACAAGTCGCCTCGCCTTCCCAGAAGGTCCCCAACTACGCTGCAACTCTGAGTTCACCGCCAAGGACTGTCCCATTGAGGGAATATGAAGCAAGGCCCACCTTCCAATCAACTCTCCCCAACAGATGACTGTGCAGTTGTGACCGCAGAACTTTCTGTCGATTCCTCCGATAAGGAGGGGACGTCTTAGGCTTACATAACCATGATCTTCTGACAATTGGCGACGGCAACTTTCGATTCAACGTCTCCGTCTGCTTAACCGTCTTTTGATGTCTGTTGCTCTTCTCTCCGCCTAATGGTCTACCATCTTCTTGCACAACCTCACTCGTACAGGGATCCGAGTCAGCTACATGCCGACCTCTGGCCGATTCTTGTGACCAGGTGTGCACGAAAATCTGAGGGTCTACACATGACGTGCTTAGGTTGCTTATGGAGTGGGATTTAGTTGCACAACAAGGGCTTATCCAACACTCGTTAAAGTCCCTGTGCTAGTTTCGTCCAACTTTATCTGGAAATTGTGCCTGAGTTAATTTTATCAAATGACTGCTCCTATTGTGTCAAATGGTTCACCTGGTGGTTCGCAGTCCCTGAACTGTTGGATGTCGAGGCAACATGGGTAATCATGTTTGAGGTGTCATTTTCAACGTCCCTTCCACTCTCCTAACTGACCATGTTATACGTTCTGATTTTTACCTTTACAGTCTCCAGTCAACTTCGTCGTTTGCAGTCAGATTTGCACCACAGTCTACGTTTTGGCTAATTGAATAACAGTTGAGGATACTCCTATGTATTGCGAAGGATAAGTTGAATTTAAATAATCCTCATCCCCTGGTTCAGTTTGGTATACACTCAGGTGGAAATTGAAAACCGGCTATTCTGTCGCTAAACTGACCACAGCTAACTCTTGGTGTAGTTGAACCATTGCGGCTTCCAGTCGCTGGGCAGCCATTTGCCGTCAAAAATAGAGCTCCGCTCAGTCCCTTCTGCGTTACTGAGCTTGCCAGTTATCTGTTCCAGCTCTAACCAAGCGTTCTTTAACGTAACGCAAGTGGAAACCTATGGTGCACGTCACCTCTTACATGATATATGCTTGCTTTAGACTTGTAAATCTCAAAATACCCCTCTGATGTTGGACGTTGCCTTTAATTTACTCTTCAAATTTTATCTGCTCTTCATTAAAATTCGTAAAAATATATTTTATATCTGTCGATTACATTTATATCACACAGCTCAAGCGCTAATCTGGCGATTTCTAGGTGCGTGTATTCTCACCCCCTGTTCTCCACTGCTCTCCGGTTATCGTTTCAGCCTTGCTTAACAAAGACCTCTCGAATTTTATACGTATTCTCCGAATGCTCTCTTCAGCTGTCGGTGTTTCTTTTGCTTTTTAGTTAATATAATTCAACAGCACAGAAAAACGGTCGAACAATTTGCGGACCGCACTCCTTTTGAGGGTTTTTTCATCCACTTCACTGCCAAGTCTTCCAGTGCTATGTACCAAAGATTTCGACGTAGGTCCTGCCGTACATCCGCATACCAGCACTCCGTAATCCCATTTCTAGCACGTTACCTCACGTGTTAAAAAGAAAATCAAGCAGCTGACATTAGACCTGTCTCCATACTAGATGTGGCTTTGATTTAGACCTTTAGCTTTATTGAATTATCTCTTGGTCTCACAGTGAATGGAGCCATTTTTTGCTAACAATCTTGGACGTTCACCTTTAAAATAACCCTATTTTTCCCCTTCAGTCCGATTTGAGGTTTTCATGGTCTGGCGTGGTATTAAGAATGCACAAGCGAAGTGTGTGCTTGCCTAAATGTCGTCACAAACCCCAACACGGCAGAGAAGGAGAAAAAATTGGCCTCTTGGCACTATAGTAAAACCCTGCAATTCATGCTCGTTGAAAATGGGCGCGTATGCATAGTTTCCCGTTCAGTTTGGTCGTATTCTGTCCAATCTCCTTCGAGATGAAGTTCGAAAGGAGCGTAGCAACTTCTCGCGCACATGGATCGGTCAAGCCTGACGAGTTCTGTGAACATAACCAATTCGAAACGCTGTAGAGTGCACTCCATGACATGCAGCTTGAGAAATACACCCACGTGATGGTCAGTGAACCGACTCTTCATGAGAATGTGAACATTTCCAGATGAGGTCTAAAATTTTAGAAACAAAATAACATGCAAGCAACACCTTAATTACCCTAAAAGTAGTCGTAGTTTACTAAGATCAACACGGCTAGTGTTTCTTGTGATTACCTGGTGGCTTCTACTAATGCTCACTCAAGTCTCGATGACGAGACAGATGCTGGTGGTGGTGGTGGTGGTGGTGGTGGTGGTGGTGGTGGTGG
>JAYGXS010000005.1:1086707-1100496 GCA_036362985.1 Ligula intestinalis
TGCATCATCTCCTTCGCCAGAACTGCTTCCCAGAACGCGCTTCCTTTCTTGTATGCCGCTTTTTAAATAAAGTTTCATCAGTTCTTTTTACTTATGTGTCTACTTAATCTCGAAAATATCAAACGAGGAAAAATAACCTACTAGGATAAGTCCCCCTGAGCCATCATTACCACTATATAGAATCGAAAATCCATCTGCAACCGTGATCTCATCGCGAAAACCTTCCATTTACCCTCAAGGTAAAAAAGCAGTGCCCGATGGTCCTAAAGTTCGCACGGAATATGCAGTGATGGTTTAAACGCAGTTGCAAGAGTGACCAGTACTTTTAACTACCCATTTGAGGCCGCCAAATTTTTTTAAACTGGATCGAATGGAGATTTTCACTAGCCCGCCAATTCACATTCTCATTGGAATCCATCCTCAGATACTGAAATTGGATAAGGGCAGTGGAGTGCCGAGGTTTCGTAGTATTTATAGGTCCTAGCCGCTGAGCCTGCATGTCTACCACAATTAGCAGCTGCTGACTCTACCACCGATAGGTGCATATGGCGTGACCATTCTGGTGTTACAGTATGTATTTACTGTGCGTCGGTGCGCTTGTCAAAATTGTCGGCTCGTGCATTCATCTTAGGTACCATAATCACGTGGTGAAATAAGAGCCGGCAGTCGGTTTTGCTAACTCGGGGATTTCGTCAGTTGTCCAGGTGGTTCGCCGATACTGGCTCAATGAACCATCTACACGCGCACGCTCAGTGTGGTTACGTTCTTTGCCTAGGCAGTCTCAGCGCCGAATATGGAGCGGGTAGGTCACTGCGACCAAAGAATCATCACTCGAGGCGTTGGTGGCGCACCCGGTTGCAACCCTTCGCAGAACATCGGTTGAATCAAACTCGAACGTATGGCCGGGACCCTTCGAAGCTGACGGCATTCATCCTTAATGCTGCTGCGTACTTGGCCATGCGCAGCCTGAGTAGCCTTAGAGTATCTCCAACATAGCTGCGTCGCCTATAACCGCACCAGATGCCATGCGTTCATTATCGTGCCACAGTGGGCCTCTTGCCCCCAAGTTCTGGCGCCTGAGGGTTGCCTGCAGCCTATGTTCAACGCCAAAGTCAATAAATGTGACAGCTTGCTAGACATTAGTTACGTGTGGGGGGGACCGGTTGGATTTGGTCTCTCCCGTCTACTTTGCGCATGCGCCATCTAAAGAAGTTGTGCGGAGTCATTCGCTCTTAACAGCCGTTGAAGGTATTGAAATTCCATGATCCCGTCTTCCGTCTCCGTACACACTGACATGCAACTGCATTTTTGGCTGATGGGTGGTTGTTGTTGCAGTTCAGTACTCATGTCGTATTTGTCGCTTTCCTACTTACTTTGATAATTAGGCTACTAAAGGGTTTGCGGCCAACGTGGATATTAGGAAGGTCCAACTGGTTGTATGGCTGTTGCTACTTTGTAAAGCTCTTGTTCCTATGATCGTGCCTCCTACTGCTTTCAGGAACCCGACTCCTCGCTTCTATTGGGGACTAGCGCGGAAGCCCGGCTTCGCCTTGGGCTTCCTTACATGTTGTTGTCCCATAAGTAGGCAAAGTCTGTATGAGAACCTCTGAAAATGATTATGTTCAGTTCAGTTCAGTTTTATTAGGGAAATGTAGGTAAATACCTTTGAACTCCCTCTTTGTGCATAGCTATGATGCAGAACATGTGGCGTTGTCAGTAATGGAACTGAGTTAGGGGGGGGGGGGCAGACAGTAAAAAAACTCCTTAGGCATTTTCCATAAGTCTATGATAATAGTGAAGTCAATGGAAGCGTGGATTTCCAGGGCGGACTTGAAACTGTTAACGTAGGTGGTGCGCTGGTGGAGCATGTGTAGAAAAGAAACTATTATACGATGCTTCAAGCCTGGCTACACCCGGGATCCGCTTTGAGCTTGTAGGTTGATGTCTTCTGCGAAGTATATTTGTAGAAATTTCGGCTAGCCATCAGGAGGAGGTAGAAACGATCCGATCCGGGGCAAACTTGGCCTTCCACATTAAAGGTTGGCATAAATTCAACCTCATGAACAATGTCGGCACCAAAAGAGGTCATTTGAAACGCCCAATTGTATTTTCTTATGTTTAAAAGGAAATTTTTGGAGTCGTCGGTATTACCAGTAAGCAATATTTGGAGTGTTTCTGGTGGTTGGGGGAAGTTACTCAGTAGAACTTTACCGTTGGAACAGCACATGCCATCCGTTTCACCAGTCCACTTTTTCGCCTGACAATGTCCGCAAAAATCCACCATCCTCCCAATGGAAACATTTGAATCTCCCACTTAACCAAGACTTGGGTTGCAGTTGAGTGAACCTTTGCTACATACTTGAGCATTTATCGAAGCAAACAACGGGCCAGAGTTGCCAAACCGTATGTGAATTGGTTGCGAACTTGAGTTTTCAGCATAGATTGGGCGTTGATCCGCTCTCTGTAATGCTTGCATAGCCTGGCGTGCACTTCTACGTCTAGGCAATTCGTTTTGCCGACGTTGCACATCTCTTATCCTATCTAGGTCTCTTCTTTGCAGAGGTTAAACTTCGGTTTCTTGGGAGCGTCGATATCGCTGACGCATGACATTAGTCTCCAGTCGAAGCTGTCTTTCATTTTGCGTTTCTTGCGAACGTCTATTAACATTGGCAAATCTCTTCTGTTCCATCGTCTGAACTTGTGTTCTCGCGGCTGCTCTAATTCCTTTTCTACCTAATGAGGTAGAACCTACAAATAGGCTATTATTTTGAACAAAATAACATTGGGTAGATGACCTGGATGCAAATATGTGGGTCCAGGTGGAAGTGGGTCAAGTGATTTACGGAACGCTGGCCTGAAACAGCTGCCTGTCACCAATGCTAACGGGGGGACGCCTAGGTAGACGGCGTCCCCCAGTCCTCGAGATCTTTATGGCCTCGCCCTTTATACTTACTTGTACTTGTTACGGCTGTGATCATGCCTGATCTAGCCGGCCTCAATGATGTTACGAACGGTACCTCTCCATGCGTGGCGATTGGCGGCAGCGGATCTCGAAAGCTCCACCCAGTCCCTTCTCCAGCGACGGAGGCCGAAGATAGAAGGTCCAAGAACTGCTTCCATATCTTGATGGACGGTGTCTAGCCAAGTCTTCAGTTGCCCTCCTCTTCGACGTTTCCAGGTGGGCTGCGGTGCCGGGTCGAGGGCAGCATAGGTAAGCTCGTGGGGCGGACGAAAAAGAACGTGTCTAAACCACCTCAGTCGCCTTTCTTGAATGGCCTGAGATATCCTCGTGGCACGATCGCAGTAGATGCGAACTGTCTCATTTGAGATGAAGTCGCTATACTTAACTCGCAGGATCGTCCTCAGGCACTGGTGGTCAAAGACCTCCAGTATTCGCTCATCTTCAGCGCGCACAGCCCAGCATTTACATCCATAGTGGAGGACTGACCGGATGGATGCACGGTAAACACGAATCTTCGTGGCGATGGAGATGTCACGTCGGATCCATAGACGCTTTCGAAGGATTGAGAAAACCCAGCAAGCAGCATCAATACGGGAGACAATGTCGTCCTTGCTCTTCCCATTCGGTAGCAGCCTCGCCCCGAGGTATTTAAATCTGTCTACTTCTTCAAGTTGATTGCCATTAATCCCCAGGGGTGCCTTTTCCTGGTCAGGGATGGAGCTCGAGAATAACTTCGTCTTTCCGGAATTAATGGACATGCCTACCGACATAGCGATCTCATTGAACCGCGACACTACTGACTGTAGACCATCAAAGTTTGAGGCTAACAGCGCAATATCATCGGCGTAGTCAAGATCAGTAAGTCGGCGTCCGGGTGCAAGTTCAACACCGTCCTCTTCATGTAGGGCTTTGCCGAGAATCCAGTCAATGACGTAGTTAAACAGAATGAGCGAAAGGACGCAGCCCTGTCGGACACCAGACCGTATATCGAACGACTGAGAGAGATTGTTGTGGACCAGGACTCGTGCGGTGGTAGACCGATAGCAGGCCTTAATCATCGCAATGAGTTTGGTCGGCATTCCATCCAGCTCCATTATTCGCCACAGGGACTCACGATGGATGGAATTGAATGCGGCGGCAAATTCGACGAATCAAACGGCCGTCGGTTGCTGGTAGCTATGGCGGAATTCTAGAGTGCGCCTCAGTGTGAATATTTGATCCGCACATCCACGCCCAGCTCGGAATCCGGCTTGGTTGGGTCGTGTCCTGGAGTCACGTACAGACTGGAAGCGCCTGAGAAGAACAACAGCGAAGATCTTTGCAGCAACATCGATAAGACTTATGCCACGGTAGATCTTGCATCTTGTCTTATCTCCCTTCTTGTGGACAGGTACAAGGATACCTGAGCCCCAGTCATCGGGAACAGTCTCTTCTCGCCACGCCTGTACAATCACCTCGTGGAGCTGAGGAGCCAGGGTGTCGACACAGGACTTGTAGATTTCTACAGGAATACCGTCCTCTCCGCGCGCCTTGTTGTTGCGTAGCCTCTGTATTGCATCGGTAACTTCGTCTTCGGAAGGGATGTCACACGACACTGTGTAGGCAGGAGAGGATTGAAAATCCGCTGTGGAGGAGAGGGAGGGTGTGATGGGTTGTTCGTCAAAGTTGAGTAGGTGCTCAACGTGTTCACGCCAGCGATCGACCTTGGCCGAGTTGTCGGCAATAAATCCTCCATTCACATCGCGAACAGAATCACAGAGTGTCGGGGGCTTACCACTAACCTGGCGTATGATTTGGTATAATTTTCAAGTGTCACCAGCATTTGAAGCCTGCTCCATAGAAGTCACCGTTTCGGACCAATACTTCTGCCGATCATCTCTAGCCGACTTTGCTATCAGCTTTCGAAGTTGGCGGAAGGAGGCATCGTTCCGGGACCTGGCTCGAGTCGTCTCGGCTGATGGCTGCAGGGTTCTTCCGCTGATCCAGTCACTGCGGCGCCGCTGAGTGTCTCCGGGAATCTTCTCAGCTGCCCCATAGATGGATGTCTTCAGTGATAGTCACTTGCTACTGCCCTAGTTGTCAGCCTGGATCATAAGACGGGACTGGATTTCTGTGCTTAAAGCCTCGGTAGTGTTGGTTTGCCGGAGCTTTGCGACATCAAGGCATCTCGCACGTGGTAGTTTGGGCACAGATGAGAGGTGAACAGATGAGAGGTGCGAACGAGAACATGGTCAGACCCGTGGACGATACCAGTTTCGGCACTTCGCATCGACCTGCTATCGTGGACCCAGCTGCGAAACCGTGAACCAACTAGAATATAATCGATCTGTCTGGTGGTACGGCCATCGTTCGAATACCAAGTCAGTAGATGTTTACGACGATGCTGAAAGCATGTGTTGGTAACAAACAGTCGGTTCTGTTCGGCAAACTGCAGCATCCTCTCACCATTGTCCGTTCGAGAGCCAAGCCCAAAACGACCAAGAAGGTGGCTGTTTGTCGGGTCACCGGGCACAGTCCGGCCATTCCAGTCCCCAGCAACAATTAGCCGATCTCGACGAGGGAGTCGTTCAGCTAGCTCCTGCAGCTGCGAGTAGAAATTATCTTTCTATTGCTGTTCAGCCGCCGACGTAGGTGCATATACAGATACGACCGAGATGTTCGTAAAATGGCCTTTTAGTCAAACATAGGCCATTCGGTCGTTGACTGGTTCCCATGCTAGTAGTGCACGGTTAGCTTCTTCCGAGAGGGCAATAGCCACACCGTGTCTACCAGATGAGTCACTCGGACCGCTGTGGTACAAGGTGAAATAAGAATCGACCCCCGGGATTTTGATTTCTCGGGCGCCTGAGTCGGGGAGTCGGACCTCTGAAAAGCAACAACCATCCACATAATATTCACGGAGACTGTGCGTTGTCAGAATTTGAGTACCAGGTTCCAGAAATGTTCGCACATTCCAACATCCAATACCAAGAGTCCATATTTTGTTAAGCAGTCCAGCTTGCACATTATTCGCCCGAACCACCGAATAAGGGTTGTGGAGCGCGTCGGTTCCCGCGGGCGCCGTAGCACGGGTCGTAAAATCGTAAGTTGACATGTTCATGAGGTTTCTTGGGAATTTTGAATACAGGCGGGTCCCCAACGGCCGCTCGGCTTCTTCGTTCGAAGTTGTCTCCTCTAGCACTTTGGCTCAAGAACCTAACCACAAGGCAGTGGTGTTGGTGGCAAGCAAACCTATTTAATGGCGGTTTACGCTCGCCATGTCACAGCGTCGTCATTGAGCCTTGCGGTATTTTATAAGGCAGTCGGTGCGCCAGACCTCAGCCAACTGCGCCCTGGTAACACTGTCGCTGCTGCGTCGGTGACTGCTTATTCGCCAGACCCGGGAGCTTGCTTATTTCGCAGCTAACCTTCACTGAAGGCCGCGCCACTATCCGTCACCCGTGGACGCGCCAGGTAGCCTGCAGCTCGGCTAACAGGTAACCCTCCTTTCCCGGGTAACCCGCCTTCATCTAGTAACCCGCCTTCATCTAATAACCCGCCCTTTTTACTCCTGCACCCCACCCCACCCCCAGTGGCGTATTCACATCCGCCTGTCACGTTGGGTGTCACTGCCGGGTGAATGCTGTCGAATGTAAATGCCGGCTACCCGTCGTCGTCGCAGCCAACAGCGGGACGACAGCGACATGATCGCTGAACGGACAGGCCTGCTTGCTTAGAGGAAGTAAGCGTGAATAGCGATTCTCGTGCTGCGCCTGGGACCACTGACAACGGAGGTGCACACAGAGACAGTCAAGACTTTTATGAAGTATACAGATTGCCGGAACTCAATTCTGATATTTCTCCTCATATGTATCGCAGAGCTATCTGACCTATCTGCTCGTTGATAGTCCTACGCGTTCACATTTCAGCGTTTCGCTGTTCCCGGGTGATACGCATATTCTGACCGCGCGAGTTGTCCCCCTTTCTGCCATTATAAATATTTTTCTCATCAAAATTATGGACCATAGGCAATTGGAACTGAAACACTCCTATGCTTAAACCGTCGTGAGGCATTTCATAAGCCTTAAGAGAAAGAAGACGGTCCACAGTGAAGGCCCTTAGCACGGGTAGGGGTAGAAAGCATGTCCTTTAATGGACGCTTTACCGAAGAAAAACGACGAATAGGTAGTAGCATTTGCCGATTGTGCTGCAAAGAAACTTTGTCGAGGGGTAGATCTGCTTGCTGTGCAGTTTAAAGAAAGTCTGATGTTTCCGTATTCTGTTAGCGAATAGCATCCTATAGGTCGTGGTCGATGTGTAGCGACCCAACTCAACACGCAACACTCACCCTCTCGCATATTGCAGCTGCTAGAACCTGCGCACCTGTAGGCCTACTACTATCCGGTCTGGCCAATCATCTCGCTGTGGCTGGCTCATACGTGAACGCGCTGTAGATGCTTTGGTGATTACCACGACATCACACTTCGCCTACGGACCCTTTCACGGGTGATGGTAGACTTGTCCGACTGTCAACTTGCAATACCTCTGCACAGCATATACTGCCAAGGGTAGCCTGCGTTGGAAGTAGCTAACTCCAGCTGCGAGCGCTGTATCATGGCGCCGCTGCACTGAAGGCCTTCACGCATCCCTCCGCCTACACGGAACCATGCCTGAATATCACAGTGGCAAGGTTATTCCCTGTTTACTTGAGCTAACTGCGATAAATGCGCTACACTAACCTGAGGGCTAAATCAGGGCATGCCAGGCGTTACTCGGGTTGCGCTGTCATAACAAATGCCCTACGTTGGGGGGGGGGGGGGGCGTAGGCACAGGCTCACGCCGCACCAGCCACCTGCGCTTGATATCTATGCGATTGTGGAATATTAGGTTACAACAACGTGTGTGTCAACTACGCCCGCTCTTGCCCTCGGTCTTCTTGTCTCCGTCATGACAGGGAGCTGGGACAGGTGAGGAAGGCAGATGCCGCGAAAGTCTACTATCATGTAGAACTAGCTCACGCGCAAGTCACTGCGTTTGCTTTCAGCCTGTTAAGTCACGCAGTGGGCATCGTCGGATGCGAGGGTCGACCCGACATTAGTCGAAATTCCGACCTCTAAGCTTCGCAGTTAAGTAGCCAAATGTTGAGTCAATGTAAGTGGATTCTGTTAGTACATTAGCCGGACCAAATGCTAGCAACATTTGGAGGCTTTCCTGAGGTGTCGTGCCTAGCCATGTGTCTTTTTTGTTAGCTCTGACAGCATACAGGCGATGACTGTCCGCACACAATGACCTCAGATCGAACACGCACGCACACATGCTAGGTGCTTAGGCAAGTGCCAAATGGTCGCAGTTATCCCCATGTAGCCAATCAGGCCACAAGAGATCGCGTGACCTGCAATCCCTTATAAGCCACTGTCACCCCTGACACCGGAGAGTTGCATCACACACCGGACTGCGAGGACACGCTGGTCCACTCCCAATGCCGGAGCTTGCACACGAGGCGGAATAAAGAGCACGCTTGAGATCAACCAGCGGCAACTGCCACCTGAAACAGCAACTCAAGGGTTTGTACACAATAAACCCTTCTCCCGGTTGGATTCCAGAATTATGCCCTTCTTATTGTGTTCTTCCTTGGGGATTTCAACAGGGCGTAATTTGACGGTGACACAGGTCAGATGCGACCGTAACAACACTGGCGACGCAGAACTCGTCGTTATAACAGATTCTACCGCCCACAATTTTGCTCGTGCTTTTTTTACTCCCATCCACATGGTGTGCCGTTTCATGTTGGGCATTTAGAACCAATGAGAGTACACCCTGCACGAAGTGGCTATGTGTTCTCGGAGAAAAAAAATGCCCGAGGGGAGGCTGCATTTTTGATTGAATGTCAGAGTGCCAGAGTTTGCAAATTAGAATGCGCACTCATCAGCCTAGTGGCGTGACAGTGACAAGAGACATCAACGTCGCATAGATGGCATTGTACATACAGCCTGAACTAGATAGATTTGTAGCCTAGCTGTCACGTTGTCATCTGCCGGTAGGCGCTGGTTCACTTACAGGCCGCGTGCAACAATAAACACCTGGACGCTATCAAGCAGGAAGCCTGCATGAAGGCCTTCAGTGCATCACAGCCGCGAATTAGCGTTCAAAGCTGCGGTTAGCCAGTTCCAGTGAAAAAATCTTGCATGCTGACGGCATGCTATCCAGTAGCAGACTCCATATACTGCGTCCAGCAATCATCAGATGGGCGGAATTCCATGTCGACAAAAATTCCGGCGCGCAAAAGTGGAAGATGCCTGCTAGGGCTTAGAACAAATCAAGCTAAGGTTTCTGCTTCGCATGTTGGCGGTTTATTTTTGACGTTCGCTTGCTACATAGGCAAAATAATTTGCTTTAGTTGCTGTAAGGGGTTGTCCTTCGACACTTTCTTCGACTGCCTTTATAAATTAAAATATACTTTGTGGAAAAAATGCACCAGAAAATTATTTTTGTACTTGTTTGATAGCAAAGTACGCTTTCTTTAAATTTTCTACTCAAAGAAAGGGCAGCTTTTGGTTTTGAAAAAATTTGCTTATTATGAGCTTTTTTACGATTGAATTCGAGTGTAGCAGTCACTAGGTTAGAAAATTATTCGGCAATCGAGCAACTTTTTTAAAACGGAAAAGCTTCCCTTTCTTTGAGGATGAAGTTAAACGAAGGTGTAATTTTCTATCAAACAAGAACAAGAAATATTTGTTTCGTGCATGTTCTCCATAAAATATTTTTTGAATTTATAAAGGCAGTCAAAAGAATGATTAAAAGGCATATTACTTAAGTAGCCAATTTTTACAACAGATACGTTTTGCAAGCAGTCAAAACTCGTTAAAAAGCCCGCATCCTATCATGACTGAAATGACATCAGAATAAGCTACGCGATAATCACTATCACAACCTGAGTCAAGGCCGATTAGCGAAAGAGTATCAATCTTACGCATATTTCCACATGTTGCGGGATCTTTGGCGACTACTGCATACTACAGGAGATAAGGTGGGCTGTATTTGTCAACCGGTTCAGCATTGAAAGTGACAGGATGGTAGATGCGCTGGATCAAGACGAGGCCCAGCTCAGGGCAGGGGACAGGCGTTATTTAGGTTTCACTCCTACGACAAATACCAGAAATGGCGACGTTACTGACATGCACCCAGTAAAATGACCCATGACCTTGATGGCATTCTTACTCCGCCAGGCATAGCGGCTCCGGTCACTCCTGCCCCATCTCACGGCCGGTCTTTCTCCTTCTCTCGTAACTTCGGGCACGGGCGACTGAGGGAAAAGAGACTGCAGTACTAGCCCTCAAAACTAAGCCACGCGTAGGTCGCCAGCCCTGCACGATCACGTTACGGAACACACAATGGAGATCGTCGAAATCGATAGCCGAACGGTCCTTAGACTACGCCAATTCACTCCTTCTTGCAATGCACCAATGGTCGGGAGTCCTCGTGAAAGCGACATCTGCAGAATGTGTCATTATAAACAATCGATAATCGCCTCAGGTAAAAACCGATTCCTGTAGAAGGCCATATGGACGTGTATCTACTAGTTAACCTGCTCCGGTACAGCGGACTGCATTGACAAACAACAAGGCGTCTGGAATAGAGATCACGTGAAAATAGGTGGCTTTTGAGCTCTAGTATTGCCTACCTAATCCATATGAATCCCCGAGTCGACCAGGTTATCTACCGGACACTAGCCAACACTTCAAAAGGGCCTAAGCCAACAGGTGCTAGCGACAGCCAAGGCAGTGTTTATACGGCTAGCGAAAATAGCGCTGGACTGTCAGGAGACGCTAATACAAGTGCTTTCTCTTCCGTGGCCGATGCCGACGTCAGGTGGTGATCGCAGGTCACCACCCCCGCTGCTGACAATTCTTCTCTCCACGCACTCCGCTCGACGTCTTAGCATTCCTTAAAGCCTTCCCACTTCCCAATGGCCTCCACACGGCGACCTGGCCATCCGAACAGTGTGCGAACGATGAGTATTAATTGTAAGACTTTATAAATTATATCCACCGCTCATATTTTCATTATCTACACAATCTTTTAGACCCGATGGTTAATTTCCGGGAACTTGTGTCCTTCGAGTTCCCTTTTCAACCTATTCCTTTTGTTTAGATGTATAAACACTCGCCTGAATGTATGTCCCTACAAAAATAATGTATAACGTGAATGATAATTGGACTTACTGCAAAGAATGGGGTCGCTGAGCACCTGCACGACACCCTCTAATTTCTGCGGCGAGAGTAAGAGGACACGATAGACGAGGCGAGCACTGCTGGATTTTGGCTTCACAGATTTGCGATTATTCTCGTTGACTCCATCCGCAGTGCCCACACTCCTCACTGTCGGACTGTGCTGCGTCAGTACCTCTTTCGTGTCAGCGTCCTCGGAGTTTGCATCGGCAGGATGGGAGCTAGCATTCTCGGATCCCTCACTCATCATCATCGACAGCCGCCGTTCGACGTCGGAGTTCCGCATTTTTACCAATCCCACACAGTCCACACTGTGGGAAAAAACGGTATTACATTGCTTAGGTGCATGGGAGGATGCAGCGGACAGAATAGTTATGCACGTATAATAAAGAAGTGACAGGGGAAACCCGACTGACTGCACGAGTTGTCAAGAGACCTCTTCAACACATTACTTGTCATAGCAGTAAGAGGGCGTGTCAAACAAATGACACAGTAGCACGTCAAAGCATCCAACTCCAGCGAAAAGGGCATTACGTGCTGTGCATCAATTGTAATTAAAGGATCAAGTTACAAAAGGCTTACTCCAAGGTCCGGTCCTCTCCGGTGTCTGGATGGAAGGGCACCTGCACGACGGTCGTGTGTCCGATGGTCTTCTCGGTACAACCGCGATTACTCTTCGTAGCCACCAGACAGACCTGATAGAACATGTTGAGTTTTGGCTCACCCGAGTCGTTAGCGACAAACACCTGGAGTAGGGCTTGACCATTCCAACCACGCAGCTGAAGTTGAATAAACGCCAGGTGAAACAGTTGGCTTATCTACAAATATCACATGACAGGTATTTAAAAGTTCATGGGATTCCATCGGCTTTAGTGGTTGTTTAAATAGTCCACTAAACTGATTAAAGTACATGGGGCGGATTAAAGGCTGAAAACTTTGACAGGTTAGGTATTTACCCGTCACCCGGTCAGCCCTTACCTTAATTCGGGGATGGCCATCGTTTGTGCGGTTTTTGATGGGACCGCGACTGCCCTCAGTCAGGTATCTAGCACGATGTTGCAGCTCGGGCTGCTGTACCAACTCCAGACTGCACCCATCCCAGATGCTCTGAAATACCTCACCAAAGGACTCCACGTAAGCTTTCCAGGTTTCCGGAGATATAAAAATCTCCGGTTCGGCGATCAGAGATGATGAGTCATCACAGGAAACTTGTGAATCCGCCCTGCTGCTGCTGTTGGGGCAGGTTTCTACTGGAAAAAAGGAAAGTGAATTCAGGAGCTTTAACGAGGCAGTTGAAGACGGGGGAGAAGACGGCTTCAGGGTATGGGACAGAAACCGGATGGCCGGCAGTGTATACTTCCGCCGGCGGAGAAGAGAACTCTTTGATAGGCATTGTTAATATTAATGATGTGTGGCTCCCTTTTTGCGAAATTTTTGGTTCGGGAAAACGCCGTCGGCAATGTGGAGGTGGACAGCCCTAAAATTTTCCGAGAGCAGTAGTACCCGTATCTGCTACTGGTCTCTGACTATGCCTCTGATGAAGAATCCACGACGCATCTCGAAACATCAGGCAAATCAAAGTATTGCTCCATCGATCGATGGTATGCTCGCCACAACTTTTTTGGTGTATGGCAACGAAAATAATAGCTGGATTTTTCCTGTGCCTGCCACTCCATCTTCCAGCCTCTTGATTTCAAAACCAAAGCAGTATTTTCTACTGGGATGCTTGATTATCCAACAGATTCGAATAAACAGCATTAAAAACTCGAATATTGCCTACGTAGTGCCCAAACGCTTGGACGAAGAGGACGCTGAGACCGGTCCTTTTGTAAACGACCGGGCAGTGGCCTTCATAGTGAAGAAGGACTTCGCCATTGGCAACTCAGTTACTGCATGTCACAGTTTATGACAACGGGTGCTTACACAAGGCTTCTTGGTGGGATGACAGTGGTAAACCTTTTTTTTTATATAGGATTACGAAGAGTTCGTTAAGGTAATCAAGTTAGATATTGAGTGTCACCTCCAGAAGGTTGCTTATCCCCAACCGACATAAAACTACTTGACTGAACAGTCTAGCAACAGCAAGCAGACCACTGGTGTTTTGACAACTTGTTGATAGAGCTGCTAGTTGAATTTTCAGTAGTTTTGGAGGAAACGGTTTTAGACCAACTCGGGTACTATTTAGAGCAACGGCCTCTTGGAATTTGCAGGGAGAACGCACTCTTTGGGCGTCTGAACGAACAATCAAAAAAGGTTCACTTTCAATGATAAATTAAGGAGCAAGGGGAACCTCCACGATTCAGGATAGAGACGGCTCTCGTTAAGTACGACAAACTAACTAAGATGTGGTTCTGACCAGTGGCTGAGGACTGAACACTGTCGTTGACCTGAGCACATCGCAGGAGGTGGACATTAAGAGCACCACCTATGCAGCGTATTTGACTAAATTTGGGCATAGAGGAGATGGCTGACTGAAATTTAATGTCGGAGCAACAGCAACACGACGGTCGATTTCAATCACCAACCTGTATGCTCGCAACAAGTGACGGTGACTTGCGTACAATAAGAAAGACGAAGAAGAAGAAGAAGAAGAAGAAGAAGAAGAAGAAGAAGAAGAAGA
>JAYGXS010000005.1:1100506-1121740 GCA_036362985.1 Ligula intestinalis
GAAGAAGAAGAAGAAGAAGAAGAAGAAGAAGAAGAAGAAGAAGAAGAGGAGGAAGAAGAAGAAGAAGAAGAAGAAGAGGAGGAGGAGGAGGAGGAGGAGGAGGAGGAGGAGGATACGATCGCTAGGACGACGCCTTCCTTTGCCCGAAGTTTTGACATCCGTTGTGGATTCTCCATCAGAGACATTAGCTAAAAAGTAGCGGAAACGGGGAATTCATGCAGAGGGAGTTACAGTATTTATAGGATACAGTCACTATGATACTGCACATTTATGACAATTCACGACTTCCAGCGATCGCATCTCCTTCTATACAATAACTTTGTGGGACTTGCGTGTTTGCTTAGATTGGCAATTGCGCATAGATTCGTTTCAAGAGACAGTAGACTTGTGCAGCATGTACCACACTCTCTCTCTCTCCCTTCCCTCACTAACCTGTGCCCGGTGTCAAGACCAAATCAAGAAGACTGGAGACGGGATCAGGTGCTGTCAGCTGGCGCGGTCAAAGCTGTGCGTATGCTGTCCCTCCGAGTTTCAGCATTTTTATCGGCGCGAACCCAAATAACGTCTGCCGTACTCTGATATTACTCCTCGTAAAGCGCAGCTAACACGCGGCCCGTTTAGTGAACATAGAACAGCAGCAACAAAACCAAGAACAGTAGATCCTTACCTGCATCTGATTCTTGTGTAACTACAAAGTGACTGGCTGCTGAACACACATATATCCACTAGGGGTGTACGAGTCTGCTCAGAATGGCTTTAGCTGACTTGTCCTACTGGTAGGAGCTTGACCATCCTCTCTACATTTGTCCTGAGACTCGTAGTCCAGAGCTCCCGCAAACGTCCGCATAACAACGACAACAAATAGTCTCGCTTACCCATGCTTATTATACTTATCGATAACCACTGCCTCCTAAGACCCATCAGGTAGACATAAAGTCACTTTAACTATGTGTATTCATGTCTTATAGAAGTTTGTAGCGGACTCCAATAAATTCTCCTTGGATAAGCACTCAACCCTGAATTCAAGGACGCATGACTGATCACCCCAATGCACAGCACGGTGTTGCATTATCTGGGGGCTGGTCTCAAAGAGCACGGTCCAATCCGGTTTGTTGTGGCTTTTATATCACAAGCACAACTATATATCTCCCCAAATATATGCATATTATATCCAAAGTATATCCGGTGGAAGACAAACATGTCAAAAGTGGGAACACGCAGGGTTACTACTACCTCCTCTACGGGTCCGCGTCATCTTTTTTCTAGTAAAATGTGTGGTGAATTCCTGCGCCTGTTGGGATTCTCGACGAGTCGCATCCATCTCATTGACATCCTCAGATTTGGGAGTGGTTAAAAGAAGTCGCTCTAGTGAGGTGTTGTGCATGCAGTCTTCACTCAACCTGAAAAAACAAAGAACGATCGTTGGTTTGGTACTTAACGCTACATAGTTCATAGTTAGTTCATACGGGGGCCCCAACTGCTCTGAACTGCTGGTAAATTGGTTTTTTTTGTGATACAGACTTACGTGGGATCTAGCCCATCTTGTTCTCCCTCAACCAGCTTGGCAAGATGGTAAACGCAGTTCAATGCGACTGGGGGTCCGCATTTATCAGTATCAGTATCAGTTTATTGAGGGAAAGATAAGCGAATACATTTGAACTCCCTGTTGGTAACAGGATGATAGGAAATAAGTTGATACAAAGAAAAAATTTAAATGTACGACAGTTACATGTTCCGGGAAGACAATCTTCACAAAAATATGACAGAAAAATATATGGCTACTTGCAAATCACGAGAAATATAATTTGATGCAGTGTATGTGATAAGCAATATGATTCATTGTAAAGTGATTCATTGTAATCTGATGAAGGTGGTTTTACCTTCATTGCGTTTGCGCTTGATACATGTCTAGTCTACTCTTAAATGCATTGACACAAATGGAGAGGCCTACCTCTTCTGGCAGAGCGTTCCATGCTAAAAATACTCTGTTGGTAACAAAAAAAATTTCTTCCGTCGATCCTTGCTTTGCCCGGGAGTAGTTTAAGGGAATGCCCGCGCAAAGTTGGCGTGTTAGTCTGGGCAAAGAAACCGCTAGGAACGAAGCAACAATGTGAGTTATGCATAGTACGGAAGGTTAATATGAGCTTCCCTCGGAGTTGTCTGTAGGAAAGGGGAAATAGGTCGAGAATGGACAGTCTGCTTTCATAGGGCAATCTTCCTAGACCTTTGACCATCTTTTACGCTCGCCTCTGGACCATCTCTAAGACAGTACAATCTTTGACAGTCCATGGTCTCCATGCCTGTTAAGCGAACTCCAGGTGCGGCCGAATGAAGCTTCCAAAGATTTTGGAAAAGTTGTCTTTTTCAAACCCCATAAAGACTCGTCTAATCAGCTGTAACATAGATCTGGCCGACTTCGCCGCCTTCG
This sequence comes from Ligula intestinalis, assembly GCA_036362985.1. Classification (NCBI taxonomy): domain Eukaryota; kingdom Metazoa; phylum Platyhelminthes; class Cestoda; order Diphyllobothriidea; family Diphyllobothriidae; genus Ligula; species Ligula intestinalis. Next base: position 1,102,935 of record JAYGXS010000005.1, read on the forward strand.
TACAGTTCAGCGTTGGTTTGAGTAACGAAGTTATCCACACACCCAAGTCCTTCTGACTCTCAACTTGTTGCAGCGGAGTACCATTTATAGAATAGACTTTCGTGCAGGATGCTCTACAACTGCCGATTTGAAGAAAGTTACATTTACTAACATTGAAAGGCATTAGCCAAAGCTTTGACCAGTCCTCCAATCTGTTCAAGTTGGTTTTCGTCTGCCGTACTTTGGACAACTTTCCACAATTTGATGTCATCAGCGAATAAGGTGAATTCACCGTCTAGATCCCTGACACAGTCGTTGATGAAAACGAGGAACAATACGGGACCTAAAACTGAGCCCTGTGGGACGCCACTCACCACAGGTAAACCCGAGGACTGCTGGCGACCGACTTGGACTCTGTGACCGTCCTGTCAAAAAGTGTTGGATCCATACGAGGAGGTTCCCGCGAACGCCTGCGCTGCGCAACTAAAGCATCTGGCGTTGATGAGGGACGGTATTGAACGCTTTTTTGAAGTCCATGTAGATCGCATGCACCATTTTGCCCTCGTCACGCGCTTTGGTCCAGCTATCAAGTGAGAATAGCAGATTGGTAACACAGGACCTACCACTGCGAAAACCCTGTTGGGCATCGGAAAGGAGGTGATTCTGCTCGAGGAACTGCATCAACGCCTTTTTAATGATTTTTCCATGGTTTTGCAACAAATGGAGGTAAGACTCACCGGCCTGTAGTTATTTGCGGACGCTCGGCTTCCACTCTTAAAAAGTGGGATGATCGTCGATGTCTTTTAATCAGATGGAAGGCAGCTCGTAACAAATGATGCCCGGAAGATAAGGGCTAGTGGCTTGGCCATTTCAGAAGCTAAATCCTTCAGCAACTAGGCCGGGATTGCATCGGGGGCTGGAGAGGTCGATTCTTTCAAATTAAGAAGCTCATTCTTAACTACATGTTCGGTGAAGTTGATTGTATCAATAGATGGGATCGAAGTATCTTCATAAGTGTGGGATAGAAAACCGAGTTCAGTCATCTCGAGATGGTCAGCTTTATCCTTGTCCTCTGAGATTTCGGTACTTTCGGCAGTTCGCAGTAGAGGGATAGGATACTTTTTCCGCGTGCTCTGTCTTATATAACTGTACAGGACTTTGGGTTTAACCATGGATCAGTTTAACAGATCCTCTTCGAACTGCTGTCGAGCTCTGACAAAGAGACGTTTGACCCGGTTCCTCTGTATTTTGTACCTATTAAGAGATTCGGGTGACCTATAAATTGGGTACTTTTTAAACAGTTTTCCCTTATTGTAAACTTCGGTTTTTAAAGATGGATTCAGCCAGCAAGGCCTGTTCGTAAATTTTCGGCGAGTGATAGGACAGTGGCTAGAGATGACGTTATGGACCATCCTTTTGAACTGTTCCCAAGCTTCTTCAACGTTGTCGGAGAGTGTGGATGCCCAGTCTATGAAACAGAGATCCTATTTCATTTGCTCGAAATCACCACACCAAATATTACGACGGAGGTCTTGTGGTTCGGCAGGCAAAGAAAATAAACTGCATTCCCACATGTGAACTACATGGTCACTCTGGCCTAGTAGGAGTAAGCAATTCACAATGTCGATATTGTCGAGCGACTTAGTGAGCACAAGGTCGAGGCAGTTCATCCGCTGGCCTTCACGAATTCTTGTGGGAAATGTGACGTGTGAGAAGTAGGGATTGGGTTTTATTCAGGAGCTGATGGTCGAATGCCGATTCAGGGCAATTAGTTGAAAAGGAGCTACAGTTGATGGTAGGAGCGTTGAAGTCCCCAACAATAAGGGTATTTGGTCGCGTAGCGAGGGTTCTAAGTTCATCCAGCAATAGGGCATCGGCCTCAGGATTGTTCCTCGGTGGTCGGTAGACAGTTAAGATATTAAGGCTTAGGGAAGCCGCTGCTCTTACAGTTAACCATACCGCTTCTTGGTAAACAGGTTCACCGTTTTTTCAGAAACATACAAACCGTTCTTTACGAAGGTTGCTACGCCTCCGCCTCTTCGGTTGTCTCTGTCTTTCCGGAACAGTTTAAAGCTGGGATTCAAATCTCGCGATTTTCAATCTGGTCCGACAACCATGTTTCTCACCCATGAACTCAAAGCATTTTTCTGTTATCGAAATAACATCAAGAAGGCGAAGGGATAGGTTGATCCTTTGTTCATCCATTTTTGAAAGTAAACTTTGCGCATTGGTATACATAAATGTCAATTTTGAATTCTTGCGTGGTCCATTTGTAGCCCCAACGCAGGCTGCTGGAGTAGCTGCGCGGTCATGCGAATCGGTTTGGTCCATGAGGGAGCAGAATTTCTTTCGACTATCTGGTCCTTGAAGATCACGAGATTCGGTTCTCCTTTGATTCTGCGTTCCCCTAATTCAAGAACTAGCATGCGGCGTTTCAGCCTGTCGGCAGAAGAGAAATCCGGCTGAAAAACACACCCTTTCTAGAGCACTTCAATCGAAAACGTCTTGACAGTAGAAGTTTTGCTTCTGTGTCACTGGACGATCTTTAGTGATCGTGGTCTAGTCTGTTGAGTTGAGTTTGGGCGAATTCCAAGAAGAAATATCTTTTGATAAAAGATCTCCTCAGATGGTTGCAACAGCTCGTTAAGGAGCTCTTGTAATAACCCTTTGTCAGCCTCGCTTCTTTCGCTGGGTGTTTTGGCGGAGGACTCGGGTAGTCCCTGTATTATTATGCAGTTGCCTTTGTCAGGGCCGCTGTTATTGATTGGGGATTTTCGGTTATCCTCCGACCAATCAGAATCCTCAAATGGTTGATTTATTGCGGGCTTTCGGTTATCCTCCGACAACTCAGAATCCTCAGATGGGCCTCGCAAATCGGGAATGTCCGCTGGGACCTCCGGACTAGTAACGCTCTGTGCACGGTCAACGGGGTCTTTATCCGGGAACCGCTGAGAGGGATCCGACACTACCGGAGTGCAGGTCTCCTTGACTTGGGCTGTGACTACCTTTTGATCTGATATTTGTTTATTGGATGGTTGCTTATCGGGAATTTGCTAATTGTGTGCTGTGACTGACAACGCCAAAGCGTATGTCAGCGCGAGCAACAAACACTGTCTGATCGTCGCTCCACACTTAACAGACAACAATAAGATCAGCCCCAAGTTCATATGGGTGGCAATTCCAAGAAAGCAGCCATTGTGGCCTGACCCTAAGTTGAGTGAAGGATCGGTATAACCCGTCAATTCAAAATCCTCAAAGGCACGACTAAGAGCTGAAACATGATAGAATCAAGTGTGTTGGATTGATTATAGTGGTAGATGCGCTAAGGTGCAATGAGGATTAATTCCCCGGGTTCCAAACCAGTATGCCCATCTTTCGTCGGCTTAATTTACCTACATCTGCACGGCAAAAGAATTGCTAGAAACTAAATGTTATTTGAGAAGAAGCAGATACGATCGCAGGGAGAAGAACTTGTTTCTGTCGCGAGGCTATCAGCAGAGATAATAATACAACCGGGTAAGACATGCACAGATGGATGCAATTTTTGTGGGACACATTCGATATGCTACCGCATACCTACGGCAATTAACAACATCCCGATCGAGGACAGTTGTCCGCTTCTGCACTTGATGGCCGTTTCGGATTCCGTCTCGGGTCCATCATCAGACACAATAGCAGAAACGGGTAATTCACAGGGAGTTGAGGTTTTTAGAGGTTACAGTCACTATACTACTGCATACCTGAGCCGATTAACGGCTCCCCTATCGCCTGTACCCTAATTGCTCGATTGCCAGCGTGCGAATCGCAACCTGCTTAACCTTCATCATTCGTGCTGGACTTGGGCGTGATTATTGTTCGGCCATCCGGCCCCCGGCGTTGGCGTTGGCGTTAGAAGACGCGTTCATAGTTGCGCTCCCAGAGGGGCGACTTGTTTTGACCAAACTAGGCCTCAGCACCAAGCATAGGTCGGATAGGTCATTGCACTTCACTGGGGGCCCGTAAACCATGACTTAAGCGAATTGCAGCCTACAGGATTGTCACCTCTCGCGAGAATTTCGGTCTCATTTAATTTGAGTATGTAGCCAAGTCTCGTAGAATGTGTCGCGACTTGAGAATTTGCGTGATTTCTCCAAACTGCTGCTGCCTGTTTGGCAATTCACGTCTTGAGAGACCTTCCAATTCCTCCGACGTAGTTGCTTTGTTCGCAACTGCACCGCATCCTATGAAGGACTCCAGATGTCTCTTGTCGTGGCACTTGGTCCTTTATTTTCATGGCCACACGCCTAAAGCTTGCTTCCGGTCTGTGTGCGACTCCAGTTCCAAGTGGTCTAATCAACATTTTGTACTGCAAGATGGTTGTGGATACAACCTTTTCGAATTACCATGCGCGAAACCGGGGACATTTAGGTCAATCGAAAGTATGTGTCACTTAGCCGCCACATCTGTTTACGGAAGCGCCCCTGCACATTCATTTTCACTCCCCCCTTTCCTTTTCTAGACAATAATTAATGGTCATCAATTACACATGAAAAAAGTTAGCCAGACGACTAGCACGCTACTTCAAACCACGTAAATCTTCCTCAGTTTCAGCTATTTCCAGGTGTCCTGATAACCGGGCATTTCTTCCGAAAACTATTAGAGTTCCATTTAGTTCGGATATCCTTTAGTCTGCGCCAATTCTTCTGACCGGGAATATAGTCGACCTATCCCATTTAAATAGAAACCCAGTGTCTGTTATCAGAAAAAATAGAGAAAATCGCGATTTGTGTAGGCTGTATTACAGGGTTATAAGCACCACTGTGTGCCCAGTGAAAACTGGGCTACCAGAGCTTAGGTTTCAGCTTCACTGGGGCCAGTACTTTAATCCGAATCATGCTTAAGGTTAGTAGGACCACTTGACAGACAATGACGAGCAATGACACACAGTAGATTCCCTAACTCATGAAACATCAACCGAAGTTCTGAAATGTGTTTTTTTTCACTCCAACGAATACCTTGAGGAGGGTCGTAATACCAACCAACGTGCAGCCTTATATGAAGATATATAGTCAACTTCGGGATGCCGACTTCCGAACGAGGTTCGCTCTTTCTGGCTGCCTGCAAAAAAATGTACCCTGTAGAAAATGGCCACGATTTTTTCATAGTTTTCGATGCACTTCGAACTAAATATATACTTTATAGAGAATGCATACAAACATATTCCTTCTTGTACACTTTTGATAGTTAATTACGCCTTCTTTGGTTTGACAGACGTTTCTACTCAAGCGCTTTTTTACGACCGCTAGATATTCATTCATATTACAAAGTACCCGTCAATTTATAAAGTTCACAAAATGATCCACGAATATTGCAAAATTTTACAACTTATGCTTCAAAGCGTATGGAAATATGTACTTTTTTCTTTGGCAGCATATATACAGCATTTAGGTTGAAAAACCTTAATTCAAATGTAATAGACGATGGGATTCAAACTTATTCGGCAAGTTAGAACAATTTTTAAAACGATTTCTTGGAGTATAAAAATTGAAGAAGGCTTACTTTTTTAGCAAACGTATACAAGAAAGAATATGTTTGCGTATTTTGGTAGGGCTGCTTGTGAGACCGCATATGGTAAAAGGAGTTGGTCAGATAATTCTCATGATCTACAGGCAAAAGGAGTTGCTTTGCTAGTTTTCTTTGCCCGTAGTTTTTATCTATTAACCATTGGGTCTGAACTATTGATTTTATTGTTCTACAGGCTTTCTTTGCACCAACGCTTTCAGTTAAGTAAATCAATTACAAGCGTCCTTAATTGCTTTCCATTGGCTCATTTTTCTTGCATCCAAACGGCCTGTGGTTTACCTCATCCCTATCATTCGCTTCTGCCAAGAATGAACTCTGAACATTTGGCAGGGAGAAGTCCTTTTACGGCGGTCTCACAAGAAAAGCTTACCAATTTTTTCTACCAAAATATATTTGAATTCACAGGCGCAGTGAAAATAAATGAGAAAATGCATACTACTTAAGTAGTTATTTTTGCTCACAGGCAGAACTAGGCTTTGAGAGAAAAGATTCTACGGGAAACAGGAACGAACTTTATGGTAAAGTTTCGACGCTGGCGCACCAGATCGTTGTCGGACTTGAGGAAAATGTTTAAAGGTTGCGTATTTTTAAACATGCTGAAAATCGATGATGATTTGTCATACTTGGTCAATAGCAGGTTTTGTTGGTTGGCGCTTTTTCAGGCTTCTTTGAGATTTATGTACATTGAATATTGCTCTGGAATGCATAGTCTATTGCCCATTCTATTGTGATATAATTGCGGAATGAGTTAGGTATTCCCATCTATACTCTCTATGGTCCTAATAACGTCTGCCTTTGGATGTCGAAGGACAGCCCCCAGGGTCAATTCACATACAATGGCGTCCATGCGACAGGCAATACTAGACTATCGGAATTCAGTTTCTTACCCCTGCAACAAGTCTCGACCAGCCAAATTCCTCAGGCTCGTCAAGAACCTGGTGTTTGTCAACGAGCTAATCGGAGTAAAATCTCTCCAACGCGGTTATTCAGCGTCTTCCCTGACCAAGATGGCTTACCAATATACACGGTGTGCGTGATGGGCTATCCGAAATCAGGAAAATCGTGCCTGTGTAACCGATTTTTCTGTCCGCATCCGGACTTTTATGAGAAAGTCCATACCTCCGTGATCAGTTCAACGGATTTTGCCGGACCCGTAATAAATTCAGAGCACTGGTTATTCAGGGGCACTGTTGTCCGCCGAATCGTCGAAGAGACAGATGCGCGCTTTCGTGTTGTTAAGCAGACTGAATTTGTGAGCGATGCAACCTTTTGCCTCTTTGTCTCTCCAAAAATATCCTCTTACCATTGTAGAGATTCTCACTCGTCAAGCACTCACAATGAGTACGTCCGGAGGAGCACAAGTGTAAAGCTTTACTCACCAAACAAACTTCGTTATATTTGTACAGAACAGTTGGGCCACGAGCAGCGATATGGAGAGGAGTACTTGCCCGATCGCGAACTCAAAATCAAATTAGTTAGCGCCTCCGTCCTCATACACGTGACCTGCCTGGTGACTTTACTCAGGATCAATTTTCATTCGTCGCCGAAATTTTGTCTGTTCTTCTCAAGCGCAAAAAACCTCTTGTGCTCGTTGCGACGAAACGCGACAAAGTAGACGAGCAGGTTCCGCAGGAATTTCATCAAATGCTTCAGAAATTTAGTAACTTCAAGCGGGTTCCACTTATTGAAGTCTCTTCTCCCTGCAACATAAACGTGCGCTTAGCGGACAATAAACCTCGCTTCAGCAAAATCCGACCCTCTTTCCTATCAAGAGGCCACGCGAGAGCGTGATGAAGAGTATCGCATTGCACAAGAGGCTTTTGTTAACCAAATATTGAGGTGTACATCAGAGTTTTTGGTAAACTGGCAATCCTTTATGCCCCGCTACAGCCATCAAGTTGACGTCACGCGTTTCGTAAATCTTGTGGGCTCGACAGCGGATCGGAGTACTTTTGAACAGTTTTCTGAATTGCAAAAAATAGCGACGAAAAGGAGACATATGGCTAATCTTCCAAATGCCCTAAGAGCACTGCTTCCCCACGTTGGACCTGTAACAAATCAGGCACCTGAAGTCATTCTGGAGCGTCTGCAAGCACACCCAGACTTCGATTCCTACTTCCTGAATGATGACACGCCCTCCAACGTAAGTTCGGGGACACAAAGTGTTACAAGTCAAGAGCAAGTTCTCGATGGAAAGTGGATCCGAATTGGACGCCAGGACAACCGAATTTTCCTTCAGATTGGCACTGAAAAGGGACCGGCCGGATAGGCTCTAAGTCTTTTTGGAGTGCTTCTCCGATCGGGCCTGTTTGGAGCGCTGGAGTACTCGAATGTGCGCTTTCGAGTCTATACTCTACGAATACCAACTCGTGACCACTCATCTTGCAGCTGAGCACCTGGACACACTGGCCCCCTGTCAACCCATAAAGCCCGGCCAAACCTTTGAGGATTTTAGAACGCAGTTCTCTGCCTTTCATAACATTACTGACCTCAGTCTGGACGATCAGTGCGTGGTCTACATGCGGTTTCAAGAAATTCTGCGAACAAGTGTGAGAGAGGAGTTTCTAGACCTGCTACTGGACAACTACAGCCTCTTTATCGACGGCGTGTCGAGCTATCTTGATCGTCTACAGGAGAGCAGTACTACCAGAGCTAACAACCCAGACCTCGTTGCTGCTAGCTTTGATGCTGCGTCTCGGCGCACCTGCCTTAGTGACCAGGATAACTCGCTCTCTCCAAATCACTCCTTTTCTACCTCCTCTAGTCTAACGGAGTCACTTCGACTGCTTCGCATTCAGACTTGTGATACCCAATTGGTCACCGCCGGCCCGCCCCCGAAAGGTGCCAAGGAAGAGCAAATGGCCCTGATAAGTGCAAAACTCTGCAGCGATCCACGCTACAAGCGCATGGACTACCTACCCAGCGAACGTCAGACCTATCTGACCAACTGCTTTGAGGTCCGCCTCCACGACCCCACAGATCGAGTGCCGGCGCCTCCTCCTTCACCTCTACAGGCCAACCGACTGAGTTGGACATTAGAAAGACAAGATAACTACCTATCACTCCATCGCTCAGCCCATGCACAGTACCCTCCTCCGAATGCCTATTTTCCTCCTCCACCCTCCTTCCTGACCTCCCCGCAGCCTCCTCCGCGACTTCCCCTGTTCGCTCGCCCCTCACACTCCTCGAGGCGCTGCATGGACAGCTTGTTTGCGGGTTACTGCCGCCTGGCTGCCGGACGTCAGGCTCCACCGGCTTCTGAACACGGTGGCGGGGCGCGTGTCCTCTCAAATCGCCTCTCGCGGTTCATTGGCCAGAGCGAGGAACTCCTCTCGATAGCGGTGTGTTGTGTATGCGCAGATGTTTTGGCGGCCACGGCTGCCATGAACCTGCTGCAGTGCGCCGGCTTCCTGCCCGAAGACCTCGCCACCAGTTCCAACAGTCTGGACTCGCCGATCAGCAGTGGTGGTCGACTCTACTCGTAGCCCCTCTCCTCAACCCTCCCCGCGGAGGCTTCCCTCTCTGCAGCGGGCGCTTCCTCCCCCCTGGAGGATGCAGTGCAGGAGACACTCCTGTCTCACCACGAACTTGCTCACAACATTCTCTGCGAAGGAAATGCCCAAAAACGAACCTCAAGCGCTGTCTACGATAGTGTAATCTTCATTTTCTCTTCCGTCGACTGGGAGGGCTGTCGACTGAGTGCTTCTGATCAATCACCTCGAACAACAACAACAATAACAACAACGTAGGCGCTCGTTGGGCGCCCAACAATGACTCCCCAGGACTCTCCGTGTCCTCCAGCGACACGGAACACCAACTGTCCCGGTCCACTGCCGCCTGCACTTGCTGTCAGCTGGTGTTTGCCAATGAAATAAAGCAGAACGGGCTTGCTGACACGATCAACAGCGCTGTCGCCTTGCACTCCTCGACGGCGCCGTCACCGCGACGGCTCTGTTGCTGCGGTCTCTGCCACGCGCCCACTGCCCGCGGTTTCCGACAACGAAGTCTCGTTTCTCGCGTCGCCGGTGTCTCCTCCATCCTCCGCCTGCTGGGACCCATTCCAAGCCTGCTGCTCAGTTCGTCGGATGTGTATCCACAGCCCGGATTGCCATAAGGGAGGGACAACAACACAGCCGCCCACTACCACCACACTGGTGGCCGATGACGCCACCGCCGACACGTTTTCAGGCTCTTTTTTCAACTTCCTGCCCATGTCGCATGCAGAAGACTCCCACTCGCCACAGACGCCGATCGCCCGATGTAAAGAGGCCGGCGACGACGACGGTGGCGGTGGTGGTGGTGGCGGCGGCGGCAAGGAATTTTGCCCCTCCTTCCAGAGTGTCGATGCTACCCGCAATCTATTGGCACCATCGAATGCATTTACCTTCGACACCGCCAGACCCGGCAACCAGTACAAAATGAATGATGAGGTCGCCGGAAGTGATGAGGAGGAACAGTGCGGCGGAACGGGGCTAAAACTTGCTTTACATACACTCACCGAATTCCTAGAGTGCTGTTGGACGGCAAAAAGCGATCACGAAGGCAAGCGTCAGCCCGTTTGCACTCCCCGTCCACAGCCCAAGACCAACAATCGAGAGTCTTGCCCGCAAGGTGGCGGCCCCCGTTCAAGCAGCCGCACCGGCGGCGGCGGTTTCGATCGCAGAGAACTGCGCACTCCGGTTGAATCAAGTCCCAGCCGAGCGAAGACGACCCCAAGCACCTCAAACAGCATCAGGAGGCTTTTTCCGCAACGTCACTTTCACCACCGATACCACCACCATCATCATCCTTACCGCCACCACCATCGCCTTCACCTACACCACCACCATCATCGCAAGCGCCATCGCAGTCACCAGCCACTTTGTCGTTCCGTGCTCACCTCTGCTGATGGTATTCACGCCGCATCATCTCGCTCCGGTAGCACGGTACGAGAATCTGCCTGCGTGCCCCTGACCGGTGCGGCGGACAGTACCACCGGCGGATCATCCTCCTCTCAGCCGCTGCCGATGCTGGTGTCGACGCCTCCACCATCATCGAAGATGAACGCCGATTTGACGCTGGCTGTGCCACCTCTGCAAGAGTGACGGACCTCTTTTCCGCGATTTTGCTGGAGCCAGGCCCACAAACAACAGAACCGTCGGCGGTCATCACAGTGCCCTTGATGGAAACCAGTTCCATTTCAGCGTCCTCACTACCTCTGCGACCGACCGCCAACGGGGATAGACCGAAAGCGGTTTTAGGCTCGTCTTCTTACCACAGCCAGCGCTTACACCGATTTAGATCAGTCTCGACGGGTTCGTCACTTCGTCGGTTTCCAACAAAGACTGCGACCTCTTCTGCAACAACTCAGTCGAACAGTCTCCTCGTTGGCACCGCTGCCGGCGGCGGCGGCCAGTGAGACGACCGCCGGCACTCCGCAGTTCCTGTGTGGCAGCGCACCACTCACCATGCTCAGCAGCTGTCTCAGTGGCTCTGCATCCTCCGCCTCGACGACGCTCGTGGACGCGATCTCCTCCGCCTCCACCGATGTGGAAACTGGGTGACCAAGCCAAGCCCGGCGTGCCATCCTGCATTCTTCGATAAACACCTCCTCCACACTCTGCTTTCCCGCCATTGAAGGTCACAACGCTGCTGTCTCGGCGACCGACACCACCCAGGCCGGAGCAGGCCATGTCACCAAGGAACGGACGCGGTGGAGCAAGAGAAACATGAAGCCTCATGCGAAGGTCACCGCGGTCTACCCTACTTGGCTATCTGCGTACCGTGACTACCCCGCTAGCAATTTTATCAGCCAGACCTGACGGCCTAAACATTCACCCTTGGTTCGACCCAAAGCGGACTGTCGACAATCTGGACGGATGCCTCTGTTTTGCCAGTTCCGTTGGCGGACTCTGCAATCAGCAAGGAAGAATCAGGACGTGGCTTCCACACGGTGATGATCCTAGGAAACATTGCCATGCCCCCTCCCATTGGATTTCCTTCCTTTTATCTTAAAAGTCCCATACATAACCCCCACAAGAGCGAAAGTTTTTCTCCTAAAATCCATGAGGAGTTTTTTTCACTGTCTGCTTCTATTTTCATCCTATGACACAGGACAACTGGCCTCGCCAACAGTTTGAGAAAAACATTTTCTGCTACCATTGCACATATGTACAAATAGGGCACTCAAAAAAATCTTCCCACATTTCCCTCAATATACTGATACTGATAATCCAAATCAACGTGCCTATTGATACATGATTCGTTAGAGTAAATGACTTCTACAAATTCGCGGCCTTTTTATATGGGCAGGAACCTACTTTGTGGGTTTGGTCTCATGCAAACTTGTGCTCAGTTTCGAGCGAATGCACTGTGACCTCGGACAGACGGCCATGCCTCTTTACCGCTAATTGATGTTCATGAATGCGTGTAGAGGCGGACCTTCTTGTTTTTCCACAATAAACTGCATCGCGGTCACCGCAAGGAATTTGGTGAACGACCTATTTTCTGTCCAAATAGCCAACTCTATCCTTAGGGTTTACAAGCTGATTTCGAAGCGTGGTCGGTGGCTTGTGTGCCACTTGGATCTGGTATTTCCTCAGGTGTCTTTCAACGAGTTCAGTCACGTTTCTAATATATGGAAGTGCTCGCCAACTTCTTGGATTGGGCGATTGATCGGAAAAATCAGGTTCCTTTTCTTTTTGTTTTAACTCTTGTCGTCTCATGCATCGACGCAACAACTGGAATAGGTAATTGAGTTCAGCTTGGTAGGGTTCGCGGCAATAACAGTGCGTTTTGGCTCGATTCATTAGGGTGGTAACAGCATTCCGGTTGTGAGCAATAGGGTGATTGATCTCGTAATGAAAGATGATATCAGCATAAACCTTTCTGCGGTTAACCGATATTTGAAACGTTCCGTCAGCATTACGCCGTACGACCGTCAAGAAATTGGAGTTTACTGTTTACTTATTTTCGAGCGTAAATGTGATTTCTGGCATCGTTGAATTGAGCATTTTACGTAGTGTTTGCAGTTGGTCCTTTTTAACGAAGACAAACGTGTCATCGACATTGCGTACCCACAACTTCGGGTTAACTAGTGGTAGGGACATAGTTTCTAATTTTTGCATCGTTATTTCAGCCAAGAAGCCTTAAATGACTGACCCCATTGGGGCACCTTTTTATCTGTTTATAGTATTGCTAAGCAGCCTGATGTGACGGAAATATCTTGCGATTAGACTGTGAAGTAATCAGAATTAAAACTCTACAAATATTATGGCTGGGAATTCATGTAATGTCATGATCGATTTTTTTTACTTGGTAGTGTACCACAGATTTGATTGCATGGTATCGATCTAATTAAAGAATTTAATTTTGAGGTAGCCTTGTATTATGAAATACTGCCTTTTTAGTTCCGAATCCTGAGGATAATGGGCACTTATTTTGGCGAAATCGGAAGTAGCCAGATATCAAAGAAATGTCCTAAGAGAGGAGTAAAGATTTCATTCATATGCCTTAAGTTATGGGTTAGCCCCAATATAAGGTAAAAAAGTTTAAAGGATATTTTTTCCATGGCTGAAAAATCTAGTCTTCAGTAAATGAAAATGTAAAAAGCTAAATTTTAGAAATCGAATTGTTTTTCAGAAACAAAGAACAAATACAGTACCGTGGAAAACGGTAACATGCGCAGATATTCGTCAATTGAACATCCATGTAAATCGCTTTTTTGAAGAGGTAACCCATTATATCACGTTCATTTATTAATCTCAAGCATAACGATATCCGGCTTCAATTTCGGACGTTCTATTTGCCCGACAATTTGTTTTGATAATTTGGATAGTTTATAAATGTGGTCCACTTTGCCATCTTGAAAAAGAATAATATCCAACAAGTCATTTTTCGGTACCTTATTTTGAAGGCTTTGATATGAATGTTGAATAGAAATTGCATTAATGGAAGAAAGCTTGAAAACACTGAACATTATCTAGAATAGGCCAGAATTTATAAGGGGTGATCTCAAACTATTTGCAATCCATAAATAGCAATATGAATAATAGATATTGACTGAATAAAAGTTATTTCAGTTAATAAGTTAGCTTTTACGGCTATTTTGATGTATAATTACGATTATCCTTTCAACAGACGATTACATTTAAATTTATTTGCCAAATTTATAGCTATCTTATGTCTGCGGAACTTGAGAATAGATAGGCAATATTTAGTCGCGCTCAACACGTAGTAAACTGTTAAAGCTGAACTGTTACTTTTGTAGTTAGACCTTATTAAGCTACATATCTCTCCACAGCTTTTTCAGGGTAATTTGCGAATGCTTAACCCTGATTTATAGGATCTGCCTGCACGTTTCAGTTGACAACATGCACACCTTTAAGATTTGATTTTATATTTCATCTGTTGAAATGCTTTTGTCCCTCAGATAAGTCATAAAAGGCCGACCAGAAATAAGCAGGTAGCCATGCTGAGCTAAATAACCCCTGACCAATAAGAATGAATGTAGTTTCCCGTTTGTAGTTCCTCAAGGGCCACTTAGGTTAGCCACGGCAGGTGACCCTATTACAACGCGCCTAATTATACCACAAGCGAACGGGCTGAGCAATCACTAATAAGCCACTGTCACGTCTCAGACACTGATATGCAGAATGGATTGACAAGGACACCGCCAGTCCGCCCCATTGCCGGACTTCGTCCCGAGGCAGGGAAATTCAACCCTGCACAACGCCAGCGGCAACTGACACCAGAGAAAGCAACTCCAGGTATTGTATGCGATAAAACTCTCCTACGGGTGGCTTCCAGAATTAAGCTCTTCTTTTTGTGTAACTCCTTGAGGAACGCAAAAGGGCGTAATCAGACGGTAACGCAGCTTGAAGTCACCGTTACAACAGAACTGACGGCCATCAATGCGGCAATTGTCTCTGCTGTTTCCCGTTTTGCCAAGATGCCTCTCTAAAACGACGCCTTCATGGGTTTTACTGGCCTTTAATTGGCAGACGTATAGGCTTCTCTAAACGAGTTTCTATCGATCTTGAGACTGTTAGTGTTGACAAAATGCAGGTGCAAACATGGCACTGGAATTGTTTTCTCTTATGAATTCAAGGTTAATTTGCTGACTGCAAGACTTAATGGGTCACTCATTATGCATTTTAAGTAGGTTGGACACAGAAAGGAAACATAAAACCCAAAAGGTAGCTGTAGTGTGCAGGAAGATGCCTCAGTTGCTGCGTGCACTCAGGCAGGACTGAACTGCACACCCCGAACGACTTAAGGTAGTATATTACTGAACAATTATAGTAAACTACTTGACAAGTATCCAACGTACATACACGGTATTAGGCGGAATCCGCAGCTAAGATATCAGCCAAACGCCATCATGCAGGTCAATCACATATAAGACGCACGCTCCGCTATGGTTGTTGGCGACGATCACCAACTTCAACTAAGCATAGACGGTCACCGCTTAAATGTGCCCAGAGTTAGTAAGGATCTGGTTATATCATATTCTGTATTCTGATTGTCTCGAAACCGTGCCGAACTACCGGGTTTATTCTCAGAAATTTTAAAATCATCAATATTAGAACAAACCCTTATAAAATATACGTTAGACTTAGTCTGTTCGTTTCGGTTTAGTTTTCTGTGCGCTAGTGAACGGACGAAAACAGAATCAGTCCAGCATTTCGTAACTAAAAGAGTTTTCGCGTTAAAGCACCGCAACTTATCTTGTCAACAACGTTGTGAGCTTACTAATCTTGAT
Source organism: Ligula intestinalis (assembly GCA_036362985.1). Lineage (NCBI taxonomy): Eukaryota > Metazoa > Platyhelminthes > Cestoda > Diphyllobothriidea > Diphyllobothriidae > Ligula > Ligula intestinalis. The sequence continues at coordinate 1,118,218 of JAYGXS010000005.1, forward strand.
CCGTGATGGCTTAACAGATTACAGAAAAGATTATTTTTACTGTTTAACCTTTCAAACAGTCGTACTCTGACGCAGCTCAACCACTATCGACACACCAGTCATCTAGATGTTTTTATTTATTTATTCCTCCGGCACGTACAGCCAGCTATCGCTGGTTTATTTTTTCAGAAAATGTCATAGCAGTCTGAAACAAGCAGTCCAGAAGTATCCAATTTCAGCATAGTTAGCCTTTGTTAAAGAGAGTTATCTCTAGTTTTCTACATTCAGGATAGCTTTCAAGAATTTCGGATACTGACTCGGTGATATTTGTTTCCCGCCCTGATGGTATTCGGGGACTCTGAATCTTGTGCCAGCCTCCAGGCTGAATCTACAGTCTGAAATCGGCTAATTGAGAAGAAGAAGAAGAAGAAGAAGAAGAAGAAGAAGAAGAAGACTCGATCGCTAGGACAACACGTTTATTCACCTGACGTTTCGACATCCGTCGCGGATTCATCAACAGAGACGTGAGTAGGAAACAGTAGCAAAAACGGGTATCATATACACAGTAGTACTGTTTCCTACTTATGTCTCTGATGATGAATCCGTGACGGATGTCGAAATGAATAGCGAACAAACGTATTTTCCCAGCGATCGAGTCTTGTTTTTCTTCTTCGCAATTGCTTCCTGGGACTCGCATGTTCGCTTATATTGGCAATCGGTTAATTCTTCCGCCGACAGCAAGCAAACCTTCTCTGGTGCATAATACTGGACCCTGTGACATTCAGGGGTAACTGAATATACTCTGTTCATATTTCTTCCCCCTCTCTCGTCCCGAACTTCGATCATGCAACGAGCTGCATTCTTTTTTCACCTAAAAAAAACAGATTGAGTTTTTTTTACTCTTAGCTCCACCCCCCTACTGTATATATGCTTTCACCTTGCCTGTAAACTGGCAGTAAATAAATTCCAGCGTTAGATTACCTGGAAGTGGAGGGCTGGGTGACCGTCAGCATGCCTTGCGCCGCCATGGCTGCTGCCTCGACTGCTTCTGCTGCCGCCGCGGTAGCCTGACGCTGATTGGCTAATGTGGCCTGTTGAACCTGACATTGATTGCTGTTGCTGTTGCTGGCGAGAGCGTTCGATCGTGTGCTCGGTCTCGCGCCGCTGCCGGCGTAGACAGAAGCGCTGCGTTGTTGACGCCACCGACCGGCGGTGCTGACGCAATTCAGGGGCTGTAGGTTGCTACTGTTGTTGTTGCTGTTGTCTGTGGTCATTCGAAGAGCCTGGGCAGCATCGCCACCGCATTCTGAATGGAATGACGAGTTCTGATCGTCTTGCTGGACACGCTGCACATGGTTGCTCTGAAGGTGCACACAAACACAGTGAGGAACAATTGGGCAGTGTATGAAAGGCTTTTTTCCTTATTGTTTACGCACTAGCGTATCCCTTGTCAGTGCGGGCCTCTTATAAGCAACGCCTTAGTTTAGTATAACATAACTACCCACTTATTTCCTTGTAGCTTATTATTTAGCTTAGTTTAATTTATTAATTTTAGTTTAGTGTAATTTGCAAAAGTATTACTTAAGTTTACTTTTTGGTTTATGAACTAGTTTTATCAGTTTTATTTTAGTCTAGTTTTAGTTTTTTATTTTATGGTAAACTACGGTACTGCTTATAAGGATCCCTTTAACTCATAGATTACTTCACAGAATAGATTAACTACAAGCCTAACGTCAACCGGTAGGCAGCCTGCATCCTATAAGTACTGCGACTCCCCGACTACGAACAAGTCGGGTCTGATGATGGGTCCGAGAACGAATACGAAACGTCAGGCGAATAAAGTTCTTGTCCCAGCAGTCGCGTCTACTTTTTCTCAGTCGTGGCTATTACTGTAATTGGTGACCCATCTGTATGCCTTTGAGGAAAATGCAAACGCAGGCGTACCTTTAAATATGAGCCAAACCCTAAAACTTCAAACCTAAACAAAAGGCCCCAATCTCAATCTCGAACCCAAATCATGGGCTGGCAAGCCACGATCTAAGACTAAGGCAAATCGTAGCGCTAAGCGTAGGACTAACCGCACCCTTAGCCTCCACATTGAGTCCGCTAAGAGATTGCAATGACATCAAAAGCACTCATCGAGTTTTAAAGCTGCATAGTACAGCACTTCTTTCATGACCTTTTTCCAGGCAATCCATAATGAACCACAGCTATCTAAATAGAACAAAAAATACTTTCGCGAATAACCCCAGAGTAGCATTACATACTACCATACCCGCACTGTATCCACGAAGTACCTCACCAAACCAAATCCATAGGTTAAGCAGCCTTCGGTGTTTCTACTCTACAACCTCAAACTGCCCTGTTGTGTTCAGGTATGTTTTCATTTAGGTGGTTTAACTGTTGTGTAACCGAAGGTCTCTTTTTTGGTGTAAATTCGAGGATCTAGAGAGCAGTAGTCGAATTTGCGCGTCTCTTGAAAGTTTGAGAAGAAGGGGACGCAAGCCCTGGGGGCCAGAATTTTATCTGCCTGACGTTTTAGATTCTCACCCGAACCTACCATCAGCGGTAACAAGAAAAGATACAGCATTCATAGAATCTATTTGCGATATCATTGCCATCCAAGTGCGGAAATTAAGGATTCGAATGCGGCAAGCAAGCAATCATTGCACCAACTCATGGACTACTAACGATAAATGAGGAGACTGCCAACTATGAAAGGTATGTGGTGGCATGATAAGTGCATCCTATAACTATCATACCCCTTGCGCGTATCGCTGATGATGGGTTGGGGGTGAGGGTCCGAAACGTCAGGCGAATAAAATGTTCCTGCCGGTGGACGAATCTCCTTCTTTTAATTTATGTTCTGCAATTCTTTGCTTGAATGGTTTGGGCCTTTCTAACGGTTTATCAATTGCGATCTCAACTGCAACGATAAGTCAGGTCGGTACGTTTGTTTTGGAAGTGCCGTGTTGTCTTCCTCTTGAAATATCTTAAATAGAGCTGAAGTGTCTGCAATACACTGCTCAAGTTTTTCCTTCGATATTGCTGGACCTCATTGGATTGTGTGGGCCAAGAAGTGTGGAGTTTGAGTAATAACTAATAGGACAGAAATGGCTATTGCAGTCTCTCATGCCTTTGCCGGTAACGTCCATCTTTATACTCATCTTGGTGGAACCTGGATTTTATGTACTCCATTGAAACTCTACGGCATCGTCGTTCTTTATGACGGTGCTATGACGAGGTAGACACATTGTAACGGACCAGTGCCCTCGGACTCCTTTCAACACCATCAGTCTATATGTACAGACCAAAACATAAGCGCCTCAAGAAGTGAGGCGAATATCCGCATTCCATGTGTGTACGTGTGCATAAACGAAACAAAAAAGGCGCTTCGCTTGCTCGCTCGACTCCAGTAAGAGTTCGAAAGCTCAGGCGAATAAAAGCATAATTTCGGCGCGTGTAGGGCGTTCTTTTTTAGTTGACTACGTGCCTTGCCTTTCCAGTAACGAGGCAAAAGTGTTGTTTATGTAACCATCTGTAG
>JAYGXS010000005.1:1133630-1151181 GCA_036362985.1 Ligula intestinalis
AGGTCGACCTTCGGCGCATTGCCTTCCTCACTAAAAACAATCCGATGCGCTTGAAGCTATCACGGTGCACTAAAAGCGGTGGCTTGGAGGGTTGCTAAGTGACGGGAGAACTCGGACACCACAGTCAGCCCAGTGTGTATCTTGTTGTATGGAGTGGCTTACTGCGGGCTGAGAGTCAGGCTGCAATGGCTCCTTCTTAAAGTGGCCTTCACAGCACTCCCATGCGGGGGCCTACATAGCAAGGTTGTGTTTTTGTGGCGTGTGTTAGAGTCTGTTTTGCGCACACCGCCTGCGCCCTCCTCCATCTCTAGTCTTCCCGACTTTTTTCATGATACCGGATGCAGGTGTGGGAGTGGAGAGAGAGAGTGAGATAGATCCGGTGCAAGTCTACTTTCACTATAATCCAGTGTGAGTCACCGCGTCTGCCTCAGCTTGCTGGTGGGCATCGTCGAGAGCGACGATCGAACTTTTGGACCAACACGGAGGCCAAAGCAGGGTTCGAATGAAAGAGAATGTTCGCATTCCAGGTATTTCTATTGGTAAAGAAGACACACGATCGAGCACTGGAACGAATTGTATTTTGTCCTAAAAGCTGCAGCTCACACCTACGAAACAGGCCATGAGTTCAACTTCGCTGCCATCAAGGTACTCGCCCACGTGGGAAACAAGACGAGCAGAGAATCTATCGAAGCCTGGTCCACGGATGAAAATTCTGTCAACAGATGTGTCGAATTGGCGCCGGCGTACAGGGCCTTACGCTATTGCAAACGATCACATCCCGACGCTCACCATCATTAATTGGCCCAACATCCTCCCTACTCACCCCACTTTTGGTGCTGACGTGGCCATTTGGCGCCCAAGCCTACACAGTTCCTCTCCTCTCATCCTCCTTCCCCTCTCCTATGACTTTTTAATTGCCCTTTCCCCCTATAACTGTTGCTTGTTTTTTGTTGACGATTTTATTTCTGTAAAAATTCCCACCCAACATGCCGATCTTGCCTACTGGCACAGGCTAACACAGCCCACAGTGGTGAGTCGGTGGCACAAACACACAATTATTGATTTTCTGCACGTTCAACATTTTAGTTATTGTACACACGCCACAAGTAGCCACCCATTTGTTGCTGTTTTTCATCTCTGACGATGGACTCCTGCAGAAGCCCGAAAGCTCAATACAATTCGTTCCAGTGCTCAATCGTTTGTCTTTTTTACCAAAACAGGGTACTGCAGGTGTTATTCGGGTTGCGCTCCTTTAACAACTGTCGAGCATGTGGGTGGCGTGGTTGACATGCGTAGGTGTAGACTCAGGCATCAGTCGCGCGTGACTTTTATGGTCTCCATTCTGTTTGATCTGAGTCAGGTCTGGCAGTTCACGCCGCTTGCACCCTAAACGGTCCGCGTGATAGATGCGCTGGACCGACACGTGGGCCATATGAGAGTACGGCAGGCGTGATTTTGTATTTACACCGGAAACGAGGGTGGGAGTGGCGAGCGAGTGGGCAGATTCTCCGCAAGTCTGCTTTAACTCCTGCTTTCGTTTGCGGTAGGTCGCTGCGGTGCTTAATGTGGCCTTCACAGCACTCCCACGCGGGGGCCTACATAGCAAGGTTGTGGCGCGTGTTAGAGAGTGTTTTGCACACACCCCCTGCGCCCTCCTCCATCTCTGATCTTCTGTTGACATCCGGTGCGGGTAGGGGGTGGTCAGAGAGTGGGGTAGATTCGACGAGTCTATGTTCACTTTAATTTAGCTGTAGTCCCCGCGTCTGCCGTCAGCTCGCTGAAGCTCGCGGTGGACATCGTCGAGAGTGACGGCCGAACTGTCGTGTCGGGCCCCCTAAACGGGTCGCTTGTTTGATGGGCTGGACCAATATGGAGTTAGATCCGGAGATGGCCCGTGTTATTCGGGTTGCGCGACCATAAAAAAATTCGGCACATGGGGGAGGGGGCTGGTGTCACGCCTAGGTACAGGCTCACGCCGCACAGGCCACCTGCGCCTGATCTCTGCTTGATGACGGTATAGGGGTTATTATACTGTGTGCGGGTATCGTCCGCGTCTGGTCCCGCCTCCGATCCACTTAACTCTGTCTTTAAAACGGACAGAGGTGGGCGAGGAGACAGAGGAAGTGAATGCGGTAGCTGCAGAGCAATTCTACTCTCTCTTAACACTAATTCACATGCATAGTACCGTCCCTGCATTACTCTCCTGTGGAGCAGGCGACAGGCATCGTCGGATGTGACGATCCCACTGCCGTGTCTGTGTATCGTGCCTTCAGTTACAGATACTGCACCACAAGCTCAGAGAAAAATGCAACATGCAGCTAGGGTACTTACCTTTTTGCACGCTTGTGCGTGCATTTTTTCTGCGCAGCGGTTTGCCTCTTAGGTGTTACTTCCAGTGATAGACTTGCCACGAAACCTGTAAAGTGATACCGTTGGAAGGCTACGATCTCGCCTTCCTGCAGCACTTGCTACATTTACGCCTGAAAGGAAACAAATACGTGCACATACAGGCACGCTATAGCGCTACTTTCTACTCGGACAAAATAGACCGGCAAACCCCGGGCAAAATATGAGCTAGGGTTTTTTTTTGTTTCTCGTGCAAAGGTGTGATTCTGTCCTGGCGATTCTCCTGATTTAAATAAGGGGGAGGGCTATGCTAGCGGGAACCACTGTCAAGGCAGAAGAAACAGGTGCTGTGAACATGAACTGATTATGACTCCGTCATCAACGTAATCGAAGCCGGACACAACCAGGATTCAGCCCTAGCACAAAGAGTGAACAGTTTTCACGAAATGGAAATGCTTCCTTTTCTGTCGGTCTGTTCCTAGGAATGTCGGAGAATTTTAATATTAAGTAAGATGTGAGATAAACAAATCCAGAGAGTGGAAACTAAATAGATGGAGGAAATAGAATTATCACGAAAGAAGCAATGAAAAAAAATTTTTTTAATGTTCTTCCAGTGTTATTTAGAACGGTCGGAGATCTGAAGTCAGTAGCACCTATTCTCATTAACAGGTGAATTCTGTTCTCTTCTCAAATGGAAAAAGCGTTTGTTATGTGAAATTTCTGCAGGCTGATCGGTTAAAACAGATGCATGTTATCGACGGTCAGCTTATATTGTACTGCTTAGTTTTAAGTCATTTTTACGACCTTTTAGTTTTCACTCTTAAGGAAAACAACATTCCCAAGCTATAGAAGATTGCCTATTTCATTAAATTTTAACAAAAATTACCGTAGCTGCCCCTATCTCCTGAAGTGCAAGGATTTTTGCTAGAAAATCCCTGATACGCAAAAGTGGCCCTAGTGGCCTTCCCAAAAGTATTACAACAGTAAAGTAAACATGGTAATAAAAACGAAGATATTTTGTGTTTTATCAAATGGCCTTACGTTGGCTAGAAATAGCAGTTATTTTAGAAAACCGGAAAATTTCTAATAAGTGAAAAATCGCGGTTACTGCGTAGACTTAAGTTCATGCCAAAGAAAACGAGTGCATGAAGTAGCAATAGCAAAATTACGTTTTAAAAGCACCCATTTGGGAAATTTTCGGCTAGATATGTTTCCATATTACGTGCGATGCAAAGTACGGTGGTAACTAAACATTCCGAATTTCAGATATGTAATCCAACAAGAACTGTCTAGAAGTGTCAGTTGTTTCTTCGCTATATAAGTGTTTTGAGATACGTTGCACTAAGGTAACCGGATTTTTGCTTGATTGCGCGCATTAGGAGGTTAGAGGAATAAGGTATTTCATAAGATCACATCTAGACATGCCGGTTAGTGAATAGCACATTTTACTAGCTTTATCAGGTCAGATCGTGAAAGTACCATTTTATGCATATTAAACAGCAGGTCAGTTCAATGAATAGAATAAACAACTTGAAATGCGCGTTAAACCACACACTTAAATCTTGATCTTAAACTTTCATGAATTACTGTATGAGGAATGTTTTCGATTCGAAAAACAGTCGATGATGAGCACGTCAGCCAGCACGCTGACTTGTGACAGCCGATAAGTGAGCAGAAATCACACGAGCTCCCCAGCGATCAATATTACGGTCAATCAATATCCAGCAGGCAGGTCCAAGTTCGTGCGTCGAGCGCGGATATAATAACAGGCACGCGGCAAGGCTGCAACAGTCCCGGCGAACAGGAAGAACCACCCAGTTACTCTGACGATGGAACCGAGAGAGTTCCCGAAACGTCAGTCTCAAAATAAATCAGTCCTTGTCCACGTAAGTTCTTGTTCCTCTTATTTGGAGGATTGGGAAAAAGTTAAGTAGCCTTGTAATATTTGATGTCGTGCAACCTAATCCTATGATACTTCGTTCAGTATAGGATGCTAGCTCTCGAAAAACTTTCTTCCGGCTGCCCGAAAGAACAATGCCCTGTAAAAAAACCACTACTTAACTAGTATGCATTTCCTCATTAATTGTATATGTCCTTAAAAATTCAAATCTAATTTATAGAAAACATGCACGAACCTATCCTCTCTTGTGCTCATAAAGTAGCCATCTACGCCTTCTTAAAAATGTCTACATGGTGAAAGTGTATCGTGCAGTTTTGATAAATTTTCTAATTATTATATTTTCTAAGATAGTAATAAACCCATTAATAAATCGCCGTATCTGTTCCATCATCACTGCTGCTTGTAGAGTACACAATATGATCCACACCCAATGCAAAATTTAATGAGCACTGCCTTTTGCCTTCTTCACCACAAGGAAGATTGGTGATTTTGTTCAGGAGAAAGATATAATGTGTGTAACGACAGGTCGGGGTCAAAAGTAATCGGAATTGGGAATGTTTTTTTCTCAGCTGAACGATGTATTTTTTTTCCATTGCATATTAGAAGATGTAACTATCGACATAATGAGTGCAATAAAGGATATTTTCGTGTATGCTTTCTGTAAAATATATTTGAATTTACAACAACAGATAAAATCAATTCTTAAATACCATACGACGTAAGTGGTTGGTTTGACAGGTAGCAGGGAGGAGGCTCATTTAAGGTGAAGCGCATGAAATCTCTTCCAATTAGGTTGCATGCTGATAAATATTGCCAGCGTATTGAAGTATTTCTTTCGAATCGAAAATACATTTCAGAATTTTGGTTGCCATTCCATGAGATGTGCAGTCGGCCTTGAAATCTTGACGTTCGTTGATGAACACTCACCGACTGCTAACGGAACTCACTCGTGCCTTAGGGCTCATTCTCAAACTCCGAAAGCAATCGCCCAATGAAAGCATCGCCAGCGGTGACGAGGGAAACTCGACTGGCCATACCTGGGTCAGTAGCCGTCACCAGCCGGCCCTACCCAACCCCAGATATCAGTTGCTATGTAGAGGAGATATTACCCTAGGATACAGCTTTTGGGCTGCTTAAATTATTACCATCCCCCTGACACAGCATCCCATGGTGCCATGCTGTGACCCGTTGTACACCTGTTCACCGGGCGACCAGCGACAGGGTGGCGAGGTGGACTTATTTGTGTGTCGACGATGCGATTACAAGCGGGACATGGATACGCGCAGTGGGGACCGCACTGAGACAGCGATAATTGTCCGCGGAATCCTCCCCCAACCAGTAGTAATAAAACTGATGCTGTATGAGTATCCCAGCGAGGGGTGGGATTAGGTTGCAGCAAGTACCCAAAGTCCACGAGTCAGTGCGGTCCTCGCGACGGGCGGGGATTGGAAAGTTAACATCAAGCGCGGCTGGTTTATTCGACATGATCTCAGTGCCCGGCTGGATCATATGTAGGCGGGGGGGAGGGGGAGTGGGGCGAGCTGATAGACATCGCCCACCCCCCCCCCTCCAGCCTTGACCACGTGTGCGAGGCCGGCTTCGGCTATCCCCTTCTTCAGACTCGCCCATAGCAACCGGGCCCATGGTTGTCGATGCACAAAGAGTACTTGGTAGGTTCCCACGCCAAGCTCTTCGTTGGAAATACGTTGTTCCCTCTCCAAAATTCAACTACAGCAGCAACAGTCAGGGTTTGAGAGTGAGAGGAATGCTATATTTAGAATGGAATATCCTAAACTTTCAGTAAAAAATGGCTCTATTCACGGAGAGCAACGGATAAGGTAAATAGGGGGTCAAGTTAAAAGGTCAAAGGTAAAAGGTCATATAATACTCAAAATTAAAGTTTTACACGATATCCACATCTACTATGGGGACAGGTCAGCTTTCAACTTCTCTATTTCCGCTTCTTCACACGTGAGGTAGCGTGCTAGGAATGGGAGGATGGAGAACTGATATGCCGATGTACGGCAAGACATATGACGGAAGCCTCGGAGCATTGTACGGGAAGACTTCACAGTCATTAGTTCAGAGTGGAGAGAGTGAGCAACCTCATTAAGGATGCGATCAGCAAATTGCTTGAACGTTTGAAAGTGGCGCTGTACTATAATGTCAGCTAAAAAACATAGGAAACAGCGGCAGCTGAAGAGAGCGTTCGGAGGATCCGTTTAACAGTGACCAGGTCTTTTTAGCTAAAGCTGAAAAATAACTGGAGAGCAGTACAGAATGAGGAAGAGAATGCAGGCATCTATAAATCGCCAGATTAGGGCTTGCGTTGTGTGATATGAAGGCAAGCGGCGGATATAATATAAAGGTTTACGGATTTTAATAAAAAGGCCTTCTATGTGACAAGCAAATGTAAGATTGGATGCCAGAGTAACATCAATGTATTGGAAAGAGGGTACCTCGTTGGGTAGAATGTCAATAGTTTCAGGAATGGGAGAGGATCGCAGTCGAAAAATACACTGGACTGACTTCCGCTCGTTAAATAGAAGGCCAATTGCTGATGACCATGCTGAAACGTGGTCCAGGCCATCTTTCAGTACTTGGAGATGTGTCTGACTTTTAAGAGGATGGCCAACAACCATATTATCAGCATGTTTAACAAACAAGCATTCGTTTGGCGATCGAAGGTCATCAGTGTTGAGGGAGAAGATATGAGGGGATAATATAGACCCTTGGGGAACTCCACAGTTTTTGGGAAGGACCGTAGATTTTCGCTTGCCGTAGTGAAAGAACTGAGTGCGGAAAGTGAAAAAGTCCCCAAGCCAAGAGACATCCCAGCCGGGAGAGCCGCATGCAGAAGTTTTATTAAAGAGGAGATGGCGTAAGATAGTATAAAAGGCGGAGGAGTAGTCAAAAATGCACATCCGTATGCATGACAGCCCTTCGGCATATCGGACGAAAGTGACAGAATTTGGCATCATGCACTGCCGTCCATAAAACACGAGGTTTTTGTTCATTAAAAAAGGTGCTAGTGTACTGTAGAGATGACCTCATGATCTCAAATGCAGACAAACAAAGCAGAGAAATAGACAGGGTTGTACACAATAATACATTCCAACGTGAATAGAGAGCAAAAATAATGGCGGCTCAAATTCGAAAGCCCGCCGGTTGAGGGTAATAGGCAGCTAAAATAAGAGCTTAAACGCAGTCTTTATCTGACTGTTTCCACTATAAGCCCATGACAAAGGGGAATCTCAACGTACTGGAAACTTAAATTAGAGGACAGCTGAAATTTTTTGTTGTTTCACCACAGTACAGTAGATTATCTATCTCATTAAATGTGAGGATCGAAATTTGAGTGGGTGGTCAAAAATTTGAGGCTGATTATTTTGTTTCTTGAATTCATTTGAGGCGCAAAATGCTGATTATTAGGAAAGAGGCCAGTTCAAATCAGTACATCGAAGGAAATAGTGAGCTAACGTGGGCAAAATTCAACGTTTCGTTGTATCCAAGGAATTTCCTACGTTATTACACTCTGCGGAACAAAACGTCTTGTTTATGCCTGTTGCACTATAAAAGAAAAAAATACGATAAACTATAAAAGCTTCGCCTATGTCATTCCAGAGAACGGAAAATTTTATTTTTCCTTCATGAAGTTGAGGCAAATGCAAATATGATAAAAAGCGCTTTATTTTCGGGAGTACAAGAGCGGATGAGTTTTAAAATGCTATCTTACAAATTTGGTACGCTTTGCGCCATAACATTAAGTAATAAACGTTAATCAAGCATGGATATGAACACCTGCGAACGACCGACACGCTTATGTGTCACGCTGTAAAAAAACCCTGTTCAACCGTCTTCTATCTGCAGAAGAGAATTAATTAATAGAAAAAAATGGAACGGAAGGAGCAGATTATCAATTGTCGAAAATCATAGTATATTCTCTGCCACTTTGTCGTGCTTTGACAATCATAGAACGGACCTAAAAGTAAATAAATATACCAAATTTAACGATAGCAATTATCAAAAGATTTATTGGATTCATGGCATTTCCAGAGAGCTCTTCAGTTGCTGCCTCTCATTGTGTAACGTGAATCACATAAGACAAAATACAAATTGAATTCATACCTTGTGTTTATATCGATTTTTCTGTATGAATTCAATTTTGTATTTTCTCTTATGTGATTCACGTTGCGCAATGAGAAGCAGCAACTGAAGAGCCCTCTCGAAATGCCATGGATCCAATAAATCTTGCTGTTATTGCTACCTAGCAAACGTTGCTTTAAATTTCTGAAACTGCGGACAAAGGCACACGCGCATGCATGCTAGGGGTGCAGGCACATAATTGTTGTCAGATCGCAAGCGGTCAACTTTTCGAGTTAAAAAGATGACATTTTTGGGATGCCTACCTTCTTAACGACTGCCAGTCGTCCTCACGGAATTCTACTCAGATAAATAGACCTACCTTCCAACCAGACTCGGGGGGGGATTCAAATTAAAAGAGCAGTATGAGGTATTGTTCGTGCATATCACTAGGCTGTCTGCAACAACACCTCATCTCTGGAGCACATGCGTTTAAAAGTTCGTAAAAGTTGGTTGGATTGCAGATAAAATGTCCACAAAAAGCCACTGCTACCTACCTCGAAAGCTCTATTTATAGATCGGCTGTTCCTGCAGTAATTTAAGCCATATTTGAGCTAGTTTCCCTGTCAGAGTTACCTCACTGTTGGGTCGGGGGCAGTTAGTGTCTTGGAAGGCTACCTTTTTTAGAGCCTGTGCGTTCCCCGACAGGAGACAACATTGGGCAAAGTTTATAGCTTGGGGAGATGGCCACGTGAGTAACGAGTCCTCGGTCTGGAAAATGGGAAGACAGTTGAAATGAAGACCGTTTCTATGTTGTTGGCGTGCATAAACTGAAGAAAATATAATACTGTGGCGAACTACTAGAGGAGGGGTTTTGAATTCCCGTCGGATCTTTGGGATTTTTTCGTTTCCCCTAGAGGCTACCAACCATAATCTGGGGGAAGTAACACTGCTTATAGCATTTTTCCTTTAAAAAGGGCTAAAGCCGTCAGATTACTAAAACCCTTGCAGATTTTGTGCCGCTTCGAGAAAGTAGTTCCCGGATTCCAATGAACCACTGCAAGTCATTCTCAACAGGAACACAGCAAGGATTCTTAACTAAGGTCCTCTTCTGTCGGACATGACCGTTTTGCAAGGACACGTGTCACAAACTATTGCAACTACCTTACTCGTAGCAGGAAAGCACATACAAACTTTCCTAGTGGATTGAGGCAACGTCCTTGATTATGGTCCACAACACCCTATCCAGGTATCGCAGTCAGAACCCCTGCAGAAAGTTTGATGTGTAGATGGCAACTAAATGGTCTGATTGAGAAAAGAGAGGGGATATCGGAGTGACTTAACCTGAGTCCATTAAGGATGCTTTCTTGAGCTGCTCCATTTCCATTGGGCATGAGGTCGATCTTCCAGTCTTTTTTGTGGTTTGTCTATAAACATGACGGGGATTCGGGAAGAAGGTGGAGACAAAGGTGAAGACAAACAGGATGAATGCTGGTGCACAAAGTTCAATACCTGTAGATGGATCGAAAAATTCCTCCGCACGGGAGCTTCTTCAAAAACTATAACAATCCAGGGTGCCCTGGGTCCTATGATGCATGGCATTTTAAACCGAAAATTGAACTACTTAAAGGCAGCTGTGAGACGTGCGACAGGGTCGGGGAAGTTTATAGGACGTACCTTTGTTAAACTAGATTAAAATCGCTTTTATATTTGCAGAGGTGTGCTTGAGAGATGAACCCTTGCTCGAAAATACGTGCTCATTTACGTTCCCAAACGCTGAGAATATTATTTTTATATAAATGCCCTACTGTGATTTGTGATTTGCCTTGGTTTAAAAATGGATGTTGCAGCAACCATATTTTCAATTCTCCCTAAATTGCTTGGTCTTCCAGAGTTCTTCTGCTTTCAGGTGCAATCGTAAACATACCATCTTGTGCACATTGAGAGAAATTGCCTTCTGTATTTATTTTGAAAGTTCGATTATGACGGGGTTCAGATTATTCTTGAAATGCTGCTTAACACTTTAAGATTTTCAGGGTTTTTAGTCGATTGTCCATAAATGCAGACTATGTTCTACGTGTGTTCTTGACTTTACCCAGAGTGTGATGGATGTGAGAAATGCCAGGAGTCAAACGGCCGCTCAAATATGATCGACTAGTCTGAAAACTACCGTATTTCCGTCCGTCCAAGTTGCAAAGAGTCCCGTATATATAATCCTTGTCGTTGTACACAATAGAGCAACCCAACTTCGAATAAATGCCTAACTGCCTACTTCTGCAATTGATAAAATAGCTCCCGTTGTGGAAATTAAGCACCATTCAAGCTCTGTCTGTCGATAGGAAGTCTACGGAAGTTCGTGTCTCGGTTACTTTAGTGTGTTTATCTTCTCTAGAACTCTGCGTTTTTTCCAACTTAATCGGCAAACAGCAAATTCTGCAATGTCGCTATCAGTATGACGTGCATGCGCATGGGACTTCTGGTGTACGCATAGGCATATTGCCATGTCATACTACAATTTCTGGCAAGACATCTTATCGAGTTTCAGAAAAATAGACTCAAACTGTTCCCATACGGACGAAGATAAGGGAGAATAGAGCGGCAATTTCAAGCTTAAGAGCCATAATCAGCCAGACATATCTAACCCTAGATTATTGCATTCCCGAGGCTCGAACACGCGACTGTCACAGAGCGTCCGTTAAACATTTTCCCCACAACTTTCTTATAGTTTCGTGTCTCTCCATTTATTCGCTCGTCAATGATTTAGTTGCATTCCAGCCACGGCGAATGGAGGGCGTTTTTATTTAAAACCATTTCTCTCTCTCTCCCCTTCTTTCCATCTCACACCTACTGCGGATTCATCAAATATGTTCTACTTCAAGCATCTGCACAAAATGTTTATCAAAAATCAATAAAGTGCACACTGTACTAACTATTTGGGCTACAAAAAGCTATCCTCTGCCCGTAGGTCTAACCATTCATTCGCACAGTAGGCGTCCACTTCACTATATCGCCGTGTGTCTCATTTGAGAATCAGATGATGACAGATCGGTCCGTCAAGAGCCAGATAACTTGCAGACGGTTAAAACTATGGATGAATGAGTACAGTTTATATTCTGGTTCATAACGACTAATACGTCAAAAATGGTCATTCCGGTCTCCCTTGTGTTGTTCCGTTCCGCTTTATTATACTTTACACGTTGCTACGTGACCGCATGCGAGGGTTCTTGATTGAGCTCCAAGGCACAAGCGAACGAGTATGTCCCTTAACCAAATCGATGAGCCCCGTACTTTCATGATGCTCAATACACTAGAAGTTATAAGTGTATGGTGTATGCTCACTACCGGCTACCCACCGTCCCGGAACAGACCATCTGAGAGTAATCGCGACAGAAGCTTAGAAGGTGTGCAGTTGCTCTGCGATCAAGCTAGTACGATGTCCGCAATTTCGAAGCGATCTCTAGAGTAGTTACTGGGCTAATTGCCCATGAACTTGGGCATATCTAACCAACCCCCCCCTCATGGATCCCCTCATGCGCCATTCATGCACGCAACCAGGAAGCCCGCCCCAGTTCGTGTCCAGATAGGCAGGCTGCCACAGCAAGGACACTCCCACAGGCGACGCGACGATGCGGTGTGAACATGGACCGATCACGAATGCCAGTCCCTCCCCCACCCCCATTTACTCTTAGCTAGATTACAAAAAATGCCACTGCTTGCTGTTTTTTCCCCATTTCTCTGACGATGGCCTTTGCTGTGAGGCCGAAAGCTCAAAATAACACAACTTCCGTCCCAGTGATCGTGTTTTCTTTGGTAAAGTAGAAAAGGTAGTCTTTAAAATAGGTCATTACACGGTGTATCTACGCATAAAACTTCAGTATACAAATATATATATATATATATAAAATCCGGCTCAGATGACATCGAATGTGGGGTAGGCGGGGGGAGGGGAGAGAGCAATTCATCCAAAAGACTGTCTAAATTTCGCCTGCTGCTGTTGTTGATAGGGTAGGAATAGGAGTTGTGATAGTTCGGTGGCCGTGGGTTGGGTGGTTTCTTCCAGTTCTGGCCTGGTCAGCGGCGACCAGAGTTGCGCAGCCGTCGGTGGTGGCTGGCGATGCGAAAACGCGCCCGGTGGAGGCGGCAGACTGAGAAACAGGGCTGAGAGCAGCTGGGAGGTCTGGGGCCAGGAGTGGGCCTCCCAGGGGTAGGAGGGGCCCCAGCACTCCGCGGAGCCAGACAGCTCGGCAGTCTGTTTGGCAACTGCTGCTGCTACGGCCTCCTCAGCGCTGGGGTACTCAGTCTCCTTACTGCACTCGAAGGGGGAGATGCTGCCGGTGGTAGAGAGCTGGGAGTCAGCCGTGGTCGTTGTAGTCGTTCTAGAGGAGTCCTGCGTTAGTAGCTGGAACGTACTCTCCAGTCGGTGGCCCCTGACGCGTGTGAGGCCGGTCGTGTCCCGCCACAGGGACTGCAGATTCGGTGATGCATCTGTTGGAGAAGAAGGCAGTGAGGTGGGGGGGGGGGGGGGGGGGGGAAAAAAAAACAAATTGAACACCAGGTATTCCTTTTAACCTCCTCAGCAATTTTCTCTGCATAGCTTACTACTTATTTCGTTCTTGTGAGCCTGTTTCCTCGTATGCTTACCTATAAGTTTAACTCCGAAACCGTCATGCCACGGTCTCTGCATTGCATTTTAAGAGGCAAGACAGGCCCCACTCTTCATCACGTTAACCAATTTTAAACTCGCCCCCCCCCCCCCGATTTTGAGACTATCGCTGCATCACGGAGTACACAGTCCATTCACGGTATCAAGTGGGGAAATAAAGTCGCGTATGCGTGACGGGCTGATGGTATTTAAAGTGGTCGCTCATTGTCTAGCTTGAGGATGTTCAAGTTAAACGCGGCCTCCGGGAGTCTGCAGCTGCAATCGAGAATCGCCTCAACATAACGAAAGAAACATAACAACAACACTAATTGCGAATAATAATAATAGTGAAAGACTATGAAATAAAGCGACGTAATCTTGCAGGCTGTCCGGTTCAGGGGACTACCCTATTCGCAGCGTGCAAAGATTCAGTTTTTCTCTTATGAAAACTCGCCTGGCGAGCCAATCGTGAAGAGTGTCCTTGAACATTCCTCGGCCTAGGGCGTGTAGGTCGTGGATTAACCGTTGCTGACGCGAGAATCACCCCCCCCCCCGCGCGTGCGGAAAAGTTCGAATGCTCGATCGGCTATTGATTGGACCGCAGGCGTGAGCAAAGACAGCACACGCGTTCGCTCCACGCTGATTGGCTGCCAAATTTAACGCGTGCGCACTTCGCCGCCGGCTTGACGTGCTCTACCCGTTGTGGTTATGTCTCCCCTTCGTCTTAGGTCCTGACTCCGCATTGTCTCTATAACATATAGGGAGGAGGTACATTCAGGTATCCTGATTGGAGGAAACAAATGAACATGATCTACGGCGCCCCATCCAGCAGGTTATCACTTGAGAATGGTCAGCCAATCACCAGTAAGCATTACCAACATCCGCTGACTACTGACGGTAAATACAGCCAGTGGTGGCTATTCCTGTGGCCCTCACTTTGTCGGAAGAGGCATCGCAATTATCGATTTCTAGTTGCCAGGCTGTCGTGCGCATGAGCTGCAGACCCCGAGCGTCAAGTGGCAATGCACATGTGCAGTCGCTGACCGAGACTGATCGGTGCGCGTGGCGCTTATCTGTCTAAATACTCCCACCAGTACGATGACGAGAGCGCCGCTAGATTATCAAGCGGATCCGTACCCAGATCGCGACTGGGCTCTTAACGACTGATAACAGCAAGTAAGTTAGAAATATTCCTAACTTTGCCGATTACACTTCCCGCTGAAGACAACGGTGTTGAAGCGGCTTAAACTGAGAAGAAGACTCGATCGCTTCCTGGGACACGCATGTTCGCTTGTATTGGCAGATAAAACTGTCACTCCGCACAAGTTCGACAGTCGCACACCAGAACTATAGGTATGAGCTTCGAATGGCAGGCACAGTGGACGTCAGAGGTCGGATAACGATTCTGTAAATGAGCATCTAGGTTAAAAATAGAGTCGAATTCCTCCCGTTCTGTTTTGTGGCGAGACAGTTTGCTCTGTTTTTCTCTCTCCCATTGGTACTGCTCGGGAAGCACCTCCCTTCTTCTCTTGATCTGTGACTTTTGGCCGGAAAATGCGATGCGGGACCAGTCGGTAGCTGGAAGGCATCAATATGACTGACAGCTAAGCCCACGGTAGACCACTAATGTGATTCCACCAATTCGCCTTCATGGAGTCATTCGAGTACGTAATGAATAGCCGAACAGTTTGGGAGAAATGCCGCGTGATGGTGGGTACCGTCGAAATAAGGGGTCGGTTGTGCAATTTCGTTTTAAACCTGTCACATGTTCTGCGCGTGTCGCTTGTCAACAACTGACAGAACATTTAGTCCAACTTGTGCAGCTAATATCACTTCTACTTATCATAATATTGCCATTACTAATGAAAATAAGATATTTTTGTTAACATTTAAGGGGCGTTCACTGATTGAGCTAGAGAACTTGCATTCACTTTGCGTCTACGGATCTGCTCTAGAAACCTCATGGGCAGTCGCATACCGACGAGGAGTGTATGTTGTGAACAAGTGCCAACAAACACATGGGAGACAGGGATGAGCCTCAACAGCTTATTATCTACCGTTAGTCAGCCTATCATACAAGCACTAATTGCAACTGTTTACACTGTTGTCCTGAAGAGGGTAAAACTTCGATCGGCGTCTCTGCAAACGGAATTGATGTCAGAGTTAGCCAAATTATGCGTCACTGTATATCACCTGACCAGTAAATAGATTGTAATAATCTCAAAATATACTGAATAGCGGGTATGAATGGGAGACACTTTTTACGCAGGCTTTTGCAATGCGCACTGCTGCAACAGGTCATTATGTGCGAGTCTGCTAAGCTCCCGACCCCGCATACAGTCATGTTATGTCAGCGTCGTTCTTACAAAATCCCTACGAAGATTCTCACGTTCGGCTTGGCCTTTTGTTATTAGCCCAACACCGAAATTGCAAGTAGACGAACATTAGCAGCCTCGCCGTCCACAACGATGGCCTTCCGATCGCAGTCGCGGACGGAAAGTCCAATTACCTTACTAACAACTTCAAAGACAATGGCTAGAACTTTCACTTACCGCGTTTTATTGGGCTGGATGCCTTGGCGGGTTGGCGCGGCAGAAGGTCTGCTAGGCCGGCCCTTTCAGAAGGCGGAGAAGGGTTTGACAGGCGGTAGAAAGTTGAATTGTGCGGTAGACCAACAGTAGACACCTCTCGTTGTTCACCACCGCTGGCGGATGGGACGAGGTTTGGTAGCTGTGTTGAAGAGGCCATGGCTAGGGTGTCTTCCACTGCTTGCCTGCGTTTGAGGGCTACCTGAGCTGCCATCACGCGCTGGCGTTCCACCACAAGGAGACACTGTTCGCAGGTGCAGTCACGATAGGCACAGTACCGTTTATGTCCCTTGATCCACGCGATCATGCCATGATTGCGGCATCGAGCGCACTTGGGTTTGCGCAGGCCCACCGGCGGACTAACTTTGTGCGCTTGTTGGGGGAACTGGTAATCGAAGGAGGCGGCCTTGCAGAAGGAACCACTCCCAGCGGTACGAGCCATATCGGCGACCGTGTGCTGCTGTTGACGCGACATTACTTTGTGAAGCGGGCTGCCGCACGTGAGAGGCATTTATTTGCGCCTAATGAAACGGCCAGCTTTCTGATTGGTTGACACGCGAACCGGGCCTCTTAGCCAACCAGGATAAAATTGACCTATCAGAGACTAACTTCTCATTGGCTAACTGCGCATGAGCCGCAGGGGTGTGAAGCGAGAACTCGCCGGCCTAATTCGCTTTGGCCACTCTGCCCACAGCGCACATCATATTTGGTTGTTGGTCGCTGACAATTGAAGCTGATAAATATTCAACGAATCAGCAGACTCGATGATTCCCCCCTTATGCACGACAAGGCTAAGTTATTTTAAAGTCGCAAAAATTCCCATCAGAGAATTCAGAAGAGCAGTTGGCGGGCATACGTGAGCTTTCTATCAAGTATCATCGGGCCATTACATTCATATGGGAGCGGGGTGCAGACTAAACAATCGGTCAATAGTGTTCTTAACATGGAAGTGAGTGATGCGAATAGGGGGGGGGGGGGTTGGGAGTCGGCAAGGGGAAGCTGGTTACGCGACAGTGAGGGTTTGTTGAAGGCGGACCTGGGGGATGTGGAGTGTGAGGGAGAGAGAGGAAGTGTGGAAAAGGGCACGGAACTAAGTGGCCGTTAGCCATGCCAAGCCATGCATGGGACCGACTTCCTCAACCAGATAGTGCTTGCTTCTGCTGTTGCTAGCAGGCGCTGACCTTGGTCCGTCTTCAACAAACCGTAACTGCCGCATAATCAGCCTCCCCTTACCAAGCCCCAACTTCCCTCTCTCTTATTTTAACGACTCACTTCTCTAATAAGACGAACCCGTTTCTGCTACCGGTTTCTGCTAATGTCTCTGATGATGAATCCGCGACGGATGTCGAAACGCCAGGTGAATAAAAATATTATACCAGCGATCGAGTCGTCTTCTTCTCAAGATGAATATTATTGACTGCTTGTTTTACTTGCACTACGTTCCCATATCAATGTAATGGCCTGATGAGAATTTATCGAAAGCCTACGTATGCACGCCAATTGTTCTACTATGTTATTTGAACAAACCGCTTGTGGCGGCCGCTTTGTGCGAGGAGAGCTACGATACTGAACCAGACACTGTGTCAGGGTGTAAACTTTACGAGTTTCAGGGCTTTCTATCGTCTGCTGCTCCCAAAACCATGTTCTGCACAACATATTTTTCAAAGTCTTAAAAATATTCAAATAGTTCTGGAAAACCTTTTCCTGGGGGTTCTTTCCCATGTAATTGGATCACAGGTGAGGACTCGGTCAAACATGAAACTTCGGAAAAATACAACATCACAACAAAAGTGGATGACGGGTATACTTTAGCTCAGTTCCAATAAGTAAATCACACAACGTTTCAGGCGCCTGAAATTGATTATCTCAATTTGTATCGTTATATTTAATGAGTTAGGTCACATGCTGTAATTTGCCGCATAAAAACTAAAACGGTACTGCCCACGCATTTTACGGGTGTTGAAAATTTATAAGCTCGCGGTAACAATGAAG
>JAYGXS010000005.1:1152961-1168188 GCA_036362985.1 Ligula intestinalis
TTACCGCGAGCTTATAAATTTTCAACACCCGTAAAATGCGTGGGCAGTACCGTTTTAGTTTTTATGCGGCAAATTACAGCATGTGACCTAACTCATTAAATATAACGATACAAATTGAGATAATCAATTTCAGGCGCCTGAAACGTTGTGTGATTTACTTATTGGAACTGAGCTAAAGTATACCCGTCATCCACTTTTGTTGTGATGTTGTATTTTTCCGAAGTTTCATGTTTGACCGAGTCCTCACCTGTGATCCAATTACATGGGAAAGAACCCCCAGGAAAAGGTTTTCCAGAACTATTTGAATATTTTTAAGACTTTGAAAAATATGTTGTGCAGAACATGGTTTTGGGAGCAGCAGACGATAGAAAGCCCTGAAACTCGTAAAGTTTACACCATGACACAGTGTCTGGTTCAGTATCGTAGCTCTCCTCGCACAAAACGGCCGCCACAAGCGGTTTGTTCAAATAACATAGAAGAACAATTGGCGCGCATGCGTAGGCTTTCGATAAATTCTCATCAGGCCATTACATTGATATGGGAACGTAGTGCAAGTAATACAAGCAGTCAATAATATTCATCTTGAGAAGAAGACGACTCGATCGCTGGTATAATATTTTTATTCACCTGGCGTTTCGACATCCGTCGCGGATTCATCATCAGAGACATTAGCAGAAACCGGTAGCAGAAACGGGTTCGTCTTATTAGAGAAGTGAGTCGTTAAAATAAGAGAGAGGGAAGTTGGGGCTTGGTAAGGGGAGGCTGATTATGCGGCAGTTAGGGTTTGCTGAAGACGGACCAAGGTCAGCGCCTGCTAGCAACAGCAGAAGCAAGCACTATCTGGTTGAGGAAGTCGGTCCCATGCATGGCTTGGCATGGCTAACGGCCACTTAGTTCCGTGCCCTTTTCCACACTTCCTCTCTCTCCCTCACACTCCACATCCCCCAGGTCCGCCTTCAACAAACCCTCACTGTCGCGTAACCAGCTTCCCCTTGCCGCCCCCCCCCCCCCCCCCCCCCTATTCGCATCACTCACTTCCATGTTAAGAACACTATTGACCGATTGTTTAGTCTGCACCCCGCTCCCATATGAATGTAATGGCCCGATGATACTTGATAGAAAGCTCACGTATGCCCGCCAACTGCTCTTCTGAATTCTCTGATGGGAATTTTTGCGACTTTAAAATAACTTAGCCTTGTCGTGCATAAGGGGGGAATCATCGAGTCTGCTGATTCGTTTAATATTTATCAGCTTCAATTGTCAGCGACCAACAACCAAATATGATGTGCGCTGTGGGCAGAGTGGCCAAAGCGAATTAGGCCGGCGAGTTCTCGCTTCACACCCCTGCGGCTCATGCGCAGTTAGCCAATGAGAAGTTAGCCTCTGATAGGTCAATTTTATCCTGGTTGGCTAAGAGGCCCGGTTCGCGTGTCAACCAATCAGAAAGCTGGCCGTTTCATTAGGCGCAAATAAATGCCTCTCACGTGCGGCAGCCCGCTTCACAAAGTAATGTCGCGTCAACAGCAGCACACGGTCGCCGATATGGCTCGTACCGCTGGGAGTGGTTCCTTCTGCAAGGCCGCCTCCTTCGATTACCAGTTCCCCCAACAAGCGCACAAAGTTAGTCCGCCGGTGGGCCTGCGCAAACCCAAGTGCGCTCGATGCCGCAATCATGGCATGATCGCGTGGATCAAGGGACATAAACGGTACTGTGCCTATCGTGACTGCACCTGCGAACAGTGTCTCCTTGTGGTGGAACGCCAGCGCGTGATGGCGGCTCAGGTAGCCCTCAAACGCAGGCAAGCAGTGGAAGACACCCTAGCCATGGCCTCTTCAACACAGCTACCAAACCTCGTCCCATCCGCCAGCGGTGGTGAACAACGAGAGGTGTCTACTGTTGGTCTACCGCACAATTCAACTTTCTACCGCCTGTCAAACCCTTCTCCGCCTTCTGAAAGGGCCGGCCTAGCAGACCTTCTGCCGCGCCAACCCGCCAAGGCATCCAGCCCAATAAAACGCGGTAAGTGAAAGTTCTAGCCATTGTCTTTGAAGTTGTTAGTAAGGTAATTGGACTTTCCGTCCGCGACTGCGATCGGAAGGCCATCGTTGTGGACGGCGAGGCTGCTAATGTTCGTCTACTTGCAATTTCGGTGTTGGGCTAATAACAAAAGGCCAAGCCGAACGTGAGAATCTTCGTAGGGATTTTGTAAGAACGACGCTGACATAACATGACTGTATGCGGGGTCGGGAGCTTAGCAGACTCGCACATAATGACCTGTTGCAGCAGTGCGCATTGCAAAAGCCTGCGTAAAAAGTGTCAACCATTCATACCCGCTATTCAGTATATTTTGAGATTATTACAATCTATTTACTGGTCAGGTGATATACAGTGACGAATAATTTGGCTAACTCTGACATCAATTCCGTTTGCAGAGACGCCGATCGAAGTTTTACCCTCTTCAGGACAACTGTGTAAACAGTTGCAATTAGTGCTTGTATGATAGGCTGACTAACGGTAGATAATAAGCTGTTGAGGCTCATCCTTGTCTCCCATGTGTTTGTTGGCACTCGTTCACAACATACACTCCTCGTCGGTATGCGACTGCCCATGAGGTTTCTAGAGCAGATCCATAGACGCAAAGTGAATGCAAGTTCTCTAGCTCAATCAGTGTACGCCCCTTAAATGTTAACAAAAATATCTTATTTTCATTAGTAATGGCAATATTATGATAAGTAGAAGTGATATTAGCTGCACAAGTTGGACTAAATGTTCTGTCAGTTGTTGACAAGCGACACGCGGCAGAACATGTGACAGGTTTAAAACGAAATTGCACAACCGACCCCTTATTTCGACGGTACCCACCATCACGCGGCATTTCTCCCAAACTGTTCGGCTATTCATTACGTACTCGAATGACTCCATGAAGGCGAATTGGTGGAATCACATTAGTGGTCTACCGTGGGCTTAGCTGTCAGTCATATTGATGCCTTCCAGCTACCGACTGGTCCCGCACCGCATTTTCCGGCCAAAAGTCACAGATCAAGAGAAGAACGGAGGTGCTTCCCGAGCAGTACCAATGGGAGAGAGAAAAACAGAGCATACTGTCTCGCCACAAAACAGAACGGGAGGAATTCGACTCTATTTTTAACCTAGATGCTCATTTATAGAATCGTTATCCGACCTCTGACGTCCACTGTGCCTGCCATTCGAAGCTCATCCCTATAGTTCTGGTGTGCGACTGTCGAACTTGTGCGGAGTGACAGTTTTATCTGCCAATACAAGCGAACATGCGTGTCCCAGGAAGCGATCGAGTCTTCTTCTCAGTTTAAGCCGCTTCAACACCGTTGTCTTCAGCGGGAAGTGTAATCGGCAAAGTTAGGAATATTTCTAACTTACTTGCTGTTATCAGTCGTTAAGAGCCCAGTCGCGATCTGGGTACGGATCCGCTTGATAATCTAGCGGCGCTCTCGTCATCGTACTGGTGGGAGTATTTAGACAGATAAGCACCACGCGCACCGATCAGTCTCGGTCAGCGACTGCACATGGGCATTGCCACTTGACGCTCGGGGTCTGCAGCTCATGCGCACGACAGCCTGGCAACTAGCAATCGATAATTGCGATGCCTCTTCCGACAAAGTGAGGGCCACAGGAATAGCCACCACTGGCTGTGTTTACCGTCAGCAGTCAGCGGATGTTGGTAACGCTTACTGGTGATTGGTTGACCATTCTCAAGTGGTAACCTGCTGGATGGGGAGCCATAGATCACCAACTCCAAGGGAAAGTGGAACTGTTCATTTGTTTCCTCCAATCAGGATACCTGAATGTACCTCCTCCCTATATGTTATAGAAACAATGCGGAGTCAGGACCTAAGACGAAGGGGAGACATAACCAAACCGGGTAGAGCACGTCAAGCCGGCGGCGAAGTGCGCGCGCGTTAAATTAGGCAGCCAATCAGCGTGCAGCGAACGCGTGTGCTGTCTTTGCTCACGCCTGCGGTCCAATCAATAGCCGATCGAACATTCGAACTTTTCCGCACGCGCGGGGGGGGGGCGATTCTCGCGTCAGCAGCGGTTAATCCACGACCCACGATTGGCTCGCTAGGCAAGTTTTCATAAGAGAAAAACTGAATCTTTGCACGCGGCGAATAGGGTTGTCCCCTGAACCGGACAGGCTGTAACATTATGTCACTTTATTTCACAGTCGTTCACTATTATTATTATCATTATTATTATTATTCGCAATTAGTGTTGTTGTAATGTTTCTTTCGTTATGTTGAGGCGACTCTCGATTGCGGCTGCAGACTCCCGGAGGCCGCGTTTAACTTGAACATCCTCAAGTTAGACAATGAGCGACCATTTTAAATACCATCAGCCCGTCACGCATAGGCGACTTTATTTCCCCACTTGATACCGTGAATGGACTGTGTACTCCATGATGCAGCGATAGTTTCAAAATCGAGGGGGGGGGGTGGAGGCGGAGTTTAAAATTGGTTAACGTGATGAAGAGTGGGGCCTGCCTTGCCTCTTAAAATGCAATGCAGAGACCGTGGCATGACGGTTTCGGAGTTAAACTTATAGGTAAGCATACGAGGAAACAGGCTCACAAGAACGAAATAAGTAGTAAGCTATGCAGAGAAAATTGCTTATAAGGAATACCTTGTTCCATGCTGTCAAGTTGGTTGTGATTTCACGCCCCCCCCCCCCACCTCACTGCCTTCTTCTCCAACAGATGCATCACCGAATCTGCAGTCCCTGTGGCGGGACACGACCGGCCTCACACGCGTCAGGGCCCGCCGACTGGAGAGTACGTTCCAGCTACTAACGCAGGACTCCTCTAGAACGACTACAACGACCACGGCCGACTCCCAGCTCTCTACCACCGGCAGCATCTCCCCCTTCGAGTGCAGTAAGGAGACTGAGTACCCCAGCGCTGAGGAGGCCGTAGCAGCAGCAGTTGCCAAACAGACTGCCGAGCCGCCTGGCTCCGCGGAGTGCTGGGGCCCCTCCTACCCCTGGGAGGCCCACTCCTGGCCCCAGACCTCCCAGCTGCTCTCAGCCCTGTTTCTCAGTCTGCCGCCTCCGCCGGGCGCGTTTTTGTATCGCCAGCCACCATCGACGGCTGCGCAACTCTGGTCGCCGCTGACCAGGCCAGAACTGGAAGAAACCACCCAACCCACGGCCACCGAACTATCACAACTCCTATTCCTACCCTATCAACAACAGCAGCAGGCGAAATTTAGACAGTCTTTTGGATGAATTGCTCTCTCCCCTCCCCCGCCTACCCCACATTCGATGTCCCCTAAGCCGAATTTTATATATATTTGTATACTGAAGTTTTATGCGTAGATACACCGTGTAATGACCTATTTTAAAGACTACCTTTTCTACTTAACCAAAGAAAACACGATCACTGGGACGGGAGTTGTGTTATTTTGAGCTTTCGGCCTCACAGCAAAGGCCATCGTCAGAGAAATGGGGAAAAAACAGCAAGCAATGGCATGTTTTGTAATCTTGCTAAGAGTAAATGGGGGTGAGGGAGGGGCTGGCATTCGTGGTCGGTCCATGCTCACACCGCATCGTCGCGTCGCATGTGTGAGCGAGTTTGCTGTGGCAGCCTGCGTAACTGGACACGAACTGGGGCGGGCTTCCTGGTTGCGTGCATGAATGGCGCATGAGGGGATCCATGAGGGGGGGGGTTGGTTAGATAGGCGCAAGTTCATGGGCAATTAGCCCAGTAACTACTCTAGAGATCGCTTCGAAATTGCGGACATCGTACTAGCTTGATCGCAGAGCAACTGCACACCTTCTAAGCTTCTGTCGCGATTACTCTCAGATGGTCTGTTCCGGGACGGTGGGTAGCCGGTAGTGAGCATACACCGTACACTTATAACTTCTAGTGTATTGAGCATCATGAAAGTACGGGGCTCATCGATTTGGTTAAGGGACATACTCGTTCGCTTGTGCCTTGGAGCGCAATCAAGGACCCTCGCATGCGGTCACGTAGCAACGGAACCGAACAACACAAGGGAGATCGGAATGACCATTTTTGACGTATTAGTCGTTATGAACCAGAATATAAACTGTACTCATTCATCCATAGTTTTAACCGTCTGCAAGTTATCTGGCTCTTGACGGACCGATCTGTCATCATCTGATTCTCAAATGAGACACACGGCGATATAGTGAAGGGGACGCCTACTGTGCGAATGAATGGTTAGACCTACGGGCAGAGGATAGCTTTTTGTAGCCCAAATAGTTAGTACAGTGTGCACTTTATTGATTTTTGATAAACATTTTGTGCAGATGCTTGAAGTAGAACATATTTGATGAATCCGCAGTAGGTGTGAGATGGAAAGAAGGGGAGAGAGAGAGAGAAATGGTTACTGTTGAAAGTGTTATTCCCGAGTTTTAAATAAAAACGCCCTCCATTCGCCGTGGCTGGCATGCAACTAAATCAATGACGAGCGAATAAATGGAGAGACATGAAACTATAAGAAAGTTGTGGGGAAAATGTTCAACGGACGCTCTGTGACAGTCACGTGTTCGAGCCTCGGGAATGCAAAAATCTAGGGTTAGATATGTCTGGCTGATTATGACTACTAAGCTTGAAATTGCCGCTCTATTCTCCCTTATCTTCGTCCGTATGGGAACAGTTTGAGTCTATTTTTCTGAAACTCGATAAGATGTCTTGCCAGAAATTGTAGTACGACATGGCAATATGCCTATGCGTACACCAGAAGCCCCCTGCGCAGGCACGTCATACTGATAGCGACATTGCAGAATTTACTGTTTGCCGATTAAGTTGGAAAAAACGCAGAGTTCTAGAGAAGATAAACACACTAAAGTAACCGAGACACG
This sequence comes from Ligula intestinalis, assembly GCA_036362985.1. NCBI lineage: Eukaryota > Metazoa > Platyhelminthes > Cestoda > Diphyllobothriidea > Diphyllobothriidae > Ligula > Ligula intestinalis. The sequence continues at coordinate 1,159,821 of JAYGXS010000005.1, forward strand.
AACTTCCGTAGACTTCCTATCGACAGACAGAGCTTGAATGGTGCTTAATTTCCACAACGGGCGCTATTTTATCAATTGTAGAAGTAGGCAGTTAGGCATTTATTCGAAGTTGGGTTGCTCTATTGTGTACAACGACAAGGATTATATATACCGGACTCTTTGCAACTTGGGTGGACGGAAATACGGTAGTTTTCAGACTAGTCGATCATATTTGAGCGGCCGTTTGACTCCTGGCATTTCTCACATCCATCACACTCTGGGTAAAGTCAAGAACACACGTAGAACATAGTCTGCATTTATGGACAATCGACTAAAAACCCTGAAAATCTTAAAGTGTTAAGCAGCATTTCAAGAATAATCTGAACCCCGTCATAATCGAACTTTCAAAATAAATACAAATAAATATGACAGAAGGCAATTTCTCTCAATGTGCACAAGATGGTATGTTTACGATTGCACCTGAAAGCAGAAGAACTCTGGAAGACCAAGCAATTTAGGGAGAATTGAAAATATGGTTGCTGCAACATCCATTTGTAAACCAAGGCAAATCACAAATCACAGTAGGGCATTTATATAAAAATAATATTCTCAGCGTTCGGGAACGTAAATGACCACGTATTTTCGAGCGAGGGTTCATCTCTCAAGCACACCTCTGCAAATATAAAAGCGATTTTAATCTAGTTTAAAAAAGGTACGTCCTATAAACTTCACTGACCCTGTCGCACGTCTCACCGCTGCCTTTAAATAGTTCACTTTTCGGTTTAAATTGCCCTGCATCCTTGGACCTAGGGCATCCTGGTCTGTTATAGCTTTTGAAGAAGCTCCCGTGTGGAGGTATTTTTCGATCCATCTACAGGTATTGAACGTCATGCACAGCATTCGTCCTATTTGCCTTCACCTTTGTCTCCACCTTTTTCCCGAATCCCCGTCATGTTTATAGACAAACCACAAAAAAGACTGGAAGATCGACCTCATGCCCAATGGAAATGGAGCAGCTCAAGAAAGCATCCTTAATGGACTCAGGTTAAGTCACTCCGATATCCCCTCTCTTTTCTCAATCAGACCATTTAGTTGCCATCTACACATCAAACTTTCTGCAGGGGTTCTGACTGCGATACCTGGATAGGGTGTTGTGGACCATAATCAAGAACGTTGCCTCAATCCACTAGGAAAGTTTGTATGCGCTTTCCTGCTACGAGTAAGATAGTTGTAATAGTTTGTCTGTTTTAACTAAATCCGTGGCACGTGTCCTTGCAAAACGGTCATGTCCGACAGAAGAGGACCTTAGTTAAGAATCCTTTCTGCGTTCCTGTTGAGAATGACTTGCAGTGGTTCATTGGAATCCGGGAACCACTTTCTCGAAGCGGCACAAAATCTGCAAGGGTTTTAGTAATCTGACGGCTTTATCCCTTTTAATGGAAAATGCTAATAGCAGTGTTACTTTCCCCAGATAATGGTTGGTAGCCTCTAGGGGAAACGAAAAAATCCCAAAGATCCGACGGGAATTCAAAACCCCTCCTCCAGTAGTTCGCCACAGTATTATTTTTTCTTCAGTCTATGCACGCCAACAACATAGAAAAGGTCTTCATTTCAACTGCCTTCCCATTTTCCAGACCGAGGACTCGTTACTCACGTGGCCGTCTCCCCAAGCGATAAACTTTGCCCAATGTTGTCTCCTGTCGGGGAACGCACAGGCTCTAAAAAAGGTAGCCTTCCAAGACACTAACTGCCCCCGACCCAACAGTGAGGTAACTCTGACAGGGAAACTAGCTGAAATATGGCTTAAATTACTGCAGGAACAGCCGATCTATAAGGAGAGCCTTCGAGGTAGGTAGCACTGGCTTTTTATGGACATTTTATCTGCAATCCAACCAACTTTTACGAACTTTTAGACGCATGTGCTCCAGATATAAGGTGTTGTTGCAGACAGCCTAGTGATATGCACGAACAATACCTCATACTGCTCTTTTAATTTGAATCCCCCCCTGAGTCTGGTTGGAAGGTTCTGTCTATTTATCTGTGTAGAATTCCGTGAGGAGGACTGGCAGTCATTAAGAAGGTAGTCATCCCAAAAATGTCATCTTTTTAACTCGAAAAGTTGACCGCTTGCGATCTGACAACATCTATGTGCCTGCACCCCTAGCAGAAAATTTGCTTTGATTGACGAGCATCCGCTCAGTTAACGAGCTGACAGTGCATGCATGCGCGTGTGCCTTTGTCCGCAGTTTCAGAAATTTAAAGCAACGTTTGCCCGGTAGCAATAACAGCAAGATTTATTAGATGCATGGCATTTCGCGAGAGAGCTCTTCAGTTGCTGCTTCTCATTGCGCAACGTGAATCACATAAGAGAAAATACAAAATTGAATTCATACAGAAAAATCGATATAAACACAAGGTATGAATTCAATTTGTATTTTGTCTTATGTGATTCACGTTACACAATGAGAGGCAGCAACTGAAGAGCTCTCTCGAAATGCCATGGATCCAATAAATCTTTTATAAATGCTATCGTTAAATTTGGTATATTTATTTACTTTTAGGTCCGTTCTATGATTGTCAAAGCACGACAAAGTGGCAGAGAATATACTATGATTTTCGACAATTGATAATCTGCTCCTTCCGTTTCATTTTTTTCTATTAATTAATTCTCTTCTGCAGATAGAAGACGGTTGAACAGGGTTTTTTTTACAGCGTGACACATAAGCGTGTCGGTCGTTCGCAGGTGTTCATATCCATGCTTGATTAACGTTTATTACTTAATGTTATGGCGCAAAGCGTACCAAATTTGTAAGATAGCATTTTAAAACTCATCCGCTGTTGTGATCCCGAAAATAAAGCGCTTTTTTATAATATTTGCATTTGCCTCAACTTCATAAAGGAAAAATAAAATTTTTCCGTTCTCTGGAATGACATAGTCAAAACTTTTATAGTTTATCGTAATTTTTTCGTTTATAGTGCAACAGGCATAAACAAGACGTTTTGTTACGCAGAGTGTAATAACGTAGGAAATTCCTTGGATACAACGAAACGTTGAATTTTGCCCACGTTAGCTCACTATTTCCTTCGATGTACTGATTTGAACTGGCCTCTTTCCTAATAATCAGCATTTTGCGCCTCAAATCAATTCAATAAACAAAATAATCAGCCTCAAATTTTTGACCACCCACTCAAATTTCGATCCTCACATTTCATGAGATAGATAATTTACTGTACTGTGGTGAAATAACAAAAAATGTCAGTTGTCCTCTAATTTAAGTTTTCAGTACGTTGAGATTCCCCTTTGTCATGGGCTTATAGTGGAAACAGTCAGATGAAGACTGCGTTTAAGCTCTTATTTTCGCTGCTTATTACCCTCAAACGGCGGGCTTTCGAATTTGAGCCGCCAGTATTTTTGCTCTCTATTCACGTGGGAATGTATTATTGTGTACAACCCTATCTATTTCTCTGCTGTGTTTGTCTGCATTTGTGATCATGAGGTCATCTCTACAGTACACTAGCACCTTTTTGAATGAACAAAAACCTCGTGTTTTATGGACGGCAGTGCATGATGCCAAATTCTGTCACTTTCGTCCGATATGCCGAAGGGCTGTCATGCATACGGATATGCTTTTCTTGACTACTCCTCAGCCTTTAATATCATGCCATGCCATCTTCTACTTAATAAAACTTCGGCATGCGGCTCTCCCGGCTGGGCTGTCTCTTGGCTTGGGGACTATTTCACTGTCCGCACTCAGTTCTTTCACTACGGCAAGCGAAAATCCACTATCCTTCCCAACAATTGTGGAGTTCTGCAGGGGTCTATATTATCCCCTCATATCTTCTCCCTCAACACTGATGACCTACGATCGCCAAATGAAGGCTTGTTTGTTAAACATGCTGATAATATGGTTGTTGGCCATCCTCTTAAAAGTCAGACACATCTCCAAGTACTGAAAGATGGCCTGGACCACGTTTCAGCATGGTCGTCAGCAATTGGCCTTCTATTTAACGAGCGGAAGTCAGTCCAGTGCATCTTTCGGCTGCGACCTCTCCCAGTCCTGAAATCATCGACTTTCTGCCCAACAAGGTATCCTCCTTCCGATACCGTGGTTTAACACTAGCTTCCAACCTCTCATTTACTCTTCATATTGAAGACCTTTTTATTAAAATCCGTAAACTTTTATATTATATCCGCCGCTTGCCTTCATATCGCACAACGCAAGCCCTAATCTGGCGATTTATAGATGCCTGCATTCTCTTCCTCATTCTGTACTGCTCTCCAGTTATTTATCAGCTTTAGCTAAAAAGACCTGGTCACTGTTAAATGGATCCTCCGAACGCTCTCTTCAGCTGCCGGTGTTTCCTATGTTTTTTTAGCTGACATTATAGTACAGCGCCACTTTAAAACGTTCAAGCAATTTGCTGATCGCATCCTTTATGAGGTTGCTCACTCTCTCCACTCTGAACTAATGACTGTGAAGTCTTCCCGTACAATGCGCCGAGGCTTCCGTCATATGTCTTGCCGTAAATCGGCATATCAGTTCTCCATCCTCCCATTCCTAGCACGCTACCTCACGTGTGAAGAAGCGGAAATAGAGAAGTTGAAAGCTGACCTGTCCCCATAGTAGATGTGGATATCGTGTAAAACTTTAATTTTGAGTATTATATGACCTTTTACCTTTGACCTTTTAACTTGACCCCCTATTTAGCTTATCCTTTGCTATCCGTGAATGGAGCCATTTTTTTACTGAAAGTTTAGGATATTTCATTCTAAATATAGCATTCCTCTCACTCTCAAACCCTGACTGTTGCTGCTGTAGTTGAATTTTGGAGAGGGGACAACGTATTTCCAACGAAGAGCTTGGCGTGGGAACCTACCAAGTACTCTTTGTGCATCGACAACCATGGGCCCGGTTGCTATGGGCGAGTCTGAAGAAGGGGATAGCCGAGGCCGGCCTCGCACACGTGGTCAAGGCTGGAGGGGGGGGGGGGGGGGGGCGATGTCTATCAGCTCGCCCCCCCCCCCCTTCCCCCCCCCGCCTACATATGATCCAGCCGGGCACTGAGATCATGTCGAATAAACCAGCCGCGCTTGATGTTAACTTTCCAATCCCCGCCCGTCGCGAGGACCGCACTGACTCTTGGAGTTTGGGTACTTGCTGCAACCTAATCCCACCCCTCGCTGGGATACCCATACAGCATCAGTTTTATTACTACTGGTTGGGGGAGGATTCCGCGGACAATTATCGCTGTCTCAGTGCGGTCCCCACTGCGCGTATCCATGTCCCGCTTGTAATCGCATCGTCGACACACAAATAAGTCCACCTCGCCACCCTGTCGCTGGTTGCCCGGTGAACAGGTGTACAACGGGTCACAGCATGGCACCATGGGATGCTGTGTCAGGGGGATGGTAATAATTTAAGCAGCCCAAAAGCGGTATCCTAGGGTAATATCTCCTCTACATAGCAACTGATATCTGGGGTTGGGTATGGCCGGCTGGTGACGGTTACTGACCCAGGTATGGCCAGTCGAGTTTCCCTCGTCACCGCTGGCGATGCTTTCATTGGGCGATTGCTTTCGGAGTTCGAGAATGAGCCCTAAGGCACGAGTGAGTTCCGTTAGCAGTCGGTGAGTGTTCATCAACGAACGTCAAGATTTCAAGGCCGACTGCACATCTCATGGAATGGCAACCAAAATTCTGAAATTTATTTTCGATTCGAAAGAAATACTTCAATACGCTTGTAGTATTTATCAGCATGCAACCTAATTGGAAGAGATTTCATGCGCTTCACCTTAAATGAGCCTCCTCCCTGCTACCTGTAAAACCGACCACTTACGTCGTATGATATTTAAGAATTGATTTTATCTGTTGTTGTAAATTCAAATACATTTTATAGAAAGCATACACGAAAATATCCTTTATTGCACTCATTACGTAGATAGTTACATCTTCTAATATGCAGCTGAAAAAAAATACATCTTTCAGCTGAGAAAAAAACATTCCCAATTCCGATTACTTTTGACCCCGACCTGTCGTTACACACATTATATATTTCTCCTGAACAAAATCACCAATCTTCCTTGTGGTGAAGAAGGCAAAAAGGCAGTGCTCATTAAATTTTGCATTGGGTGTGGATCATGTTGTGTACTCTACAAGCAGCAGTGATGATGGAACAGATACGGTGATTTATTAATGGGTTTTTTACTATTTTAGAAAATATAATAATTAGAAAATTTATTCAAACTGCACGATACACTTTCACCATGTAGACATTTTTAAGAAGGCGTATATGGCTACTTGATGAGCACAAGACAGGATAGGTTCATGCATGTTTTCTATAAATTAGATTTGAATTTTTAAGGATATATACAATTAATGAGGAAATGCATACTAGTTAAGTAGTGGTTTTTTTTTACAGGGCATTGTTCTTTCGGGCAGCCGGAAGAAAGTTTTTCGAAAGCTAGCATCCTATACTGAACGAAGTATCATAGGATTAGGTTGCACGACATCAAATATTACAAGGCTACTTAACTTTTTCCCAATCCTCCAAATAAGAGGAACAAGAACTTACGTGGACAAGGACTGATTTATTTTGAGACTGACGTTTCGGGAACTCTCTCGGTTCCATCGTCAGAGTAACTGGGTGGTTCTTCCTGTTCGCCGGGACTGTTGCAGCCTTGCCGCGTGCCTGTTATTATATCCGCGCTCGACGCACGAACTTGGACCTGCCTGCTGGATATTGATTGACCGTAATATTGATTGCTGGTGAGCTCGTATGATTTCTGCTCACTTATCGGCTGTCACAAGTCAGCGTGCTGGCTGACGTGCTCATCGTCGACTGTTTTTCGAATCGAAAACATTCCTCATACAGTAATTCATGAAAGTTTAAGATCAAGATTTAAGTGTGTGGTTTAACGCGCATTTCAAGTTGTTTATTCTATTCATTGAACTGACCTGCTGTTTAATATGCATAAAATGGTACTTTCACGATCTGACCTGATAAAATTAGTAAAATGTGTTATTCACTAACCGGCATGTCTAGATGTGATCTTATGAAATACCTTATTCCTCTAACGTCCTAAAAAATCCGGTTACCTTAGTGCAACGTATATCAAAACACTTACATAGCGAAGAAACAACTGACACTTCTAGACAGTTCTTGTTGGATTACATATCTGAAATTCGGAATGTTTAGTTACCACCGTACTTTGCATCGCACGTAATATGGAAACATATCTAGCCGAAAATTTCCCAAATGGGTGCTTTTAAAACGTAATTTTGCTATTGCTACTTCATGCACTCGTTTTCTTTGGCATGAACTTAAGTCTACGCAGTAACCGCGATTTTTCACTTATTAGAAATTTTCCGGTTTTCTAAAATAACTGCTATTTCTAGCCAACGTAAGGCTATTTGATAAAACACAAAATATCTTCGTTTTTATTACCATGTTAACTTTAATGTTGTAATACTTTTGGGAAGGCCACTAGGGCCACTTTTGCGTATCAGGGATTTTCTAGCAAAAATCCTTGCACTTCAGGAGATAGGGGCAGCTACGGTAATTTTTGTTAAAATTTAATGAAATAGGCAATCTACTATAGCTTGGGAATGTTGTTTTCCTTAAGAGTGAAAACTAAAAGGTCGTAAAAATGACTTAAAACTAAGCAGTACAATATAAGCTGACCATCGATAACATGCATCTGTTTTAACCGATCAGCCTGCAGAAATTTCACATAACAAACGCTTTTTCCATTTAAGAAGAGAACAGAATTCACTTGTTAATGAGAATAGGTGCTACTGACTTCAGGTCTTCCTGTGCGGAAGTAGGTGCGAAGGGCCTCCGACCGTTCTAAATAACACTGGAAGAACATTTAAATTTTTTGTTCATTGCTTCTTTCGTGATAATTCTATTTCCTCCATCTATTTAGTTTCCACTCTCTGGATTTGTTTATCTCACATCTTACTTAATATTAAAATTCTCCGACATTCCTAGGAACAGACCGACAGAAAAGGAAGCATTTCCATTTCGTGAACACTGTTCACTCTTTGTGCTAGGGCTGAATCCTGGTTGTGTCCGGCTTCGATTACGTTGATGACGGAGTCAAAATCAGTTCATGTTCACAACACCTGTTTCTTTTGCCTTGACAGTGGTTCCCGCTAGCATAGCCCTCCCCCTCATTTAAATCAGGAGAATCGCCAGGACAGAATCACACCTTTGCACGAGAAACAAAAAAACCCTAGCTCATATTTTGCCCGGGGTTTGCCGGTCTATTTTGTCCGAGTAGAAAGTAGCGCTATAGCGTGCCTGTATGTGCACGTATTTGTTTCCTTTCAGGCGTAAATGTAGCAAGTGCTGCAGGAAGGCGAGATCGTAGCCTTCCAACGGTATCA
>JAYGXS010000005.1:1168288-1192607 GCA_036362985.1 Ligula intestinalis
AGAAAATGGCTACCCGCGCAACTTCGTCAACCGGTGCTTGTGCAAACAAGCTGGCCAACAAAAGCGCACCGACCCCAAGATTTTGCGTTCGTTCCCGTACGTCAAAAACGTATCGTAAGCAGTCGGCTGCCTTCTCGCACCACTTGGAGTGTCTTTCCTGTGTAGAAGAGGGCTGTATGTTGAAAGTCTGGACCAAACCTTTAACTTTAAAAATGGGAGCCATCATTTGCGATGCTCCTGCGAGGGCTTTCATAAAGCAAATCACGAATTTTAATGCTTATTATGGGTTTGAGCGATGTAAGGTGGAGGGTATCCGTCGTCCTACATGGAGGAAGGTTGTGTACGATGTTGTTAGTGAAGATAAAAGGAGTGACCAAGATTTCTATGATCAAGCGGATGACTGCCATCGTATTGGCAGGTCACCGTTGTTAGTATGTAACATAGGTATGGTACGTTGTTTTCCCTATGATCCGCTGCATCTAGTGTACCTAGGTGTAGTGCAAAAGTTGCTCAAGTTGTGGCTGAGAAGCCGATATGGAACTAAGTATAAGATGTCTGGGAAGGCTGTTATCGAAGTAGATGAAAGATTAAAAGCCATTAATTGCTATTTACCACGGGAGTTTAGTCAGAGCGCTCGATCTCTTAGTGAGTGGGAATCTCGGAAAGGGACTGAATTGAGACAAATTTTACTAAACACAGGGGTAGTTGTTCTTAAAGGGGCAATTAAACGTAAATATTGGAAGCACTTCATGCTTCTGTCAATAGCCATTCGTTGTTTAGTTCAGCCAAAAACTTGCAAGGATTGGGTTCAATACGCGACTACCTTGCTAGAGAGATTTATAGAAAAGTATGAAAAGCTGTATGGTCTAAAAGAAATGGTGTACAATGTACATAGCATTGTTTACCTTCCGGAGGACGTCGCACGTCACGGTCCCTTAGAAAGTTTTTCTTCATTCCCCTTTGAAAGTTACTTAGGGCAGATCAAGAATATATAAAAATTAAAAAAATTAAGAACTTCAGCAAGTAGCTAAACATTTTGAGGAGAGTTTAAGACTGCCACGAACATTACCAGGTCCAGTAGAATGAACATAGGAATGGACCGCTGCCTCCAGTGGGTGACGGACCCTTCACGCAGTTCACCTAGATTACTAAGGGCAACGAATTTATCGGCACAACTTCCACCAATGGTTCTCTTTCCATTAATGGCAAACTGTTGTGTGTTAAGAACATCGTTCGCTATGGGTCCGGTGCTATTATCTTGGTTTAAGTAGGGTGTGAAGAAATTCAGGACTACTGCAAGTATCCTACCAATTTATCACAAATTCAACTTTTAAAAGCAAAGATAGGAAACACTGTGAACTACTGCCCATTGCCGTCCCAAGTTCTGAAGTACACCTCCTTCCCCGAGGAAGACCATTACGTCCTCATGGAGATAAATTCACTTTGGGACGAGTAAATTTACTCCTCACTGACAGGTAAGTTTCCGTTTTTCCATTACAAAGTTTATGACGTTGTACATTTTGTTTTTTTTTCTGTACCCCAAAGTATAAATAAAGTGTTCAACACACCTTTCAGTGTAACTGGAAGTGGCTTCTACCTTTGCGGGTTACTGTTTTGACAATAATCAGCAGTTTAACAGGCGCTAAATGAGACCTTTTCATTTTAGACTTGTACTGTCTGACGATAATATCTCCCGACAGCATTCGAGAAGGGAAAATCAGTCGCCCCGTAAATATAAAGAATTCGTGCGCGGGCATGTTCACATATCATCGTCTTCATCAGCGGTAATAAGTTTATTTGCGATAATTTTATGGATAATGGTTCAGGACTCCGACAGCTCATCATCTGGCAGACAAGTTACGCTGCCTACAAGCATGTCATGGACGGCCTTTCCGCCACATGCTAAGCACTTGCGTAACAATGACTCCTCTTTTAGACATAACTAATCTAAGTTCACAACGTCGTCATACGGGTCGGAGATCTTCTGACTCAAGCGTCTATCGTCTACTCAAACACATGAACAATTAACAAGTCAATTTCATGGAATTTCAGACGAAGACTCTACAGCAGATACCCGAAAATCAAATACTGATAATTGATCTGCAGAAAGCACCGGCCATGACTACGACAACCGTAGCGCCTCACGCCCTTAATTTTTTCTCGCGGGCAACAAACCCGCAGGAGTTGGATGGCATCGTGTCACGGCTATCTCAAGGTAGCTTCAAGAGCCAGTTGGTATGTCATTATGTTTTCCTTACACATCTTCACAGATTAACCATTTGCTCACTATAGGCGGTGATACCCTAGAAAATTTCGCTGACAGCATCTTTGAGGCCCTGTTCGCTGACAGTATCACTGCTTACTAAATTACACGGGCGCTTACTTCGACAGCCCTAAGAGGGCTTTCGAAAAATCACAACTGCACGCCATCGTAACAGGTAAGTATTACGTTATTCCGATTAAACGCTTCCTAACGCAGAAGTTGCTTTCACCTGGTGCCTAACTAACAATTATAACCGGGCTGAAATAAAGAAAGTCATAAGTCATATGGCTGTTGACAGTCATATGAATTTTACATATAATAATTTGCCGTCAAAAACATTCATGGATCCAGTATTTTTATAAATTTTATAACAAAAATTACATAAAATAACTTGTTGATGAAAAATTAGCAATTAAGAGTGATAGTTTAATAGTTTAATTGTCTCTCTTATCTAAATCTAAATCTAAATCTCTAAATTCATGATGTCATACCCAATCCTCAGGTGTTTTCGTGATCCAACGTGCGCACGCCTTTCTCAACTGGTCTCAATTACTATTGGCTCAACTCTGTACAAATCAGTCCAACAAAAAACAGACGACTTTTATAGTTCATGTTTTGATCATGTTCCCTAATGGCAATGTTCCGGAAACAAAGGTTAAAGTGGTTCCAGTGGAACCAAAGGTCCCACTTTGGTTCCAATTTGGTCCCACTGCGCCGTGATTGCGCATATGGGTGGTATTCCGTGCACTGGCCCGGGTAGTCTACAAGCTGTCATCGAAATTGATGGTCGAACACCCAAACACAAGCTCCCACGTCCACCTGAGAAAAACCCTATGCGCACGCACGCCTCATGCATTTGCTACCTTCCCCTCTCCAAATGTGGCACCTGGATTGATGCCTTGCTCTGGCAACTTTTGTCGGCATATGCCTATGGCGAAAAACCCATGTTCAAGTCACACACGGTTATAACCGAGCCTGCTCAGACTGCACGTGATGCATGTAGTCACCCCTACCCCCTGCCCCTCTACCTCCAGACACCCCCACCCCTCCTCCCTACTTGAACGCATGCGCCTTGAACACAGGTTTTTCGCCCTAGGCATACGCCGACAAAAGTTGCCAGAGCAAGGCATCGATCCAGGCACCGCATTTGGCGAGGGGGGTAGCAAATTTCGGCGCCACTTTTGCAAGGCCCAGTTACAGTCTTCTGATATTGCCAATGTATGAATGAGTGCAATATTAGACCAAGTCATTCACTGTGGCTCCGTGGAACGTGTTTCAACAGTCCTTGTTTACTGCAAAACTATCAATGTACGAAGATCCAGTCTGGAATCAAAAAAATACCATCCGCTTAGTTTAACCTGCATTTTGTGAATGGTCATGGAATGACTCGGTAAGAGACAGGCAATGAAGTCTCTGGGCTAGAGGAACTCATTATTTGATGCCTAGCACGGTTTTCGCCGCGGGCACGCATGTTTTACGAGTTTTCTTTACTCGCAGGAAAAATAGACACGAGCCACAGATCGGGGTCAGCTAGTTGATAGAATCTTTTTTGACTTCAAGAAGGCCATTGACAGCGTACCCCAACAGAGGCTCCTATATAAAGTCTGAGATTATGGTACCCGAGGTAACACTTTCAGGTGGGAAAATGTTTCTAGTCACGCAGGCTGTAAAATGTAATTGCTGGTAGCACAGTATCTGAATGAGTACCAGTAGATAGTGGTATTCCTCCGGGTATCAGTCTTAGGCCTTCTTGTGTTCCTCCTTTATATAACTGACTGCATTGAGAATGTGGATTGTGATAGCAATATGTTTCCCTGTGGTTGTTCCTGCAGCCAGTTGAATGGTGATAAGGCGGTGAACAGTAGCCTCTCCTGCTATATTATTTCTCCAACGATAAAAAGCGTCTCGAACTAGCATGCGTTCTAATCAACAACCACAGTCCTGTTTCATTGTACCGCAACAATCCTATAAAACAACCCCTTAATTTTTATAGAAGCCAATTTTTCCTCTCACGTTTTGTTTTTAAAAGTGGCAGTCCACTGATTTCTGCACCCATTTTCATGGTAGGAGTGTTTTTTCTCTGCTTTCTCCTGAGTTCACCATACTCTTCGGGAGTGCTGACCATTATTTAAAAGGACGATATGTTGGTGGACATAAAATTATCTGCCAACCGTACTTAACCCCCCTTAACGACCCTCTTGGTGTTTAATTTTTCCAAGATCAACCCGTCTTCAATATGCAAAAACTGAATGTTGATGCTTTGGACACTTTTAATAATTTCATGTCTCAGTATGGAAGTTTGCTTACGGTTCTCAGTACCATCTTTGATGGAAATGTCTTTTCGCTCACTTCTCAGCAATGTGAGAGATTAGAGCCCTTCATCAATTTGGTGTCTACTGAGACCTGTGACCGGCAAAAAATAAGTTATAGTTTTCTTTTAAAGAATGTCCCGAACAGTAAAATTCCTCTAGACGTCGCCTGTCAATTCCTTTACTCGTGTGGCTTTAACTTTAAGGTCGCAGAAGCTAAAAGATTGTCCTCTCGAAGCAAAAATCCGCCGATTTCGGTAAAACTTTTTTCGGTGATAGAAGTTGCCCAAAATCAACACATAATCAAAACTACTAATTATGATCATAGTCTTCCATACCCATTTAGGTCATTTTCAAACGTGCGTTTTCCGAAGAATTATACTAACTCTTATCGTAATCCTTTTTTAAGGCTGCCTCCTACTTTTCTTACTCCACAAAACGGGCACCCTTTCCTTAATTTTCAAGCAAATCTGCCACCATACAATAATCCTAATATATTTAGCAATTATATTTCAGCTAATTTTAGTCCACAGCAATCCTGCTTTCCGCCTTTTGTTTCTCCCATGCCAGTTTCCTTTCCGCCACCAAGTTTTCCTTTTTTATGAATATGGATGAGCGTAATCTGCTTCTCAGGGATACATTCAGTATAGTTTCTCTGAATGCGAGATCAGTTGTAAATAAAATGACAGTTGCTTTTGAGCTTGATCCATATGTTATTTGTATCACTGAATCTTGGGCTCACTCTCTTATCCCTGACTCAACGCTCGCTATAGATAATTTTAGTTTGTACCGACAAGACCGCATTGGCGGTGGTTGCCTTTTTTATATCAAATCATCTTTTGTGCATTTCCCATTTCATCTGAGCATTTCATCGTTTTCGGGAGATGTTTGCTTTATTTCAGTCATCCTCCCGCACAATAAAAAAGCTGTTATTGGCTGTGTCTATAATCCCCCATGTTATTCTGGTAATGAAAGTGCGCTCTGCGAACTGTTTGCAAAAGTTGCAGAAGCTGACGTTGATGTCTAAATAATCATAGGTGATTTAAATCTGCCAGACGTTGAGTGGGAGGCAAATACTTGCCCGCCAAAATTTCAAAAATTGGTAGAAACCATTAATTTTTCAAACATGTCACAACTGGTCAGTTCAGCGACTAGAAATGAGAGCATATTAGATTTAATTTTTACAAATGACGTCCACCCTCTCTTTATGAATTTTCATCGTGATCTCTTCACAAGTGACCACGCATTAATTCAGTGTTGTTTTCCAGTCTCTCTTTCAAAAAAGCCTGAGGTAAAATGTAATAACCTCGCTTTTGCTAACGCAAACCTTGAACTCATAAATGACTTCGTAAGTACTCTAGATTGGCATACTATTTTTTCAATTAATGATCCAATCTTTTTCAATGAACTTTTGCAAAACCTTACAGAAAAAATCCAGACTTTTATCCCACTTAGGCCTATTAAATCAAATTCAGCTTCCTCTACCGTTCCACATTTTCTCCAAAATATTCTTTAAAAATTACGGAAGCAACTTAAGGATCCGTCCAACAGCTCTTTGTCGGTGCACTTAAGGATAGCGCAAATACTGGAATTAGCGCTAAAAAATAAGGCTTGCACGAGACAGGAGAAGGGAGTCCCTGGCACTAAATGATGCTAACTCTTCCAAATCCGTTGCTCAAGTCTTCCGTTTTCAGTCATCCGCCAATCTTCAGAAAGTCATTCCGCCTTTACTCGATAGTAGTAATCAGTTTGTTACAGAGGATTTGGCGAAAGCAGAAATGTTAAATTCCTTCTTCGCCAAGTTCTTTACAATTGAGACTAGTCCAACACCCGAAATACCTCTGGTGTGTGATGCAAATCTCACTTCAATTGATTTCTCACCTACAAGTATTCCTAAAGAAATAGCTCGTCTCAACAATTCACATTCAGTCGGGATGGATAACATTCCAAACTCATTTATTGAGCAACTAAGAGATTTTCCTCCTTTACTGAGCAAATTATTTACAATATTTCTCGAAAACGGTTTTTTTCCTCATTCTTGAAAAACGTCCATTGTAATTCCAGTTTTTAAATCTGGTTCCAGATCTGACATTAAAAATTATCGCGGTGTTCATAAAACACCTTCTCTAGCTAAACTGTTTGAAAAATTAATCGCCAATAAAATTACAGATTTTTGCATAAGCAATCAAATATTAAATATATCTCTGCATGGTTTTTTACCGGACCGATCTTGTGAAACATGTCATATGTCTTTTCTTAATCTCCTCACTTCTCATTTATATGTGGTGGTCATCTATTTTGATCTTAGTAAGGCATTTGATAAAGTACCTCATAGGAGACTACTAGCCAAACTAGAGGCTATAGGATATTGTAGTCCTCTCATTGACTTTATTAGATCATACCTTTCTAATCGGAAACAACAGGTCTTAGTGGGGTCCTCATACTCTACCCCTACCACTATTTTAAGCGGTGTCCTTCAAGGTATCGTTCTGGGCCCCCTGTTGTTCTTGCGTTATATAAATGATATTTCAACAATAGTTAAACACTCTCAATCGTATATATACGCGGACGACTTGAAATGTGTATACTCCTTCTCTAAATCTACGGCTGAGGGATGCTTCCAACGCATTCATTCGGATTTGGACGCTCTATCTGCGTGGAGCTCCACTTGACAGATGGAGTTCTCGTCTTCTAAGTGCCAGTTCATGTGTTTTGGGCCTAAAAGGCTGCCGCAGCCTATCATTTTCAAGGTTGCCCCATGACTGAATGTTCTTACATTAAGGACTTAGGTTTAAGTTACACCGATAAATTAGATCTTTCACCTCACTCTGATAGAATTGCAGCAAAAGCTGCTCAGATATGCGGCTTCATCTCTTATAATTTCTACCTTCCCGAAATGAAGCTAAGATTTATTTATTTCTAGAACTTCGTGTTATCGAATTTTTGGTTTATTGATGAGGCCATTTGGGCCTGAAATACACAACTTATTATTAAATAGTTGCTCACAGAGAGTATAAGTTATCTATGTTGTATTTATTTCTACCCACAGCAATAAGTTTGTAATGATGAGGCCTTCTAGCCCCAAAATATAACATTTATTCGTAAATAGAGGCAAAAGATCGACCAGTAAATTCTAGGATATGTAGTACATACATGCGGTACAGTTTTAACTTTATTTCTAGAAGGGAGTCATTATGTGGTATAAAACAGCATATGCGTGCAGCCTTCGCGGAAATTCAATCCGCACGAGGCGATGATGCTAGTTTATTTGTGTAACTTACACCTAAGTCTAATATAGAGAAGAAAACCACCAACACGCTTATTTATTCGATCGTGACGACAGAGATCATACTCATCTATGATGAAGGAGGAGTCTGAAATGATTGGATGGGTCCAACATTCTGTAATGCATATAACATCAGGCGTCATCTCAAAAGCAATAGCTCGCAGTTAAGTCATTTTATTTATAACAGACCTGGCATTAAGCAATATGACATCTAGCGTGTTTTGAGTGGCAGGACTATGGCTATCGTTCTTCATGAAAAATTATTTGAATGTGGGTAGGCAAACTGTAGGCCGTTATTATTTGTGGAAAACGACAGCCAGAAGTTCAAAGCTGCAAGGGGTGTCGAAGGATGCTCAATCGATCACCAGAGCATCGACTGAACAAAATGATCGGAAGAAGGCACTGCTATTCTTTGCTGTTCCAGAATCAGAGGGGGTCGATGTGGAAACACGTATTGAGCATGACTCAAAAGAAATGAGCAGCATAATTCCAAAAATGCTGGAGCCAAGCGATGGCTGATTATCGTGTGTTCACCTCTTTAGACTATGTGTGAAACCTAGAGAAGGCGGACGGCCTAGACCACTGAAGGCGGTCTTCAAGTCCGAAAAAACCCCAAAACTTCTGCTAACCCGCGGCTGGAGCATCGAAGACAGCAATATGTCGATGTAAGCAGACCTGTCTCCTGAGGACAGAATAAAACAGCACAAGGCAGTCGCAGCACTAAAACGTCGTGCCGAGGGGGAAAATAACCACCGCATAGTGGGTCTGAAAGGCTGCCACAGCCTTTCATTTTTCAAGGTTGCCCCATGACTGAATGTTCTTACATTAAGGACTTAGGTTTAAGTTACACCAATAAATTAGGTCTTTCACCTCACTCTGATAGAATTGCAGCAAAAGCTGCTCAGATATGCGGCTTCATCTCTTATAATTTCTACCTTCCCGAAATGAAGCTAAGACTTCATCGCATGTATGTGCTTCCTATTCTCGAATACCGTTGTCCATTCTTCGGTCTAATGATCGAATCTAGCCGTTCAAAATTGAAAGTGTCCAAAGAAGATTCACTTAAGGGTCCTCTATCCAGCATTTTCAGATACTGCCTACTCAGATAGATGTGAGATAACGAAACTGAAATTTCTTTGGATCAGGAGACTGGAAGCAGGGTTTTGTCTCCTGTTTTGCCTTAATAATAGTTCAAATCTCCCCAAGATATCTGCCCTTGGTCCCGCTACTCGCCATTACAACCTAAGAAATTCAACGTTGATTATACCTCCTCCTGCTTCTTCCACTTCTAGACGATCTCTATTTTTTGCTTCTAGGTATAGCTATCTTTGGAATAATTTGCCAATCGATATTTGGGCGTTGACTCGTCTATGAGCATTCAAGCGAAGACTGCACATTTACCTTAACACTAAATCTATTAACCCTTTGTTTTCCTCATCGTTTGCGGGCAGCTTTCTCCACGATCCCGAGAAAGGACCATCAGGAATTTAGGATCCCTGCTTGAAACTACCTTTCTCTGACTCGTGTCCCCCGGAATCAGGACGCACTCTTGACGGCTCTCGTTTCACTGGTCATCAACTATCATCAGGGCCTTATATTTGGTCGCATCTCAGACATCCCCAACGATGGTCTTGTAGATTTGACAAACTTTTGGATCTCATACGGCGGTGCCTATCACGATCATAAACTGGTGGGTTCCCTATGTTCTATTATGCCGCACCGGTTTGGGAACCCGAGTGTAGTGTCGGGAACCCATCTATACCAGTAATTTTTCGTTAACACCTATTGTTCTGCCCCACGCTCAGCTTCTACTGAGTTTGTTTCCAAGCCCCCCGCCTCCTACTAACAGAGGCAGTGGGTTTCACAATACATAGTCAGAATATAGATAACGATGTGGCTCATCTGTGTGTGCTCTTGAATTTCACTTTCCGCATGCCACTGCTATGTTCATTTTTTCGAATCTAACAAATTCGCTTCTAAACAGTTATACTCATCTTATAGCTATAGACTACGGATACTCTTTGTTAAACCAATTATTTCTAGAACTTCATGTTATCGAATTTTTGGTTTATTGATGATGCCCATTGGGCCTTAAATCTACAGCTTATTATTATTATAATAAATTTTCGGTTTGTCCAGAAGAGGAGATTTTTGTTTAAACCACTACTACGAATTGTACAGTAAGCTCTGATAGAGCTTTAGGCATCCTGCTAACAAATGCGCAAATCCTACTTAATAAAATGGCTGAAATACAGGTACTTATCGAGCAGAAGTGCCCTGCGATTGTTGCGGTGACGGAAACCTGGCTATTTGAGTCAGTAAAGGATAGTGAGATCGATGTACCTGGGTACCGAGTCTTCCGCTGTGACCGTAATAATAGGATACATGGAGGTTCCTTGGTGTATGCTACTGACGGCTTAGTGGTAGCAACGTAAGAAGGCGCGCGCACCGAAAACAACCATGTGGAACAACTCTGGTTGTCAGTCAAGGCCGTTCCTGGTTCAACTACAACCGTGTGCGTTACATACCAAAGCCCTCAAGCTAACGGTATCAGCTGGCTGACTACAGTCAAGAAGTATGCCAAAAGTTCGCGGGTCTGCATTGTTGGTGACTTAAATTGCCCACATATCAACTGGTCTCATCTAATTCTAGAAGGCCCTGTCTCGGAAATGGAGTGCGCGTTGCTAGAAATGGTAAACGAAGATCATCTCGTACAACATGTTGCCCAGCCTACGCGGATAACTGATTCGGGTATGGCCTCATGTATGGACTTAATATTCACAAATGGCCACACAAAAGTATCTGATGTAAGAGTCTCTGTACCCCTCTGCACCAGTGATCATGCTACTGTCTTAGCAGCACTCCAAATAACTGGATCGCCGTCAATGCGTTGATGCTTCAAGCCGGCATATTGGAGGACTGATTATGACGAAATTAGACAGAGCGCTATGAACGGATCCTGGGAACTGAGTAGCTCTGCCAATGTCGAAGAACGTCGGAACTTGATCCGTGGAAATATTGAGCGGCTCTGTACCGACTTTGTTCCCCTGAAGCTCTGTGGATGGGCATGGATCAATTGCGAGACAAAACGCAAGTTGAAGGCCAGGAAACGTGCATACAAGGCCCTCATGATCTAGAGAACAGCCGAAGCGAAAGCAACATACAAAGCAATCAGAGATGAATGCAAGCGTATAATGTGGTCGAAGAAGGTAGCATACGAAGAAGATCTGGTGCAAAACGTTGATTCCCAGCCCAATCAATTTTATTCATCCCTGAAAAAAATTCGTGCAACCCCGGGCCTCCAAGGTCTCCACAATACAGATGGTGCTCCAAACAGATGAGATATGTATGGCTGAACTCTTAGCTGAAAAATACTCCACTGTCTGCTTGTCACCAGCGCCCAACATTGAAGTCTTCGACATCTCTGACTGAACTGAAAGCCGCATAATAATTGCTATTGAGGATGTGGAGAATGTACTAAGTAGATTGATACCTACTAATGCCGTTGGACCCGATAAACTAAATTCGAGGGTTACTCACGAGCTTGCTTATGTAATCGCACCGAGCATCAGAGAACTGTTTCTTTGTACTCTAGCCACTGCCATGGTACCGGATGACTGGAAGCAGAGCCTAATAACTCCGAGATACAAAGGGTGTGACCGTTTTCTGCCCCAGAACTATCGACCAGTCAGCCTGTCTTCGGTGTTTGTAAAATTTCTGGAAAACTTCATCTGCCGCGAAATCGATGCCCAAATTGGGATGTCCACAATCCTGCCGATAGAACAACACGGCTTTGTCAGAGGCGAATCGTGCACTACTACTCTCATGGTGGCACGCGAAGCTTGGTCAGAAGCGAAAGAAAAGCGACTACTGGTTTATGCGGCCTTAATCGACCTCAGCAAGGCATTTGACAAAGTCCATCATGAGCTCCTACTGACCAAGCTCAGTAACACGCCCCTCCCAAGAGTTTGGAATATGGAATTTTCAGCGCCGGTACGGCACTATCTGTGCAAAGTTTTTTTCAAAAAAATAAAAATTTAAAAAATAATTTGACAATATTTGCAAGTAGACATAGAAAGTCGTAATAATGTCAGCAGAAATTGTCCTTTTGGGGCAACATTTAGCAATGTTTTGCAGGTAATTTTGAACTAACAACGAAAACTTATGGCAGTTAAAAATACTTACAGTGAAATTGGAGACAGTGTTCAACGGGCCTCCATGTTCAAAAAGTGTGTAAGCAAAAAAAACTGCTTAGGACGATAATGGTAGGAACATAGTAGTAGAGCAGAAATTGGTGTGGGTGGTTGATGAAGGTGAGTAGTCAACGAAACTGCAGCATTTTAGACTGAGTACTTCCGCGTGGCTTCGTTTGATTCAGCGGTGGTTAATGGAAACATATAGGTTCTCGGGGGACACGAGGCAGAGAGAATAGTTTCAAGCGGATCTCCTAAATTCCCGATGGTCCTTAATCGGAGTCATGGAGAAAGCTGCTCGGAAACGATGAGGAGAATAGAAGGTTAATAGAATCATTAAGGAAGTCAAGTTAAGCGAACGAACGTTTTTGATTAATTCATCATCAGGCAATACAGTAATATAAAGTTAATATAAAGTTGATAGAATCAGTATTAAGATAAATGTGCAGTCTCCGTTTGAAAGCAGACAGTCTGGTCAACGACCAAATTTCGATTGGCAAGTTATTCCAAAGAAAGCTATATCTGGAAGCAAAAATCAATGAGCGTTTAGAGTAGGAAGATGCAGGAGGGGGTATAACAAGTGCCGAGTTTCTTCGGTTGTAGGGACGGCTGATGGGGTAATGACAGAAGTCGTGGGGAGATTTGTGCTATCATTAAGGCAAAAAGGAGACAAAAACCTGCTTCCAATCTCCTGACCCAAAAGAACCTTAGTTCCGTTAATTGGCATCTATTTGAGTAAAAAGTACTAGAATCTGTCGGATACAGCAGTTTTCGTGTGAACTTTTTTGTAGTCAAATGGATAAAAGGGTACCTCTTCGGTAGACAATGCCGCGTCAGTGTCGGTGAAGGGTGTTCTTCTGTGTATGAGGCTCGTAGTGGCGTACCCCAAGGGTCGGTGCTGGGTCTCAGGCTATTTTCCATATACGTTTCGGATATCCCATCAAGACTTTCGTCCCTATGCCTCCTGTTTGCGGACGATCTCAAGGTATGGCGTGTTATAAGCAGCCCCGAAGATAAATATACCGGAGATCAAGATACCGGTCAACGTAAACAAATCACACTTGCTGATAATTGGGAGAAACCGGGACCACCCACCCTATGCAATGGGCAGCATGATACTGGCAGCTTTTAGGAGTATTCGTGACTTAGGCGTTATCATTCAAGACGACCTCAAAACCCGAGAGCTATCAACTCTGGCGAGACGCAAAGGACCAGCACTACTTGGAGCTATAGAAGCGTATAGCCGTAAGGATCAAATTCAGTCATCAAATACAAAATATCAGTCACGAAGCTTATTGAAAAGTCCTCCTGCCAAGCGAACTAAAAGTCTTAAATGTTTAAGAGAGGCAACTCATAAAGATGAAGCCTGCCTATCATACTTTGGATGTTCAAAAGAGCATTCACTTCCTGGTCCATGCAGTTATTTCGTAAGTTTATGGTCACTTTCATCCGCCCGATCTACCACTTGGTTCCCGTGTACGAAGGGCGAGATGACCCATATCGAATATGTGCAACGGCTGGGGTCAAGAATGGTGCCCGAAGTGAGGAGGCTGATATATCCGGAGCGCTGTAAAGCACTGGACCTGTTCACCCTCGAATTTCGACGCTCCAGATGTGACCAAATCATGAGGTACAGGTTGATTGTTTGCGGCGAAATCCCGGAGATAGCACGGTACTTCAAACTGGCCGTTGACACGCCTACGTGCGGAGAGTGCTTCAAACTGTTGGTACAAAAAAAACAAATGGCCTCCCGCACATATATCGACTCTCAAGACGTGCCGTGAATGCATGAATGTTGTTGCTGCTGACACAGTTGCCGGGTTCAAGAATAAATACGACGCCTTATCAAAACAGTGATGTGTACCGATCACGAGAGTGCTCCTGCCTTGGCCGGGGGATCGGTCCAACCTGAAAATTCCCATGTGTACGGTGGCTTCAAAGAAGGGTTTTCCACCGATTGTTCTTTACCATCCATTATTGAATAACGAAACATGTTAGTTCAGCTATCCGGTCATTTCCAAGAGATATTGCATGAAGAGCCACTCAGACTCGGCTAGCTCAGAATGTTCAATACGTAATAGAACTGAAACCTACATGAGGCCAGCAATAAAGGAGTTTGAAGTCGCCGCCGAGAAGGCGGAATCGAACCGCTCCGACGCTAATCGGCTACAGGTTTGAAGCCTGCACCCCGGACCACCGAGGTTCATCCCGGCGTCGAGATTTTACATAAAGTATTATATAGCCCTATCATAAAAAACAGAAAAATATATCGTTTAAAAATTAATTTTCTCCTTTTATAATATCATTTATTACTTACTTCTTAGAAAATAAAATAAAATTCTTTATAAAATTTCGTACTTAACGTAAGTTATTTTTTATCCAAAATCAAACCTTCCTATTTTATTTATATAAGTAGCAATTGTAAGTAGTATAAATCTTCACATTTCAGTATCGTCACGCGTCTTCCCGGGATAGCTGGGCGGTTTCCGCTTGTTAAAATCCGCAGTCGGGCGTCATTGGCCCAGTTAGATAAGGCTGGTTAATAAGTCGCGGATTTATGGATTTTTACAGTTGACTCCTACGTGCCGAAGCATTTGGACGTACGTTCATAGTCGTTTTTTACTTTTTGAAACATTCGATGACAATGACTGAAGGGAGGACTTAAGTCCCGTAGCTATGTTCTCCGTAGCTCTTCTTTATGTGTTTCGATGTGTGACGTCAATTGGCTTGAGTTCTTAAACTCAGAATCCACATGCTAATCCTCTGCCTATCCTTAGAGTAATACAGGCAACTTAAATGGCTAGTTATAGGCTGTACAAGTCCAAGATTAGCGACTGAAGCGGAAGGTTACTAAGTAGAACTCTGCACAGCGGCGCTAGATCACTACATTGACTGACTGGGTCCTCATCTGAAGCCCAAGCTCCAATAAATCCTTCATTTCTATGGCGTGCACAATTATTTTGACGGCAGCGAAACTTAACTCATGACCGGGTTCCTAGGTGTGGTCAGACACTTGCAATAATTCGTCTGCCCGTCGAACATGCAGCTCATTTTCGTCTATTGAAGATCTGACTAAGCATTCAGACTGGCTTTTGCAATAACACGAATAGCCTAGGCATGGAATGCGACAACCTACTTTAGTAGCTCGAGATCTGTGTGTAATTCCAACATCTAGTTCGGCAGCAGTGCGCTCGGTCGCATCGGAAACACGCCTCACGGCCCCTTACACTACGGAGCGACAAATCTCCCTATTGCCGCTTCCTATCAAGAAGTGTACACTTAAACGTAGACAGTACCACACTGATTTAAGTTCTTTCCGCTCTCAGCATATACTAAGAGCAAGTCCGGATGACTAGAGAGGATGATGAGTGCACCGGCTGACCGATTATCCGCCCCTGACTTACTCGACCCCCTGCATATCGTTGGTCCCTGCCACCCGAATCACCTTTCGTGCCCTTGGACAAGCACTTTTCAGACTTCGACACCATAGTCCCATGAGGAAGCAGCGCAGTCAGCCTAATTCTAGGCCTTGCACTTCCACCCTCATGTCCCGCACAGCAATGCACATGGTCGTTTCTAAGATGTCCTAAATTTACGACGAAGTACGCCGCGTCCCCGAAAATGTCTCTGCTTAGGTCATACCAGGGCGAACGCGTAGGCGCCAGCTTGCTAATGCCTTCGGACGGTCATTCTGCCTTAAGTGGTCGCGAAGACAGCGGACTCTCTTTGCCGTTTCCTCCGCTCTGTTGCCATGAAGCTGGCTTCGTCTGAAGAACGCTCTCCGTTTGAGCTTGTGGTTGTTAAAGGTGATAGGTTGTGTTTCCGTAAACCATCGTCTCAAGGTAACTGTTGGGACTTGGCTTTACGAAAGCAACTAAAACTGTGCCGGCACCAGCCTTGCACTCGCCTAGACCGTATACGGACATTTAGTCCCCGTAAGGATGTCGGACCTACTCAGCCCCATGAGCGCCCACGAAAACACGCGCGGTAGACCACCGCCAGTCCCATCATATATCTCCTTACCTGCATCATGCATTAATAAGCTAAATATAAGGCACAACAGGCGCGAACTGTGGCTCCACAACTGCGTCGAATTGGTTCACTTCCTTGGAGGGCACGCGCCCAGACAGACTGCTTGTAGCTTTGTCTAACCAACGGTGTCAGGGCAAAGTGCCACTACAATCAATTTTGGAGGCTTAAGGCCGTCAGTTAGAAGGCCGTCAAATGACGGGATAGTTCGGACGTCGTAGTCCGCTCAATGTGTTCTGCGGATTAGGTGATTTTTAGTCACGCTGTAATGGCTTCTAAGGCACTTCCGCCCAGTTGGATTCGACTTTTAAAATGCGCATGGCTGCAAACTGTAGAACTGAAGCACGCCCCGAAAATGTGATTAACTACCAAATAAGCGAATGAATACGGGCACTGGGAGTCATGAGATTACTCACAGAGTTTGATAAACGCCACTTTAGCCGTGCTCCGTATACACTTCGCATGCAACATAACGAGCAGTCGATAAACGGCATCTAGAGGATTTTAAATGGCTGCGATCCCACATACATCGCGAGCATCTATCAGGACTAGCGCTCTTCTCCTTGGCCAGATTGGTGTTTTCTAGAAAATTCAATATAAATTAGGCAGCCGCGAATAGTAGCTGCCGCTGACCAGAGTCAAGTCTCACTAACCGGATAATTAGATACGATTTGCAGTAGTTCTAAGTAAGAGGAAATGAAGCCCAAACCATGTTGATGACCATTTTCCTAGCGATTTGTAAATCAATCAGGTTTTGCCCACATTTTGCCCCCTCGTTCCCCTCACGTTCTCATGAAAGTAACTACCAATGGTTGCAGAGTGCCAGTATTGTGGAGGTGACAACCCAATCGAAACAGGCGCTATTGCCGCAAAGGGACTGACGGTCAAACAGGGTAATTCGCCATGGACGTAAAGAAGATAGCATCCCCTAGAAGAGATTCAGAGTGAAGACCAAAACACACATTTCATAAGCTGCCAAGTAACTGGAGCGCAAACCCCAGAAAGGAATCTGATGCCAGATAGAACGCAGATCCCAAAAAATCACATCAGTCTGCATTGAGCGTCGAATTAGTTATAAACTGTTGCATGTACGAACAAAGTCGGAAAAGGCAGCAGAGGAAATGAGAGCTAATCAAGTTAGACTTCATATACAAAATTAACCAAGCATCAAAACCGTCTTTTCTTTCCACCCTTTCGTCCAGACTTCTTGAACCGCTTCTTATGTTTACTCTTTTTCTGAAAGAAAACATAATTAGCTTAAAGGTGTGGTACCTTCGAGAATGGATTTCTTGGGTCGGCTTCGTCGTCGGACTGTACAGAAGAGAAAAAAACAAGGAATAACAGACTGAGGAACGGGTGGATGTCTACAAAAGCGCCAGAAGAAAGGTAAGGCAAGTCTCTTTATTTCGGGCACACCTACCAATCCGTAGAAGAGAGTGCGTAAAAAGAGTGGAACGTAGGGAAACCGATACTCAGGTAGTACAGATTACTGTCAACATATAATCTAGGCAGAGTTTGCGGCTTCGGAGTTCGTACGTTCAGGCGGTGTTTGGACCCATTAGTAACCATTAAGTCAACGGCGAGTACAACTGCCACCCTGGAGAAGATAGAGTGGTAACGTGTGTGTGTTAACTCCTTCAAAATGCGACGGGCCCTCACACCAAACGACCCGCCTGGCTTTTCAAATGAAGATACAGAATCAAGGCGGTCAGAGGTGGTCTTTGTAGCTTACGGGACTGAATCAACGTCTAGGCGAGTCATAGATAGAGTGCCCCTCCCCAGTATGCACGAACCAGCCATCAATGAGTTATTATTTCGCATGCACGAACATAAAAAGCCATGAATAGAAGCAAACAGGCGTGCTCCAGGTTCTTGTTGCAAAGAAGAAGACGCGATCTCTGGAACGACAACTCAGGTGCTCAGCTCCCATAGCAACCACCCAATAGCGCATAAACGTGGCTGTATTAGAGCACTCTTTCAGAGGATGAAAACACACTGTAGTGAGCCGGAGGATCGAATGCAAGAACTACGACATTTTCGGGACCAGCCGACCAGGAATGGATACCCGAACAGTTTCGTCAGCTGCTGCCTCCGTAAGCGCCCACGGGGAACAAACGAAGGAGAGTCACCAACACTCTAGCAACCTCTACCGTACATAAACTATGTGTCAGAAGCAACTGAGCGTACCGCTGCAAATCTAGGCGTGGGTATTGCCCATCGTCCAACAGTCATGCAAATAAAAGGCCCACTGCATGTATGTGAGCAGTCTGGCGTCGTTTTTCAGGTGCCATGCCGCGACTGTTCTTGCCATTGTACAGGGCAGACCAGACGACGACTAAGCTCGCGAATGACGGAGCACAAACGGGCAGTGCGGATCCATTAACCCCGATCGCTACCCAAACTCTGGAAGGTCACGAATTCGACTTCTCAGGCACACGGATAATGGCACGCGCCGCTAATAAGACGGGTTGAGATATACTGGAGGCATGGACATCAGACTCCAACTCCATCAACAGGCATGTGGATATACGGCCCTGTTATTTTGCTACCCGTGCTAGCGACCAGAAACTTCGGCCCAGTTTCTGTCCAAGCACGCAGGCTGCCACGTCGAGGTCACACCCCGTAACTCCAGGGGGCGCGGGGGGGGGAAACACGAAAGGACGGCGTAAGCATGGACCAATCACAAGTGCCACCTGTCTCTAACCCCCATTTACGCGTAGCCAACGTTTACTGCTTTCTCATTTTCTTTGACGATGGCTTCTCGTGTGGAGCCGAAAGCTCAGAAGAATAAAATTGTCGCTCCAGAGATCGCGTCTTTTTCTTTGTAAAAATCCATACGAAGAACGCGAGCGAAAGACGAGCAAGGACAGCACCTTCGACTGTGTTATCACCTTCATTTGAGTGAACAGAGTTGTTTTTAAAATTTCATCAATCCCAAAGAGCACAAGAGTTGCCTGAAAGTACACACTGCACCTCTCATCCTTCGCGCACACAGCATCATCACAAGATGAATCAGTTTTCAGCTGAGTTTTGTTCATAAGACAGAATGCCACTGCAGTGCACAGAAAGCATGCAACAACGCGGGGTTATGTAAAAATATGATACATTTACCCAAACATAGAAAACCTATACTTAGCCAAATTATCTGGTTCGGTTGAGATGAAAAACATGTAATTTCGTTTAAAATCCCTGTTCCTAACAACACGCCGTAATGAACTGAGGATATGTTTTCGTCCACCCTGCCCCAAACAAGTCGGGACAGGGAGAGGCGAATGGTTACGTTAGAGTGTAACTACACAAAAAAGCGTCAAGGCAGCATTTTCTACATGGGAATCTTGGCACCCAGAAGATGTAGAAAAATGCTAACAGCCAGTAAGCCAAAACATATACGCCCCAAAGTCCTCAAGACAACAGTCACGAGCATGCTATTCCCCAAATTGATTTACACTTCGGTCTGCTGGTGCAGCCTGCACATGTCAATTTTCGTGAGAGTGGAGGCACCTTTAAGTGTGAGTGGGGAGAGTGCGATAGATAGTTCACTCCATGCGAAAGTCGCCGTCTCCGCATCACCGTCACTTAACAGCAGTATGGTAAGAGACTGGCAACGTGCTGATCCTACTGTTCGCACGGTCCAACTTGGCACTCTACGATTACTCGCACTTTACTACAGGATGTCTCCTTGCCAGGCCGATTTTCCCATTCATGTGGGAACCACAGCAGACGCATCTTCGACCGCGTTCCCACCCGACCTCACAGCGGCCAAGGTCTGCTACACCAAACCTCCCTACGGTGGATATATCTACCCTCCTCTACATCTCTGTTTTTGACGACGGAGCAGCCTCTCCCGACCACGCTTTTCCAACTTCCCCTACTCCACACCACTGGAATTGATGGCCACCCGGCGGGGCTCTTGATCTAACGAGGGCTACTAGCCAGCCAGCCCATTCATTTGGTGATGCCTCAGCAGTGTCCGGAAGCGCCAGTAGCGCTGCAAGTGTCCGGGGAACTCGACTCGTCACTTTTATGTCCTCGGCGCGTATGACCAAATCTTGGTGCAGAGTACTGTACGCTGTTCCAGCTCAACTGAGGCATAGTGCCCCAGAAATATATAAATTGTGGTCGTCATCGTCTTCTTTTGCGTTGGAACCATCGAAAATTTCAAAAACAGGAAAAAAAGGACATCCTCCAAACGTACACTTTCGAGGAGCTTCCTAATATGATTGATGCGTGTACTGTTGTCCAAAAATTCACCCCTCGCCATTCGTCTTTCCAGAAGACGTTCCTGTTTGGTTGGAGGCAAGCGAGTAAAGTTCTCCTCTTCATACCTATATTGAGAAAGAGGGAGAGAGGCACGAAATGAACAAACAAGGGCGACGGCCTACTTTTCCTTCTCTCGCATTTTCTTGAGAAATTTGGTATCACTGATGGAGGAACCATACTATGATTTAGAAAAAGAGAGGAAGGAGCGTTTGATCCACTTAAAGTCCACCTACATAGACCTCTACGGGCAAATCCTCATCCTCATTTATATTGGTATCTTCAAGTAGCAGCTTGGCGGCCCGCACTTTCTCCCGGGAACGCCGCTTATTGATCGCAGAGGGGTCTTGGTCTAAAAGGGTTAGCAGAAACTTTCGCACATACCGTAAAATACGGGGTTGAGACGGAGGGGACGGTAAACGTCAGAGGGCTTTGCAATACCCGCATTCGACTTCGTCACATCTGTGTCATCGCCACGGCTGCTGTCCTCGACTATGCTCTGTTGTATTATGGCTCACTTATAAAAACTATGATTACCACAAAGTTTCCTAACATCGGCTTGCAGTCTGGTGCATCCATATCTGGAGATATTAATTTTTAGGTTTTAAATTAGTCAGTTGACGCCAGGACGCTGGAAACAAAAAAGAACAATAAGGACGCAAATTGAAAACCCTTGCCTGTGCAAATTAAGTGCGACAAGCTACTACAGATTAAGAGGAAAAGTTGCGAAATCGTCCGCAACTAGAGTTTCAAGACAGTAAGTATAGACTATTGGAAACTTGGGGTGAGTCAATTTACATTTTCACTCAAAAGAATGGGTCCAAGTAAATGAGCAGAAACGGACGCCAAAGTTGCGAATTACATCCTGGTACAGTTGGTAATGTTCTGTAACTTAGTCACTCATACCGTGTTGTGTTTAAAGGACACTACTGACTGATGAGATAAGTGACAAATGTAGTTGTACCAAGTAATCTAGCCTAAATTCTGGACGAGCTGTAATCCATGTGTTTTGCGCTGACCTCGAGCTGGAATTTTTACATAGAAGTTAAGGGGTAATAAGCTAAAATACGCACCTACGCATATAATTTTTTCGAGCAAAGTGACATAGAAAGTAACACTAGGAATGGTTTTATCGGCAACCAACAACCCAGGGTAAATACGTTATTATGACGATTTGCATCGGATCACCCGAGAACCCGAAAAACATAGTCCATATTGCATAAAAATGATGAGGAAGTACAAAAGGTTCACTTTGTGACTATAATCATACATTTGATCATTCGGCAAACCAAGGCATAAGGTAGAAGCTTCTAAAAACGATTTGACTGCCGTCTTGCACGCTGCTTAAGACGCCTTAGATCTGAGGTGAACTATCCTGAAGAAGGAAGACTCGTCAAAAGGAAAGACCAGAGGCCTCTTTGGCGACATTCGAACTGATGCTCCACCGCAGCACTTTAATGGCTCTTTTCAGTCTTGAACAAAATCCAAAACAAAGTCTAAATTCATGCCCACAGAAAGGCGGTATCTGCTGCTTCCATGTTGGGAATCAACTGACAATCGTAGTCTTACTGGCCTGCCCCAATCTCATTGTCAAAATGGCAGATGAAAGCGCCTACATATGGAACAACTGCCCTAAACTTCATATTTCATTTTTAAGATACTCGCTCAAATGGGGAACGTGGATTGATTAAAAGTTTTCCTGTATGCACCTTAACTAGCAGAATCCAGAAAGAGTGAGTTGTTTTATGTCACAGACTACAACGTGAGAAAAGTCAAGAGAATTTACAAAGGCCCTGCCACTCCGAAAGCAAGGAGGATAATTTGAAAAGCAGGCGTCAAGCCAGTATCAGTGCGTAGATGAAAAAAGGCATAGACAGCAGAATACACTGGCACCAACGAAGGGAAGATGAGAGAATGAGCCAACATTATTCACGGAGCTCAAGTTTTGCGATTGTTTGACAGCTTATCGATTAGACTTTTGCAGTTATACAACCAGGAGGAAAATACGTCAAACTTCAAAAAAGATCTGTTTTAGAACAAGCGATTTTTAAACGCTAGGTAGATTACGCGAAGTGAATCACACGATTGGACATTCAGTCCGAGTATACTGACTTTTAGATAGAATAGAAGTACCAACTTGAGTTTCACAAACGTAAAATGCCGTTTATTGCATGGATAAGTAAGATATGTGGTCGGTCCCGATAAAGTTACCTCGTACGAGCGCCTGAGGGGCACCTAATAAGAAGGCTAGTTTGCTCAAGTCGAATAAGGCAGAAGGAGGAATTTGTCGGATGAGACTGAGTAAAAGATTGGAAATCCGACTAACATTGGGTAAAGTAAAGTGAAATCGGCTGTTCAACAGCCAAAGTCGATTCAAAAATCTGTCAAATAGCCGCGAAAGTCAAGCTCTATGAATAATCACTACTCATTCATTTTTCTGCTCGTATTTTGAGAGAATAAAGTCTTTCTAGCTTGAGCCATATTTTAAACGCCAGTTTGAGGCTGAGTCTCAATAAGCATTGCCATTATGATTTTCATCGTTATTATTTCCGAAACGCGGTGCCAGAAAGCTCGTCTGTTGTCATATGTGGCACCGGTAGAAATAACCCTTAGATATTGCAACGTCGTCTTAAGTATGGGATTGAAAAGTCTGCGACGTGATTTCCTGTTGAAAAAAAAGGCAGTGACAAATTGGCACGAAGCGCATGCTTACAGGTTGTAGGGAGATAGATAACAGTCGGCAGTAAACATCGCACACAGTAAAATGGAGGGCTAGTTGGGGGCTTTGGAATGGGAGAAAATACTTGACCGAAGTGCTGATAAGTGTAATGAGCCCGAAATACTAACAGATGAGGGAACAAGGATTTTCGGTTACTTTCCATATCTGAACAAGCCCTGCCGCGCATTACAGGGGTATTCATTTATCTTTAATTCATTAATGATTAAACAACCTAGCTAGGGAGCTCTGTAGCCCTAGTAGAAATCGATCCGGTGTCTATGCCGGATTTCATAGCGCCAATGCGTAAATTACGAAAAAATTTTCCAATAATTGCTGAAGTTTTATAAGTCAAACTGCCCCTTCAAAATCAAATTTATTTCTAGTAACGCTATAAAGACTAAGAAGCCCCTGCTAGCACAATCCTGATTATTACAAAATTGTTCATTATAATTATAAGTCGACTTTGCGGACAACAAACTCGATTACTAGCAAAACTTAGAGGCAACTAGGACAAGAAAACTCAGCTAGTCACTTAACTGACAATCCGATATATTTACCTGCGGCTATTAAAAAAACACTATCGATAATATAAGCGTGAATCCCAGTGCCAAAGAATTTTGTATGCGCATTCAAATTTTAGCCCAGTAAAATTGTAATTACCAGCATATCTTCCACTTTGGCGATGGATTTAGAGTTATTCAGGTACCCTGGCATTCGGACGACTTTTCAACGTGAATAGGACTTGCACAAACATTGAATGAACAAGATTAGCAACTGATTCCCTCTCGTAGATTATGTAAACACTGACATGTAGACAATTACAGTAGTCGCCGGTTATTAAGCCCACGGTGAATAGGCCCTACCGCATATTAAAGGGGTATTCATTAATGAAGACCCTGTATTCATTTATATAGACCCCTGTATGCATTTATATGGAACCCTGTATGCATTGTAATATTTTCGTCGGGCGCCAAGGCAATTGCATTCGCATAAATTCTTCGGATGTTTATGAGTGTGGGTGCATTTCTTTCTACAGGCACCACTGACAACCGCTTTCTCGAGTGATTGATTTTTTTCATGATTCTTGAAACGGTGGACTGTGACGTCGGCACCTGCAGAATCCCCAATTCCTGAACGATTTCTCTCTCGGTCATCTCGTTTTGAGCATTGATCATCTCAGCAACAAGCTGCTTAGTTTTTTCCGATGTTTGTTTCGGCCTTCTCTTCTCATAAGCGGTTTAAAAATCCCGCTCATAATTGTCA
>JAYGXS010000005.1:1192707-1207900 GCA_036362985.1 Ligula intestinalis
GTTGCGTTCTCAGTATCTTTCTGCTTAGACCTTCGATTATAATGGCATACTACTTGCGCACTAAACGAACTTACCGCAGGCCCAGTTGGGATCATATCTGATAGCTCCAGATATGTCTGTCTGTCAGCGCAGCATGCTAAGAAATGAGCACATATCATGTGATCATGAGTCGTGCTATCAGAAACCGTAAGCCACCCAACGATATTAGTGTGGCACGCCAAGAAAAGTTCCAAAGCAAAGTAGGAATACGATGATAATTGAGAATAACCATCTACTTTCAAAATTTAAGTAGGCTCGCTTTTTCAGACTTGAAAATTTGCCAAGTCTGAAAACGTGAGCCTACTTAAATTTTGAAAGTAGATGGTTATTCTAGGTCATGGAAAAATTTCGACCCCTAGAGACAACCTCACCGAAGGAAGTTAATAATTTCGCCTCGTCCGTTGCCTCTGTAATGAAATTATCATAAGCATTAAGTGCAAGGCAAGTAAAATGCTTAGAATTGGAATAGGATCAAAGATGCAAAACATGTTTAACATATTTGACAGCATTCATATCAAAAAGGCCTGAAGTCTCCCTTCTCATGCTTGATTCTAACCTCATTTTAGAAGCTCATTCATTTAGTTCTGTGTTGCTCAAATAAACTCGTAAGTGATATTTGGATAAATTATTAAGATTCCTTTTCATCTTCTGTAGTCTCAACTACGTAGGATAATCATTGCCAATCTCCAGAAGCTTCACAGGTGAACTAACTGATGCCAAATGCGATTGTACATTGTTTGGTGTGGAGAAAATTCCACTAAGCCATTTTGATCGTAAATAATTAATGGGAACATTATCTATATGAGACTTGGCTCTAAATTATACAAATACATGAAACGTGATCTAGGCCAACCTGGATTTAGATATCTGGTAACTTTGGCTTAGTGTAGACTTCATCAGCATGAGGCCTCTGGAACACTTATTGCCACTGAAATAAAGACCTACATCATCCAAGTCCAGACAAATCTGGAAATTTTAGACAGTATCCTTAACAGCTTACTTGGCTAAATGTAAAGCGACCAATTTATATACCAAGCAATAACACCTAAAACCCGAAAAACAGCCATTATTATAGTTAAGGAAGATGATCAGTCTGAGATCAATGGGTTTCGATCACTGCAGGCGATTGAGCTCTCCTAAGTGGTCAACAAAGCAAAACATTTTCCAATATGATCTACCTCAGGTATACCGATTTCTTTTAATACAATTCCACATACCTTCGTATTCTGCTTACACACCTGCCACATTAAGCTGGTGCAGAATACTTATTCATCTAATAAGAAGCTAGTCACTGCTCCCTAATAAAGAAAATATACCATAGGAATTCGATTATGCAACTTACTTTCAGTTTCAGGTTGTTTGCTGACAGTAATAGACAATGCTTTTGAAAACCCTACTGATTATATGCCGGTGCGTCATATACATCTGTACACGCACGCGTGAAATTTTCATTATTAAAATATCATTGACAAACAGTGAGTGGCATTGATCTTTACAAATAACTCTTGTCATATGTTAGGTCGAGTTCGAACTGTCGAGGAGCAACCGAAGACACATGTAATTATCGAAGCGTTGTTTGAACAGCTGTAGGGACGTATTCTCCACGACTGATTGCGGGAGGTAATTAGACTGTTGTATGGCCTGCTGTGTGGAGAATTTAGAGCAGAGATTAAGCTTGAACATCTTCGTGCGCAGCTTCATTGTGCGTCCACGGCAATGAGGCAAGATGTGCTACTAAAACATGTCCTCAAAAGGTAATGCTTTTTCAAGGACCTTGCAAACTAAAGTAAGATCCCCTCTTCGTTGCCTGTAATCCAGCTGGAATAAATTTGGGCGTTTCAGTCTTTCGATGTAAGAGTGGTTTATTAAAACTCCTTCCTAGCTTTTTTGCCCGACGCTGCACTTTCTCGATACAGGTTATGCCTTTTGTAAGCCATGTTCACCCCGCCTGTATGTCATATTCTAGATGAAGTTGAACATACGCTTTAACAAATAGATCTTTGTCGAAAACTGCAAACGTCCTTTTGATAGCGTGCAGCGCTCCCATGGCTTTGTTTACCGCCTTGACCCATTGTAACAATGGCTACAGATTGCTCTCTGTCCAAATTCCAAGGTCTTTCTGTGGAGATTCTTTGGGAATTTGAGTGATGTTCAGGTAACATGTCCATATGCTGTGAGGTATAGTGTGGTTAGCTGGACGCAAGTGGAATACGGCGCACATTTTCACATTGAAGTCTAGGAACCATCTTTCGGACTACACCTACAGTGTGCAAATATTATTTTGCAGATCTTCTCGGTCGCTCGGATGCTTCATGACCTGCCAGAGCTTGACGTCACCAACAAACATAATCTTATTCATTGCGAAAAATTTAAGAAAGCTAGATTTTCTCCAAATTTCAAGCCATGACGCTAATATGACGATAGGTAGACATTTGCGAAAAACACTAAAATAGTTACGAGGGGAAGTTCAGACTGGTCACGTGATGTGTGAATCAGATAGATCTCCCAAAAACCCTCTGTGGATCAATTCTGAGAATATAAGCGTTAATAATTAGCCCAATTGTGCCCGTCCAGTCTTCCATATTGAAAAAAAACAAACTACAGGCAACTATCTTTTACTGTTGCATGAGTTGGTTCTGTCCCGTTCTCAGTGTCAATTTCTGGCACTGGTCCCGATGTAGCAGGTCCTTCCAAATGGTGCATACGACAAAGCTGTTTTTGTATACGGCGGCCTTCCGGGGACCAGTCTGCAGTTCAATGCCATCATCAGATTTCTGCTGGATCGATGGATGGCGTGTAGAAAACTGCAGGATTATGTGCAATTCAACCTACTTAAAAAATAAGTAGGTGGCTACGATACATATGGACCGTTCGAAGGCCCCACTTGAAAACCCTGCCGAATGTTCACCACGACTCTTAGTCTTTCCATTTAGTACGACTTAGATGGCTATCAAATTCGCTGAAAGGCTCATTTAATTGCCTTGTAAAGGGAAACTGCGTCAATTTTCCCCTTACTGTTCTGAGTTCTTGGCGTATGGTAGTTTGTGATTTCTTGTCCAGGGCGGTTAGTATGTGTCAGTCGGCCTTAAGTTCGGGTGGTTCCTTGTATCTGCTCATATGGCCGTTTCTTCTACTGAATTTTAGCGTGTACAACTTTTTACAGACTCTCGATTCAGTTGCTTTATCCATTTCATCCGCAGGTCGGTGTTGTGATGTGGTTCAAATAGCTGGAGCTGCGGCTGTACGATATTTAATGTTATAACCAAATATTTCAATGTAATGAGTCATGGGACAATGGAATAACCTACACAGCAGTCCCGAAGGTGAGGTCCGCATATTTTTTTCAAGAAACGTTTGGATGATTATATGTGCTCCCTGTTAGCCCTCGACAGCAATCCCTCCAACTAATACCACACAAACCCCAAACAAGAGTTATTTATTAAAAAATACTACTCACAATTTTTGAATAGCATTTTGAACGTTTTAAGCGTGCGATGACTGCAGACTTTGATAGAACCAATAAGTGTTTCGAACGCTCGTCCGTTGTTGCCTCTCGCTGTATAACATGAGGAACGTGCGAGAGAAACCAGCAATTGAATTCGTAAAGAGAAAAATAAATGCAAAACAGCGAAGTAATAGTAGGCTGATCAATAATACAAGCAACTTAAAGCAAACCATCGGAAGCACAAAAGGGGAAAACTTGTAAGACACAAAGGGAGGAAGCATTGTGAAAGGCCAAATTCAGCTAACCATGTGTCCCAACTGTTCACTTAGGTCGGGCTTTAACCGCCGTGTATAGGCCGCCTCTAGATAGTGCAATGTACAAATTGTTCGTGCCCGAACAAGTAAGCGAAAGGATGTTTTAGGGTCCACAGAGGGACCTGTATCAGCAAGTGTTTACTAATGGCTGAGTGCGGAATTTTTTTAATTACTTTACGAACCATCCAGACAGGCGCTTTGTAGATCTGACTGCCAATTTCCGTTTGCGTCCGCCCTGTGTACCTGCATCCGCAATCGCATGTTAAC
Source organism: Ligula intestinalis (assembly GCA_036362985.1). Classification (NCBI taxonomy): domain Eukaryota; kingdom Metazoa; phylum Platyhelminthes; class Cestoda; order Diphyllobothriidea; family Diphyllobothriidae; genus Ligula; species Ligula intestinalis. Next base: position 1,196,773 of record JAYGXS010000005.1, read on the forward strand.
TCATAGACACAGGTTGAAGGGGCATGTACTGACAAGACAGCCTTTGCACGTGGAATTGATAGAGGCATGTACAAATATGACGCACAATATGGCGCACTGCCTACGACCCTCACCACATCAACTAAAATAAACCCTCCCTAGGTCATATTTTGTAATCGAAAACCCTTTTTTTTAGAAAATGAGTGAAGATGCCTTATTCGTCTTGAGCACCATAATAATATCCTAGAACAGTATCATTAAACAATATTACAATACAAGTGTACCATAATAATACCACAATAATTATACTATTCTACTATAATACTGTATTTAAGCTGCACTGCAGCTATGGCTGATCTGCAGAGTGTTCATTTATGAGGCACCGATCGCTTGGTTTTCAGCTGCATGACTGCGGTGAGATGGCTCGCTTCCGCAGCGTAGATCCCATGTAGGTATTCATCGTATTCGTTCGAGGGCGTATTTAGTTTGATTAACGCTCATGCCAATGGGGGTATTTCTTTGTGTGACAAGGACACCGAAAGAAATTGGGGTAGCCTTACTTACCAAAGGCGATACAGGGAATGCAGCCTGTTTTCTCTAGTCAACTGTCAGCTTTAGTATATTAATTGCAGCCAGATGTTCTGTTAGGAGGCGTCTAACAGGCAGATAGCATGCAGCAAGCAGCCGCGCCCACAGCAGGCTATCGATCGGCCTACACGAGGCGAACGCATACTGGCTGTCAATCAATCGATAATTTAAAATTTAAGCTACAATCAGCTGTCGAGCCACCAGCCGATCGTGCCACTACCCACGCCGGACAGAAGCTGATTGGCTTGATGGACATCGTAGTACAGGCGTTTGTTTCCCTAAATTTGTTGTACTAGTTAAACTCAAAGACTTCTGCCTACTTCTTGTCGTGCTCTTCTTTGGGGGCTCACACAAGACGTAATTAGGCGGTGAAATATCAGCCTTGGTTACCGTTACAACAATTGGCCACACATATTCAGAACTCACAATGTTCATCGTGTCAAAATAGCGTCAAGAAGACCTAGGCAGGATCAGGCGCAGTAATTACAGTATATAAACTAACTCATGCAAAAGGTCGACATTTTCGAACGGCTTATAATCACCCGTAAACTGACACTAACGCTTGTACGAAAAAGTTGAAATAACAATGAACAAACTTGAGCGGGTCTAAAACCTAAGGGCAATAAAATAAAGCAGTATTATTTTGGTTAGCAATACCAATTTCAAAAGCCTCAAATTCCGAAAACAGGAAAAATCTCGGTAATTGTGATTAGTAAATATAAATAGAATCATCAGGTAAAATCGTAACCATACCATTTTACATATATCGGAAGCAACGCACCCTCGTCAAATGCCTTTGCAGGTATTCCTAGTATTGGATTGCAATTATCTTCTGGACTTCTTTGAAATTCCTACAGATACTTCAAATCTTTCCGTGTTTTCGATCCTTTTTTCCATAAATTATGATGATGTTCTATAGCACTGATGACAAAGACAAGGGAAACTGGAATGGCCATTTCTGATTCATTTGCCGTCATAAGTCAGTCATATCCAACCCCCAAGTAGTGCTCCATTCGAGGATCAAATCCGCGATCTTTCGATGTTCTACGTCTTTACCAAGGTATTTCTTAATAGCACTTGCAGAAGTAGTGAATTGTGGCTATTATTTCTTATGAAGGTGGTCTTGTAGGTCATATGTGTTGGCTCATCCAACAAGAAACCTCAATGCTGAGAAGAGGGAACGTCCACAAAGACTCATTTATTAGCATTAAAAACCTTTAATAAGTTACCTAGTTAAAAGTGGTTTCACTCGATTTCGAACTGACGATTATCTGCGTACTTTACCTTGTCAAAGTTAACTTCACGGTAAAAATGTGGAACCTTGGTCGTTTTTTCCAAAAATTAGGGGTAAGCTGTCAGTTGAAAATGAAAGAGCTCACTTTTCGCTTTATTTTGAAACGTTTTTCGCTATATTTGCTTACATTGAGTGAAAATGCACCAAAAGTGACCGAATTTGTACTAAGATTTTGCGAGAACTGCTAATTTTTTGTCTGTTCTGTTTGTAGCACAACTCACAAAAACGGGAGGTTTTGCTCTCTTATCTTAAACAGCATAGAAAATTTATTGGACAAGCGGCAACCTTCAGTTTCGCTCAAATCCTGTTTGTTTTCCTTCAATAAACAACATTGAAAATGCAGTTTTGCTTTAAAAAAGGCCTTTCAAGCCTCTTATCCAGGCAAAAACTTAAAATAGCAGGACTAAATATATGCAAAACTACTCTGATCACGGTCATATACTTTATGTTTATGCTGCCGACTGACTGTCGGGAGTTTTTGAGAAGTTCGCTATTTTTCTGCTCGAGTCTTATCACCAACTGTCAGAGTGAAGTTAAAAAGGGCTTTTCTAAGGTAGCATCAAAAACTGAAGTGTCAGTCTATCTGAAAGTAGATGGATAATGCTACTATGCTTTGCCTGATTTATTTTGAATGGCTGCGAACGTCTGAGCAAAGGAGCGGTCTGTGGGTTGTTGAGCTTTTTTCACCAAGATAGAGCTCACCTACTCTATTATCATGATTCAGCGAGGATACCCATGTGAGTATTCAAGAAGTCACGGTTGGCGCACGGACGTCTTAGAATATTCATCGTCAGGCGATTACAGTACTATGAGGGAGGGTAGAAGGTCAAAATCCGAAGTATCCGGTCAACAATAAATAAGGGGAAAAGGGTGTTCAGAGATTAAAAGGTCGGACTGTAGTCATATCACGAAGTCAGAAAAAGGAAAGAGGTCCAAAAATTAATTCATGCTGCTCCGTCTTCACTATCGCGCGTCGTGTTGGCAGGTTTCAGGACGCATGCCGGTTTGGTTTACGGCCAAGGCAGCCTTAGGGCTTGTACAAATGCCTTCTGTGCACATGAAGTCCAATAAGTTTTCCGTATGGCGACTGCCTCTATCGTCACAAGTATCCGCTGATGAAGGAACTTGGAATGTTTCGTTTTCACTCTGTAAATGATTTGGAACGCCTGTTTGTAATCTACCTGGGTACCGCTTTCAATCAAGTGGGCCGGAATCGCACTTAAAATAGCTTTTACCACACCTTGGTTTGGCCAAACAGGATGACGTTCTTGTAGCCGCTTGGATCGACGCCTAGTTAGTCAATCAATATAACCTGCCTCACAGGAGAAAATAAGGGTGCAGATGGACATTAAAGATGTCTGAAATGGGGGTCTATCATTGCCTCCAAGACAGAGAAATTGAGTGCTTGAAAAGAATGCGCTTATTTTGGCGGCTGAATACGTGCGCGCGATTGCAGCGTTTAAGCGAAGACCCAGAACTTCGCTTGCGCGATGCCCTTAAAAAGCCAATGCGAGAAATTAGGCCTTCTTCTCAGCCGTTGGCACTTCCTACATTGGGAGACATTCCTCCCCAAGACCTTGATCTGCTTTAGCAAAAATACTGTCTACATGTCGAGTATAGGAAGAAAGTTCTTCTATAAGAGAATAGAGTTTGCGTTTTTCCATTTCTCCCATGATCCAGTCAGCTAGTTAAGGCCTGTGGGATGATCCCATCGTTACGTCATCGATTTGACCGTCAAATGTAAATTTGCCCATTAAAGGTGCAACGAAATAGTAGTTCCTTTAGGTTTCCGAACGGTATGCCGATTGGATAATCTCGTCTTACAATCTCTTCGTGGAGAAGTGCTACAGTTTCTGTGAGGGAAATATGTAAGAACAAGGACGCAACACCTAAGGACAACATTTTTCCCATTAAGGCTTTGATTTCCTGGGGACTGTATGAATTCAAGTGTTTCCTGTAGGCTGCGTGGCGTTATTTGGTGCCGAACCGGTTTCAACCTTTCTACCTACCACCTTGCAGTTGTATGATTGGATGAATTGTGCATGTCCACTGTCGATCCTGATGTAAGCTCTGGCTTGTGAATCTTTAGAAAACCATAAAGCCTAGTGGGGATTGTGTCCACAGACTCTTGTTCATTAAGTAGACCTTGGTCCTTTGGTTGCCCAATACATGTTGTGAGTTGGACTTTAACGCTCTCAGTTTAATCCTCATGCTGCCTCTCTCTCTCTTTTGAACTTACTGGCATCGGCTAGGATTGATTCGATCTGCCAAACCAACTTAATGGGTAAAAACTTGTATTCATTCGAACGAGACCAGAACACTTGTGTGGTTTGGTGTTTGATATTTCATTATTTTGGCGTAAGTATGTGAGTTTCCCTAAATGATGTTTCGTGATATGCCCGATACTGAGTGGTTTACTTCTCAGATATTGGTAGCAACATGCTTGTTTGGTAGTTCATAACCTGGCCACTATAACTGCATTGATAATTAGCTTGTGAGCTATGGACACCGCCTGCAGGACGAAGTCAGTGTCTTGAGGCCGTTGGAATTGGGAACAGGGAAAAAGGGAGGGAGGGGACGTATTCGGTGGAGGCTGCGAGCGAGGTCTGTGCGTCAAACACGCGGGGGAATAGCATTGCCGGAGACTGGAATGGCTATTTCTGGCTTATTGACCGTCGTCAGCCAATCATATTCAACCCCAAGCGTTGCACCACGCAGTGCTCGAACTCGCGGCGTTTACATTGAGAGACCGGCAGGACGATTTGATCGAGGCTCAATGGTTAGAGCGCTGTGGGCCGAGGTGATGATTCTACATAAGGGTAGATTAAAGGAGCCTGGATGTCGACAGATTGTTCAGTAAACTGCCACCTGTCCCCCATGTTGTTTTAAGAACCTTCTTTTCAGGCGACAGTCACAGCATGGAACAATCGGGGCCGCTAACCAACTTCACGGCCAACGTGTATATACTAGTCTCCCTTTTTTACCGATGATACTATCTGACGGGCGGCTGCACGGCTGCTGTCAGGGCCCGAGAATGAACCCAATGGAATAGTAGGACAAGTGAGTTTCGTTAGCGGTCGGTGGACGCTCATCAACGAGTGTCAATATCTCCCGACCTAAACCGGCAAGAAAACGAGCTCGTGGCTCAATGAATAGAGCATTAGGCTCCCGATTAAAAAGGCCGCGAGTTGAAGCCTCGGATGATGCACGCCTTGGGGTTAGGTATTGCTGACTGATGACGGCTTATAAGTCAGAAATGGTCTTTTGTCTTTGCCCGTAATGTTCACCTGCCTAGACTATTGGCCGCTATGCGCCTGCTGTCAAGGTCCGATCAAAGAAATCCAAGGCAGAGAGGGGTGAGTGAGTTCCGTTAGTGATCGGCAAATGTTCTTCAACGAGTACCGTCAATATCGGTACATTGACAATCAGATGTTTTCGATAATTTATCATCAGGCTCCAAAAATTGCAGACTACCTGTGTCAACGGCATCTGACAACAAAACGCGGAATTCGCTAATCGAGCAGTCACTGCCTCGGCTGTTGCTAGCTATAGTATTTTACTGATGCCTCATAGACCCTGTGTATATAGAGAATGAGAAGAAGAAGAAGAAGAAGAAGAAGAAGAAGAAGAAGACAACTCGGTCATTGGGACAACACTTTTATTCGCCTGACGTTTCGACATCTGTCGCGGGTTCTTCATCGGAGACATAGGCAGAAAGCAGTAGCAGATACAGGTGGCATATGCGCAGGAATTTGCAGTATTACTGCAAACGTATAGCGACCATTAACGCTTATTACCGACAAAGTTGCCTAAGTGCAATACCTTCGACGGATGTTCAGAGAAAATGGCTACCCGCACAAATTCGTCAACCGGTGCTTGCACAAACGAGATGGTCAACAAAATTGCATCAACCCCAAAATTTGGCGAGCCATCCCATAGGCTGCCGTCTCGCATCACTTGGAGTTGGAGTCGCACACAGGCTGGAGGCAACCGTAAGGCGTCGAATAATGAAGCCGAAACAACCCACTGCCACGACAAGAAACCTCTAGAGTCGTCTATAGTTTCTGGTGCAGATGCGGACAAAGCAACTATGTCGGAGAAACTGGCAGTCTTCTCAAGACGCGAATTGCCAAACACGCAGGAGCAGTGTGGCAAAATTATGCCAATTCTCAAGTTGCGGGTCATTCGACGAGACCCGGCCACACATTCAACTTTGATGGAACTGAACTTCTCACAAGAGTTGACGATCGTGTGAGCCGAGAATTACTTTAATCATGGTTCGCGGACCCCAATTCATCAACAAGTGCAAAGATTTGTCCAACCCTTATTCGGTGATGAAGTTCAAGTTGGCCAAAGCAAGTCGCCACTTGGGTAACGCACAGGCCAACCCGTCCTCTTACACCAACAACAGAAAGCCGGATGGCTGAGCAATCATCACGCCCGAGTAGAACACGCGTGATGAAGGTTTAGAAGTCAGAGCCCGCGGGCCCGTCAACAAGCTATCAACGCGCACGAATGCAATTATCGTTACTTGTTCCCATACATTTGCAGTAATGACTACGTCCTTTAAATACTACAAATTCCCGTGTATATTATACCCCTTTCTGCTATTGCTTTCTGCTCGTGTCTCTGATGAAGAATCCGCGACGGATGTCGAAACATCAGGCAAAAAACGTGTTGCCCCTGTGACCTCTATTACTTCCTAGGAATCGCATCTTTACTTGTATCGGCAACTCTGTATATTATTAGGAGGTTTGGCAGATTTGCTTAATTTGAAAAAACTTGAGGCGTTCGGCGGGATTTGAACCCGCGTATCAGAGAAGGCCTTTACCGGAAGCCAACGCTCTAACCGCTAACTGCTGTTCTGCATTGGTGGATTGCATATGGGCGGTAAAGTTGGGCGGGTAATATCAACTCAAGTGTTATTAAATTTACGGCGCAAAGCGGGGCCTTTGTAGCTTAGTGATTAGAGCATTGACCTGCGGAAAATTTTTTCTCTGATGCGCGGGTTCAAATCCCGCGAAAGGTTTAGAGCTTTTCACGCTTGCGTCAACTCAAATCAAGCAAATATGCAAAGCCTCCTAATAATTACGTTAGCCTAGTATATATTCTGGTAAATTCTAGATGATTGCTTAGGAAATCCTGCTTGGGCAGTCAGCTTGCTGTTCCGTATTGGTGGATTTTATATGGGTGGTAAATTTGGGCGGGTAATATCGACCCAAATATGATTAAATTCATGGCGCGAGGCGGGGCGTTTGTAGCTTAGCGGTTAGATCGTTGGCTTCCGGTAAAGACCTTTTCTGATGCGCGGGTTCAAATCCCGCCGAAAGCCTCGAGTTTTTCACAATTGGGTCAACTCAAACTCTGCATATATTCACCATCCTAGAGATGGTCGCGGCCTATCCCACTCTATAAAATACGGGGGCATGTCATGAATCAACAGTTACCGCGGTTTTTCATTGACGTTCGGTCTACAGGGAGCTTACAGAGCAGCTAGCAAGCAGCTAGTGTTGCTGATCTTTTGTGGAGAATCGGCTACTGCTACTAAAGCAGCATGTCGCAGTGCGCCGCGTTGCGCGCAAAAAGCCAACCGCAGATGACGCCAAGAGCGGGGGCGAAGGGGGGTCGTGCACTGTGCTACCTGTCTTATGTTTTACTGCCTCGCCGGCCTCTCTCGTTCTCGCAGAGCGGTGGGGTCATCTAGTCGGTCACGGTGGGGGGGGGGGGGGGGGGTAGCCCGACTGGCATGGTTCGATTGATAGCTTTCGACATCTGGTGAACACAACTCACTCGTGCATATGTCCATTTTTGCGAGATTTGATTGGTGGAGCACCACGCGTGACACGGCAGGTGGCGAACTTTGCTGCTAGTCGGATCGGGGGGGGGTAGTGGGGGAGGTTTTCGGGCGTGGAGTCGCCGACCGAGTCACCAAGTGACCCACGAGTATGATGACGACCGCCACGACGACAAGAACAACAAGATGATTTGAAGGTAGGACGAGAGTGTAATAAAACTGACGGACGGACGGACGGGTGGAGGAGGAGGAGGAGAAGGAGGAGGAGGAACAAAGTCCGCAGGTCATTTAGCCGAACGTAAAAATTGAAGGGGTTTACCGCAGGGGAATCGCAGAGCATAAAGTTATGGTTACGGCAGTGGTCATTCACTTCAGTCCAGACCGTCCCAGTAGGTTATCAACCCTAAATTGGCATAATGACTCCACAGGCAGTATCTTCTTCGCGAGACAGATGGGGAAGAATCCGTTGGCTTCTAATTTCGGCAACGTTTGTTCGCCAAGGTCTGAAACTTGGCCATACCCTTGCGGAAGACGAAGCTGTCGATCTTTGCATTTAAGATATTATCGTCTTCAAGCTATACACGAGTAAATTTAGAACAAAGTTGTTGACAACCACGAAACAACGTGACAACAACTTTTGTTACTCAAAGTTGTTTCAATTTAGTAACAAGGCATATTTTAATTCATTACAAGGAAAAGCTGTTAATGTCACCACACCTTGGTGGTTACGGCAACCATGAGATAAACAAGGAGATTCCAGGAGGTGGTAAGAGTTTTCAGCACTCAAACCACAGCTGCTCAGTGTTCGAGACTCTCATTGCATTAAACTTTCGCCTTGTCTAATCTAACCAAGTTACCACCTAGTGAATAGTCTTCAGTGGTTTCCTTTAGACATAAAAATAGTCCCCAATCAGCAAAAACCCTTGGAAGGTTAGGCTGGTCGTTTAAAAACGGGCTACGCTGTCAATGCGATCTCTTTTACAAATTTGTCTGTGATAAATGAGGCATCTTTGTACTCACAAGAGAGAAGCATGCACGGCACTACTCCAACTGCAGCAGAAAATACGACCTTTCGGATTTTTCATTGGAGTTCTGCCATAGAGCCCCTGCATTTGAGCACTAATTAACAAGTGTGGTGTCATTTGCCGTTATTAGACACGACACGTAGGAAGATCTGTTCAGATCACCAAATGCTAGTCTTCCTTAATTTTTTGTGGTGGCGCTTCTTCACGTGAATTGTTCTCGGGCACAGCCAACCATTTAACCACAAGCACAGAACCGAGAGAGCTTTGGGGGTACAGTGCACTCTTGCTGGGCCCTCATATCATAGAGGGACGTGTTGATTCCGCTGTGTCTCTCGGGACTCAACCTAGAGCTCTCAGAGGCAGTATATACAGATAAGGGAATACTGAAAAAGGTAGAAGATACAGAAATGACAGCTTCTGGATTTAGAAGAACAAGAACAAGAAGAACAAGAGTTTTATTTTCTTGACGTTTCGGGTTCTATCGACAATCCTTAATCATAGGTAATCGTAGGATAGGATAGAGACAGCTATCTGAGACAGATAGTCATCTTCAGTCAGCTATAACCAACCCTTGTTTTGCGGGAACCGAGATCCTTAGAAGGCAATTGTTTGTTTAGTGAACGTGAAGTAACCCAATCGGATCGGTTTCCGGAGCCACGCACCCTTATCAGCGAACGCCTCTCCACAACAGTCAATACATCCGTTCTCAATCAAAAGGACAACGAACTACTGACTCAGTGGTAGACCATTAGCCTTAACATTTGCTGATAAAAGTACGCGGATTCGAATCTCAAGTTTCCTATAGTAAGTATGGCTGGCTGACGATGGTTAATAGGCCAGCAAGTGCCGCCACCTCGATCTGTTTTGACTCTGTCTGGACTCCGCCCCGTTATTTGCATAGCGAAACTGCAAAGACTAAGAAAGGTGCAGTTTAATAAAAATAATATGTTTATTATGCCAGTTTACAGGCAATTGTAAAGAGTTGGTAATGCTCCTCTTGGGCCCCTTCCAAAACCTCGAAGACCGGAAAAAAACTAAAACAAACTCCCTATGTTGCAGCCAGTATTGGTTTTGTTTCAGGTTTTTTGTTTTGTCAATACTGGGCGAGATAGGAATTTGTTTCAAGTGAAAAAACCTGCCTTCATAGGTATGATACAAACGGAATAAATGTAGAGTTGTAAGCTGAGTTGACTCATCAGCAGGAGAAATGTTTCATATCGCTTAAGGACATTAGTTCGAGATGGAGAGGGTTGGCACAAGAACACAGTGTTCTCAGTCTTCCTTCAATGGTTGTCGGCAAAAGTTGCGCGCTATCGGCTGAAGGGTTAGCAAACTGCGGGCTGCTGCTTCAGCAGCATTATCTTCAGCATGAAGCCTGGCGGGGTTCAAAGTCCACCAACGCCATCAGAGTGAAAGAGAGATTCCATCGAGTCAGCACTAAAAATTCGTGAAAGTTGTCCTTAGTGTAGAAAATTAGTTATAGCTCTCTTAAGCATGGGGTAGCTTTGTTGGGTTTTTAATTCTTTTGGGGAGCCTATTCCAGATTGATATGGCGTTTATTGAAAAGAATTGCCGGTACTTAACTGTGCCTGCCGTAGGAAGAAATAAAAACACATCTCGATGACTGGCGCGCCGAGAGTACTCGAGCTGCCTTATTGTACTGAGAGGATTAAAGGTTTGACCATTCAAAAGTTTAAACAGTAAAAATAGACCCTTCTGTAGTCGACGAAGCCACAGGGGATCCAGCTTTATAAGTTCGCACCTTTTTGGTAGGCTTAGTTTCGGTGTTCTGTATTAAAAACTTTTCTAGTGAAGAAGTGCTGCACCGATTCTATTTTCTTCCGTTCACTAGTGCGCAGAAGACTGAGTAGGGGGCGAACAGTTTTCAAGACTAGGTCTCACGTATATATTATAAAGGCTAGTTCTAACCTTGATGGTCTTAAAATTTCTAAGAATAAATCCGGTGGTTCGGCGTGCTTTCGAGACTATCGGGGCAGAGTGCTCTGACAAATTGAGACTATTAGAGTAGGATATGCCCAAATCCTTGATAACTCCTGGGACATTTAGTTCGTGGCCGTCAATGCCTTGATGATCGTCGCCAACAACCATAACGGAACATTTGTGCCAACTTCAACAGGTCTTCAACAGATCTGTAAATACAAGCAAATTGTTGATTTCTTCGCAGTCCACACAACAGCCTACTCACTCGGAGAGGCGTTCGACCTTTTATCTAAGAGAAGTCTATCAAAATTTTGCTTTAAATCAAAGAGATAATAGCCTAGACATTCTGCCGCTGCTTGACACAGCCGGGAGGGTTCTGGCTCACCAGTCTTGTATGCTTTTTGGTAGATACTCCAGTTGTAAAAGTTCGGCTTTTTAATTTCCTCAGAAATTAATTTCTTATTTGGAGTAGATCAATGTATTCAAAAGCCTATAGTTGTAGACTGA
>JAYGXS010000005.1:1208000-1219917 GCA_036362985.1 Ligula intestinalis
TAGCAAGTGCTGCAGGAAGGCGAGATCGTAGCCTTCCAACGGTATCATTTTACAGGTTTTGTGGCAAGTCTATCACTGGAAGTAACACCTAAGAGGCAAACCGCTGCGCAGAAAAAATGCACGACAAGCGTGCAAAAAGGTAAGTACCCTAGCTGCATGTTGCATTTTTCTCTGAGCTTGTGGTGCAGTATCTGTAACTGAAGGCACGATACACAGACACGGCAGTGGGATCGTCACATCCGACGATGCCTGTCGCCTGCTCCACAGGAGAGTAATGCAGGGACGGTACTATGCATGTGAATTAGTGTTAAAAGAGAGTAGAATTGCTCTGCAGCTACCGCATTCACTTCCTCTGTCTCCTCGCCCACCTCTGTCCGTTTTAAAGACAGAGTTAAGTGGATCGGAGGCGGGACCAGACGCGGACGATACCCGCACACAGTATAATAACCCCTATACCGTCATCAAGCAGAGATCAGGCGCAGGTGGCCTGTGCGGCGTGAGCCTGTACCTAGGCGTTACACCAGCCCCCTCCCCATGTGCCGAACATTTTTATGGTCGCGCAACCCGAATAACACGGGCCATCTCTGGATCTAACTCCATATTGGTCCAGCCCATCAAACAAGCGACCCGTTTAGGGGGTCCGACACGACAGTTCGACCGTCACTCTCGACGATGTCCACCGCGAGCTTCAGCGAGCTGACGGCAGACGCGGGGACTACAGCTAAATTAAAGTGAACGTAGACTCGTCGAATCTACCCCACTCTCTGACCACCCCCTACCCGCACCGGATGTCAACAGAAGATCAGAGATGGAGGAGGGCGCAGGGGGTGTGTGCAAAACACTCTCTAACACGCGCCACAACCTTGCTATGTAGGCCCCCGCGTGGGAGTGCTGTGAAGGCCACATTAAGCACCACAGCGACCTACCGCAAACGAAAGCAGGAGTTAAAGCAGACTTGCGGAGAATCTGCCCACTCGCTCGCCACTCCCACCCTCGTTTCCGGTGTAAATACAAAATCACGCCTGCCGTACTCTCATATGGCCCACGTGTCGGTCCAGCGCATCTATCACGCGGACCGTTTAGGGTGCAAGCGGCGTGAACTGCCAGACCTGACTCAGATCAAACAGAATGGAGACCATAAAAGTCACGCGGAGCTGATGCCTGAGTCTACACCTACGCATGTCAACCACGCCACCCACATGCTCGAAAGTTGTTAAAGGAGCGCAACCCGAATAACACCTGCAGTACCCTGTTTTGGTAAAAAAGACAAACGATTGAGCACTGGAACGAATTGTATTGAGCTTTCGGGCTTCTGCAGGAGTCCATCGTCAGAGATGAAAAACAGCAACAAATGGGGTGGCTACTTGTGGCGTGTGTACAATAACTAAAATTTTGAGCGTGCAGAAAAGCAATAATTGTGTGTTTGTGCCACCGACTCACCACTGTGGGCTGTGTTAGCCTGTGCCAGTAGGCAAGATCGGCATGTTGGGTGGGAATGTTTACAGAAATGAAATCCTCAACAAAAACAAGCAACAGTTATAGGGGGAAGGGGCAATTAAAAAGTCATAGGAGAGGGGAAGGAGGATGAGAGGAGAGGAACTGTGTAGGCTTGGGCGCCAAATGGCCACGTCAGCACCGAAAGTGGGGTGAGTATGGAGGATGTTGGGCCAATTAATGACGGTGAGCAAGCTGAGGCAGACGCGGTGACTCACACTGGATTATAGTGAAAGTAGACTTGCGCAGGATCTATCTCACTCTCTCTCTCTCCACTCCCACACCTGCATCCGGTGTCATGACAAAAGTCGGGAAGACTAGAGATGGAGGAGGGCGCAGGCGGTGTGCGCAAAACAGACTCTAACACGCCACAAAAACACAACCTTGCTATGTAGGCCCCCGCATGGGAGTGCTGTGAAGGCCACATTAAGCAGGAGCCATTGCAGCCTGACTCTCAGCCCGCAGTAAGCCACTCCACACAACAAGATATACTTTGGGCTGACTATGGTGTCCGAATTATCCCGTCACTTAGCAACCCTCCAAGACACCACTTTTAGTGCACCTTGATAGCTTGAAGCCCATCGGATTGTTTTTAGTGAGGAAGGCAATGCGCCGAAGGTCGACCTCACTCTCCCTCCCCCTCACCAGTAACAAGCCACCTCCTAGCTGATCGGTCGCCTGAGGTGGGCTGGGCGCAGTGCTGAAAAGGAGGCCCAACACACACGCACACATAAGGTAATGCAAACATGCATCGGGCATTCGCGTTTCTTGTGTCCCGAATTCACAGATTCGCGAAGTTTTTATTAGAGCCAAATGCCTTCATATTCGCGATTTTTCTTCCAGATCTGCGGAAGTAGCGAACTCAATCCAAGGTCTTCAAAGTAACTGGCTACAGATGTAGTCAGCCTCGTAAACGGTAGACGTGATTTTGCTTCCCTGGGTGCTTTAAACGCAATCCTAACTCTAAGTCATATGAAAGCCTTTGATGAATTACCGAGACTCGATTAAAATACGTGCGGCTTTATGGTAATATGGTTACTTTTATATCAGCGGACGTGTTTAGGGACCTCCCAATCTGCTCGCGGACACGAAGGGCGGAGGTGACGGCTTAACACAATCAACAAGATTCACTTCAAATGCGGCCTCGGTGGAGACAAACCCACACAGCAGGGAAGGCTTGTACCTTGCCAAAACTGAATTCAGCAAATCTGCCAACCCCCTCCCCCTTAACAATTACGTGACCCTCGTAGTCACTCCGGTGGATTCTAGATGACTGCTTAGAAGATCCTGCCTGGGCAGTCACCTTTCTGGTCCGAAATGGTCGATTCAATACAAGCAGTAAGTTGGGCAGGTAAATCAATCCATGGCTCACGGTGAGCGTCGTATCTCAATGGTAGAACGTTGGCTGCGCAAAAGCCTTCCCTGCTGTGTGCAGGTTCGATTCCCACGGAGGCCGCGAATTTTTCACAATTGGGTCAACTGAATCAAGCAAATCTGTCAACCCCCTCCCCTAAAAGTTCATTTAAAAGTAATTCGGGTCCTTTTCAGAAATCGGCAACCCCTAACTTAATTACCAGCCAGGTTATGCAAGCCCGAGAGTTTCCAAATGTCATCTAGTATTTCCCACAATCCGCTGCCAACGTGACTGCGATGGACAAAGCCTGAAAATTTATAAAGGTTCAGCGGGCAGATTCCCACCTCAATCAGACTGGTGTTGAGGCCAGTGTCCGGACCCGGAAACCGCGACGTCAAGTTGGCCTTGTTGCCCTGACGAAGCGCATATACGCACCGTTGAGCCCAGCCCGAAGTGCTAGAAATACAAATAAACAGAGTTCATTCTAGTGGGCACGACGCGTCCGTTAGCCGTGGGGTTGTCCCAGCCTAAGCCTCTTCCTAAACGCACTCGGGGCCGCTGAGACGGCGGTATCGGGGCTCCCCCCCCCGACACACTGACCTAGCAACCCGACTTCGCTCACGCACCCTGGTCACGTGTCGCGTTAGCAGCACGCCCTCCTACATCCACCCGTGCAATCATCGCTAGGTGGTTAATGGGGGGGGGGGCTAGGCTAGGAGGGGGAGGGGGGTTAAGGGCGGTTAACAGACCCTCAGTTCTTACGGCCAGCACGTGCGAGCCTTGCAGGCTTGTTGCGTAAGTCGCCTTCATTGGGCACGTGTATTGCATTTCCCCCGAGCCGGAACCCAAACACACGGCGCACTGTTTATCGCAAACTGGAAAACTTGATCACCCCCCCTACCCGACTCTGCGTGAAGCTGGCAGGCAAATGCTCCGCATGCGCACTGCTACACGTTGTGTGTAGCACGTCCACAATTGCAAAGTTCACCAGTTGCCTCTTGCTCTCCTTTCAGCCTCGCCCACGGACGCCAACCGACGACGGAGCATGGGTAGTGCCTTTCAGTCGTTGACTGACTGGTTACCCCTCTCAGGAGGGTGTTGGCCCAGGCTTCATGCAGGGCTGCTCTCACCCTTCTGAGATCCAATGGTCTGTATGCACATGCAATGCCAGTCTTCAGCCAACCACGGTCACTGTGGCCTGGAAGGGGCTGGCGCTTTCTCTCACTTCTGATTCCCTGTTGGTGACCACGCTCGCGCTCCCACTGGGTTTCAGGCCCCACTGCGGGTGCCCGAAAAGCTAGGCGATTACTATGCGGTGAGGGAGAGAGTGAGGTCGACCTCGGCGCGATTCTTCCCTCACTATAATAAATCTGAATGCGTCTGAATCTATCACGGTGCGCTAAAAGCCGTGGCTTGGAGGGTCTGCCAACTGACGGGAAAACTCGGCCCCCCATGTAGCTGCTCCTTCCGTACGCGTGTGTCTGTGTGTGCGTACGGGAGGAGAGGGAGGACTGAGAGTCAGGCTGCAATGGCTCCCTCTTAATGTGGCCTTTATGGCGCTCCCACGCAGTCGGGAGCATACCTAGCGAGATGGCTGTGTCAAGTGTGCGCGTGCTGAGTGTTTATCGCGCCAGCCATCTACACCCTCCCTCATCCCCGGTCTTATTGACTTTGTCTTTACACTGGAAACGGAGGTGGGAGTGGCGAGCGAGTGGGTAGATTCTGCGCAAGTCTGCCTAAACTCCTGTTTTCCTTCGCGCCAGTTCTCTGCGTTGCTCCTGCTAGCTGTCGCTTGCGTATTGCTTGCCCAGCTCGCCTTTGTGTCAGTTGCGGCTTGCTTCAGCGCTTGCTGCGGCTTATTGGAGCGCGTGGTGCCCATCGTCGAAATCGACGGGGGAACTGTCGTGTGTGTGTGTGCGTGTGTGTCTGTGTCTGTGACAGGATAAAGACAACTTAAAGTGTCCAGCTGAATGACCATGCTGATCGGGTCGAGAGCTGTAGTTGTTCGAACAAAATGAACTGGGTTCTCCCCACCCCCCCCCCCCCCCCCCGATGATCCAGCTTGAATGGCAGCCTTTTAATTTCCTGAGAAATTAGCGTATTCAGAGAGCTCCGGGTGTAAACCGACATTTGACACCCGTTGATGAACATTCACCGACTGCTAACGGAACTCACTTGGCCTGCCGAGCCTTGGGCCTCGTTTCTTCGGCCCTGACAGCAACCGTAGCAGCTATTAGGCTTAGACGGATAGTATTGCTGACAAAGACAAGTGAGACTGGACTGACCGTTTCTGACTTATTAGCTGTCTTCAGCTAGCCATACCGAACCGCAAGCTACGAGCTTCTTTTACTTGTCCGTTTAAGTCGGGGGATATTGACACTCGTTGATAAACCTTCACTGACCGCTAATGGCTCTGCTTTGGGCCTCATTTCGCCGGCCCTGATAGCAGCCATAGCGGCTAGTAGTCTTAGACAGATAATAGTGCCGGCCAAGGCAAGAGAGCCTGCAGTCACCATTTCTAGCTTAGTAACCGTCGTCAGCCAGTCATACCCAGACCCAAGTGGCGTCCCACCCGAGCCTAGGACTTGTGACCTCTTTGATCAGAGTCAGACACCCTAAACTTTGAGCCATGAGCTGACTGTATTGCCGGTTTAGGCCGGTAGATATGAAAATGAATAGCTGGACCAAGAATAATATTCACAAGCTGCCATCAGACGGTCAGTAGTACAACCCACGTATTTTTGACCATACTGGTAGCATAGAAGAATCAGAAGAAGAAGAAGAAGAAGAAGAAGAAGAAAAAGAAGAACAAGAAGGATAAGCAGAGGAAGAAGAAGAAGAAAAAAAGGAGAAGAAGAAGAAGAAGAAGAAGAAGAAAAAGAAGAAGAAGAAGAAGAAGAAGAAGAAGAAGAAGAAAAAGAAGAATGCTATATTGAGGATTTTGCAAACCTGAATTTTCAGCAAAAATGGCTTCATTCACGGAGAGCAGATGGTATGGTAAAAAAAGGGTCATTTTTAAAAGGAAAAAGGTAAAAGGTCATGTAATACTCACAAGTCAACTTTTTTCCTGACATTCACATCAACTATGGAGACAGATTGGCTTTCAACTTCTCCATTTCCGTTTCTTCACACGATTTTTTCTTCGTATTGTCATTCTACGGAGAATTGTCGATGTTGGTGTTTTTGGTGAATTGCATATGCGACAGATTGGCCGCATTTGACAAATATCGGGATGACGATATGTTGTAGATAAAATAACTTGCTAGCTAGATGCCCATATACGTGTTTCACGGGTATTTTGCCGCCGTTTGACTTGAATTCACAGACTTCACACTACAGTAGAAGTTCACAAAGGCTTTAATACCTTCTCCGGTATACGCTTATGGCAGCGTCCCCGAAAGGTTATGATGCGGGGCTCACATCCAAGTGGCTCTTTGGACCTTCTCTGTAACTTCTTTGCATACAGATTGGAATAAGCGATCATCGTATACTCGCTCACACAAGAAGCTTTAACTGAAGTGGACAAAAGGTAAATAGTTTGATTGGGTGTCTTTGTACTTACCATCGATTCCCTATCACGTGACCTGCCAACCGAAATTTCCATATAGGTTTTCGATAAGAATAAATTACTAAAGTGGGGTTGTAAGGTTAATTATCGATCTCAACGACCGACTGAAATAAGCGATCATCTGTCGACTTATTGACCCAAGAAGTTTTAAGTGAAATGGAGAAAAAGTAAATGTCTTTGTACTTAGAGTAGATTTCCTATCTAATGAAATATTAACCCATATTTGGATATACAGTAGTCGCCGAAAGTCACGCAACATGCCGACATATGCGAAAGATTAATACTCTTTCGCTAATCGGCATTGACTCAGGTTGTGATACTGATTATCATGTAGTCTATTCTGAGGTCATTTCAGTCATGATAGGATGCGGGCTTTTTAACAAGCTTCGTTCTGACCACTAGCAAAACGTATGTATTGTGAAAACGGACTACTTATGTAGTATGCCCTTTTATCATTGATTTTGACTGCCTTTATAAATTTAAATATATTTTATGCAAAACATGCACGAGAAAATTATTTTTGATGCTTGCTTGATAGAAATTTACACGTTCTTCAAATTTTATACTTAAAGAAAGAGTATCTTTCGGTTTTAAAAAGTTTTACAATTGCCGAATAATTTTCTAACCTACTGACTGCTAGAAACGAATTTAAGGTTTAAAAACTGCGCACTGTGTACATCCTGTAGGTTTATAATTTTGATTAGAGCACAGCATAAGTTTATGTTAGTCAGCCTGCCGGCTTTTCAAAGAGCTTCTTTCCGACTTCCCGAAAAAGAATATACTCAGTGAAAAAAAATATATTTACTTGTGTAGCATGCATTTTTCTCATCGATTTTCAATGCCCTTCGGGAAGGTTACTAACTTCCGTGTCCTAACGATAGCACTGCACGGAGTCTAAGCAGTGGTTCTACTCGGAGCACTACAATCATCAGGACGAATCTCGGTTACTGGAAAAAGACCGAAGACATCAGAATGAAGGATTTCTAATACAAGCGAACATGCGAGTCCCAAGAAGTAATTGAGAAGTAGAAGATGACTCAATCGCTGGGGCAATATGTTTATTCGCCTGACGTCCGTCACAAATTCAGAATCAGAAACATACTCACAGAACAGTAACAGAAACAGTTTGTGTGTGCACAGGGTTCTGCCATAGAATTTAAACGTACGACGGATTTCGAAACATCAGGTAAATAAACATATTGTCCCAGCGATCGAGTTGTCTTCTACTTCTGAATGAAGGATTCATTGTGCACAGAGCCATGAGTTGCTATCCTAGGCAGTAGTGGTCACTGGTGGAGCCAGGGCTTGGGTCTACTGCGTCCAACCAGGCTTGTGGGAGTCTGTGACAGTGGTCTATGATTGGTGTTTTTCATTGCCCGAGAGGGGCATTGTGCCATTGCTGCATCGTGTGTGTTCAAGGCAGCTGCCACTATCTGGACGCACGTGAGCGCACGCAGGAAAGTCGGTCAAGGGTCTTCAAGCCAGCGGACCGAAAAGCTCTCCCCACGAAGTTGCGAGACAGTGGGCGGTGAGCAAGGGGGTCGGCCAGCCATGTTGGCTAACTAAGGCAAACTGTAACCCTAAATACCCTACCATATAGCACACAGTCACTTGTAGACCGGGGCGTTCCTACCTCCTTGCTTCTGTATATATGCCACAAAAACGATCCTACTTTGTTGTCTTCATTGTTTGCCTCTCTGTCTCTATCGGTCTCTTTGCGTCTAGTTACATTGAACTGCAGAAGCGACAGAATCAAATAAAATGTAAATCGCTGGCGGGGAGGAGTGGGAGTATTCGGAAACGCATGACTCGAAAATTGCATCACAATCAACCTCGGCGTCCCAGCTCAATTCGCTTCAAGGCGACCCTGCCATCTTCATCTTCTTCCTCTCCGTCGTCGACACTGTCACCCCCTCGTTCTCCTCCCAATCCACCCTCCTCCTTCATCGACATCCTCGCGACGACAACAACAACAACAACAAAACTATCAGCATCATCATCATCATCACCACTACTACCACCATCATCATCATCATAATGCACATGAGGCATGCTACTAAAATTTGGCTCGCGTCTGTATCCGACAGTGTGACAGAAGCTAATTGCAACTCACGCTCATAAAGTCTGAAAGCCCTCTACTTGTCAGAGAACCGCTGCTAAAAGATTGTCGCCCTCCCTTTCCCCTCAGCCCACCACTCCTAAAAACATTTGCTTCCCCTGCGACTGCTCCAGGCGACACACATACGCATGCAAGCTCGAGCAGTTGCTCGTCGTGACTAGGCTTTCTTGATGGGCTGTAAACTTGTCGGACAACAAGAACATACACTAGAAAGGATTGGGAATGGTGTGGATGATGATGATAACAACTAAAAAATTGCACTTGATACAGGGCGTAAAACGGTGTGAAAGAGGGGGGAGGGAGGACGGCCGGAGACTCGTTGGAAGTGTCGACCGAGGGCTACGCCCAGTTATTTGACGAACATCAGGCAAACCGCTGGGGAGGGTGGGGGGCCGGTGAAGCCGAACCGTCGTCTGCAGATTACCTGCATGCGCAGGTCGCCGAGGAACGGGGCCGAGACGGGAGCACAGCAGTATCTCCACAAAAGTACTCCATTCCCTACATATGACGACGCCTGCATATACACAACCAGGGTACTGTAATGCACCACGATACTGAACGGGTTATTGAAGGGGATTGAAGGCCTTGACTTCGGCGCGAGCCCAGGATGTACTCGAGGCCCTTTCCTCTCTCTCTCACCCCTCGTTGATGAACGTTCACCGATCGCTATCGAAAAGTCAACGAGCTAGTGGCTCAATGACTGAAACGTTAGTCTCTGATCGAAAAGGCCGCAGGTTCGAGCCTCGATTGGTGCACCACTTGGGCTGGTTATGGCCGGCTGACGACGGCCAATGAGCCAGAAATGGCCATTCCAGCCAGCCCCAACGTCTTCGGCGGCTACAGTACATCATTTTGCTCAGCCCTCTGCTAAGAAGAAGGCTTACGGCTTTATTCTTCTGCGTTCTAAAATTCTT
Organism: Ligula intestinalis; assembly: GCA_036362985.1. Classification (NCBI taxonomy): domain Eukaryota; kingdom Metazoa; phylum Platyhelminthes; class Cestoda; order Diphyllobothriidea; family Diphyllobothriidae; genus Ligula; species Ligula intestinalis. The sequence continues at coordinate 1,217,450 of JAYGXS010000005.1, forward strand.
CCTGAGGTCCATCAGCGGTAAAAGCGGCACTAAAAAACAAGCAGCATTTATTGGGGACAGGTGCCGAGTAAACACTACTGACTTCAGTCAGGATGTGACTACCTGCGCCAGATCGATAAATCTACTGACTGAGTTCTTATTGGAGGCCCCAGCTTCAATTAATTTCCGGCTTGCCTTGCTTTTGGTGTGGGCGAAGTTATACCCGTGACCCGTTTCGCAGGTGTGAGCAACAATTTGTGATAATCCGTTACTCCATCTTTCTTTTCTCGCATGAATTCAGACTCGGTCATAATGCTTCTCAGATGCCCTCTGTATTCTTCCAATCAGAGGCAACAGCGAATGCTATTCAGTTATTCAGGAAAAAACTGGCCGATTTTTTAAGCACTTTTGAAGTCAAAATTAATTGCTATTTTTGGTCCCACAGAACGTTCTTCCGCCTTCTATTTTCACAGTGTTTTGCACAACATTTTACATGTTCAATAAATGATGCATATCCTTTAATAACTATTCTAAAATTTTCTAAGAGTATGTAAGTCCACCGGAATAATGGCTTTATTCGTCTGAGTTTCCGAACTCTAACTGAGGTCCATTACCAGTGATAAAAAAAGCCGCAAAAAAGGACAGGCAACAGATATTGGTGGCAAACACCAATTAAACACCAGTGACGTCTGTTATAATCTTGCCAAACGACAATATGTTTACCGTCCAACAATGTTTTGCTCGAATCCCGAAAGGAGAACACAACAGCAAGGGCGCAAGCATGGAAGTACCTAGTACAACGTATTTTAAACAAGCAACGCCTTACAAGATCAGACCAACCAGACAGTGTCCTCGAATGGGTAGCAGCTCTACTGCCTTTCTGGCTCATCCGACTGATACGATAGATTCCTAATCCTGACCGCAGCTTGCGCGTCACTTGCATGTATACAAAAGAAACAGAGTGAAGCTTAGAGATCATTATATGCGAACTCAAAATAAATATTCGAGATGAAGACCCAGAATCTCGCATCAAGCTTTGCTGCCGCGTAGACAACTGGACGAGACAGTAAGAAGACCAAGTACAAAACGACGAGGCGTCGTCAAATTCGCTCCTGCATACAGGGCGTTACGCAGTCGACGAGACCCCTTAATTGGTATCTCCAGCAAAAATGTAGATACAACAATCTACGCTGGAAGAAATTTGAGCTAATTGGCCCGTTAACTATTACAACTGATTGCTGACATGATTTTTGAATATCTCGAAATAAGTCTGAGAAGCAGTTTAAAACGGGCGTCATTTAAACCACCATTTCTAATAATCTACTCTTCAGGCTCGACTTCAGCCATGATTTTCTCATACTGCATCGAGAGCTGAAAACGGAAAGTTGGGACATATATGTGACTTGTTAGACCGGTTAGACACAGTTATCAACCAGATGTTGCGATGGTAGGTCAGCTCGCGGACACTAAAATTGGCACACAAAGTTCTACTAATAAAAACCAAGTAGTCACCTTATTTACCGCGTTAAAATAATAAACACTGATCACGATAGTACAAGCCCACTGACGTATTTTTGCGAATCGAGAACACATTTCAGCTGAAATTGCACGAGACGATACCTATACTGCATCTTTCTTTCGAATGGAGTCCGGCGCTGCTAAATTCTACCATACATGCACTTGCTTAATTTCCGCTCAAACTCCCCAAGAAGTCGTACTGCATTCGCTTACAGTCAGCGTCGTTGATTAGTTTTCTGTAGACGTCGATAGGAACCCAACAGACAGCTCCCTCAACCCAAAACTCAGTTCCCCACCAGTGCAAGCTCCAGGCGAACAGAACTGAATGGTATGTACTAATACAACAGCCTGTTCCTTGTTTAAGGGCAGGAAGGTCTGCCTCGTTTCGCCCGTTGGTAATACGAGCTCATCTATCTGGCTCGAGATTTACAAATCGACCGCTCTCTCATCTCACATCAATCAGATTCCCCTGTGCACCATACCTAGTTTCATCCCTTACAAAAAACCGGCTCATGCTCTTCAATGTTCGTTAATGCGAATTTCTGAAAGTCGGCAGTTGTAGAGCCTCCAACCCGAAGGTTTACTTCTTAAAGGCTGCACAATAAATAGGATGGCCAGCGTATTTAAGTTATCTTTTCGAATCGAAAAGCACTTTTCAGAATTTCGGTTGAGATTTCATGAGATAGTGAATCTTCTGTATATTCTTCTCTTAACGAAGCAAAATTAGCTCCCAAGCCTTAACAAATGGCTGCTTGAGGAGTGCGAACATGCCATGAGTGAATGCTCTCCATTCCCTAATTGCTACATGAGGCCTGTTCCGTTCATGACGTTAGAGAATCTGCCAATACAAGCGAACATACGAGTCCCGAGAAGTAGAAGACTCAATTGCTGGGACAAGACTATTATTCGCCCAACTTTTTGTAATCTGTCGCGGATCCCTCATCCAAAACATAAGCAGAAACAGTAGTGCC
>JAYGXS010000005.1:1220017-1295573 GCA_036362985.1 Ligula intestinalis
CCAAAATATTCCACACCCGCCGCTTTTACCGTTATTCGGGGCAGGGACAGCGTCGAACACAATCTAGAACCGACCAATAAAGGGTTTCAATTATCCCTCAAACAAAATGTTTAGCGACGCTGAAAACCAGCAGACAAAGGAATGTAGGCATCTGTTTAAATCCCTAGCCGCCACTGACGCAATCGACAATCACTTCTCTAGCTGTGAGGACACTCATAATAGCGAGTTCGGCTAACTGCATATTGTGGGTTAATACCACACCATAGATTGACGCTGTCCCCTGTAACCGGCCGGCGAAGGACTCCCGTGAGAAGCTGAGTCAGTCGGGACGTCGACCCCACAGACCTGAGAAGAGCTCCTGATTAGTTCTCTTCAAGTTTTTAGTTGACCGCTTCAGATGACACATTTCGTACGACTTCGCCCTCCGGTCGGCTCAGTACATAACGGGACTGCAGATGTCCTCACAAGAAGTGACAGTCCGAATAGCCACCAGAGTTCCGCACGCGTCAAGCGCTACAGCATCGATCGAAATTTCCCACTTGCAGAAAACGGAGGCTCAAGTTAGCCTTACCCAGTCTCCAACTTGGCCCTTAGATGGAGGTCCAGTCCGCAAGACAGCGGTAGCCAAAAGAGCTGATTTGTTGGTTACAGTTTCGTCCTATTCTTGGGGCCCAAAAACGTACCACTCACAGAGACCTCGAATGCCGAAGAGGTTTCGATATCTAACAACATTTTAAACACGCTGGCTAGTCTAAAGCAGGAAAAGCAGTTCTTCAAACACTACCACAGTACCGACCTAGCGTAGGAATACAGCTTAGCCTACCAGCAAGTGGCTATTCACAAAATAGAAAACATGCAATGGAATCTCTCTACTGATGTTTCGGCTACGAAAGATGAAGAAGTTAGTAGACAGAAAGTTAGCATGTGGTTAAAAAATCCCTGTCGATAGGTTCACGGCCTGAGGCAAAGCACTTTAGTATAAAAGCCCACAAAAAGGCGAGCACAGCAGGGATCTATCGAATTTCCGAGAGGTTCGCCATGTCGATCTTTCTTCGAATTTGTCCATAGGCGGCTTTATACTTGTTCCAGTTGATTAGCAACTTGTCCATCATCTCTGTTGCGCCCGGCGAGCTTCTGGTCATGGTCTTGCTTTCCTCAAGCAAATTCTGCAACACCTGTTCCGCGTTCTCTAATTCCTTCACAAGTTTTGCATTTTCGGGCTCATTCTTCACTCTGTTCCAGTACCGGTCTCTAGCAGCCTCGTATTCATTATAATCTACCAGCTTAAACCAGTGGCCGCACCTGCACCGTGTTGGAATGCCTTTGTAGAGGAGCAGGTAGCTGATGTGATGATTATCGTCATGACCTGGGAGGGGGGAAGAGAGAAGATAAAAGCAAATAATCGTTATGGGAATGGCAACTGAAAACTCGTACCACACTAGGTATAAATCGAAAAACAAGAAACAGGAAAAGAACAGGGGTTGCTACAAAATCAAATCAAGGAGAATCTGAAAGAAGTCTAACGACACAGCAGGTGTGGAGATGTACTGACCGAATCGAAGAAATAAATTTGGCTAAAAGTAAACATTAACTTTTTATAGTACTTTCTATTTCAGGTCACACCATGTCCAATAGATGAGAATTGATTCAGAGACCTGAATCGTTCACGGCGGTAGCGTCAACAACCGGTGCCAGAGTGCAAATTCGAAACGCCGCGTAATACCCTTCTTAGCACGAAGTCAGTGACCCGGCTTAAGACGATGGGTGACAGAATAGAATCTTGTGAAACGCCGTTCTGAATTGTGAGCAGTTGTTGTGAAACAGAATTCACGCACGGTTGGAACGACTGCTGACCACAGTATAGCCGATTTTTGCCGACTTACCGTTTACATCTATTATTTGCTACAGCGAGTCAAGATTAAAGGCGCTGGACGCCGTAGCAAAGGGGACAAACCAAACGACCGTCGGTTGCTGCTGGTAACCACAGCTGAACTCAGGAATGTGCCGTGGCATGTAAATCCTTGTCGAACTCGAAGTCTGGTTTTGGTCTTGTCGTAGATTCGGGTGCCCTGTGAAACCGGCTGAAAGTGACAACAAAAATACTTGAAGTGCTGTCGATGATGTTACGAGGCGGCTTAAGTTCACGCCGCCCGAACGACATTCCCACGCCAAGCGTCTATTCTGATCACACCCAACGCAAGCCAGACAGCCGGTCCGGGCACGCAGACAAAATGCATTGACTGACACCTGCGCCCAGCTCATGCCAAACGGTAGACTAACACACAAACTCTCATGACTCACCTAGCCAATGAAGTCATGTCTTTCTTGCATATACCATCTAATTGGTCCAACCTTGTACATACGTGTTCACTTCCTCTAAAGTAGGCTGTACTAGGTTTGCTTTAAGATTTATACTTTAGTCCACTTGTCATTTTTTCTCTCTTTGGGGCTCACATGAGGCGTAGTTAGACGGCGAATATTTCAGCTTGGCCACCGTTACAACAGATGAGACCTAAACCACGCTAGTTCTCACGGTTTATTTTTTCTCCCTCCTTTTTTAGTAGGTCACTTCACTAAGCGAGGACATCGATAGCAGACTTGTAGGCATTAGCAGGGATAAAGTCTTCTTCAGACGTTTTGTTGTAACGTGGCATCAATAACTTAGTGATTATTTTCTTGTGAGAGGGAGACTCATACCACATGGGTCGGTATCGGATAGGAATCTGCCGCAGAGGGCATGAGACTAAGAAAAGCAATCGAATTTAAAGGTGCTTACGCCAGAGCCCGGCCTTGTCAGCAGCAATAAATCTGTCACTCACATCGCAAAAAGGCACTGAGTGGAGAAGACCTGCCAATTGTAAGCGAATAAATTGGCGGAGGTTTCAGGCGTAACCAATTTTATTAAGGTCTACACTTCAGCTCACTAGTATTTGTGACTATCTATGGTGGACTAGCCGAAATTATTTCGAAGGATCGCCGTTAAGGGGCCTGACGCAGGCTGTCAGGACCGATAAGACTAGGGCTCTCAAGCAGATCCAGCCAACGAAATGCTAGGTGATTCTGAAAATTTATTTCACTGCTTCAAAAACTGTGGAGTTCAAGGATGACTAAGTTCTACTATATTCTTCTTCAACACGGATGGAAAAGCGTAGCGATAAGTTTGTGCTAAGCGCCTTCGTCGCAGACTTTTCGTAATATTGCGACAACCGGTTCTTGCTGAGAAGTGAACTTTCTCGCTTACAAAGGATAAAATGCTTGATCAATAGCCGTTGGCGATTTCAACACGAGACATGGATCTACTAACATCAGCTTGACCACGGAATTTTGAACTGACTAGTTTTCAGTTTAGTTGGCCGTGCAACTGTAGCCTGAATGCCAAATTAACCTACGCCTGCAACGATGCTGAAAACTTGTGTGGGCGGCAACCGGCGGGCTCCGGTCAACAAAGCTCGAAATCCTTCTACCGCCACGCCGAGGATTACGTTCAAAGTGTTCAATATGGTGGCTATTTTTAGAGTTGCCTGGCTCAGTCCTGTCATTCTAGCCTCCGTTAATGATCAGCAGAACACAGCGGGTCTTTTAATCGGTTCTAACTATTAAGATTAAAAGACTTCTTCGTCGTGCTGTTAGGCATCTGGTGCTGGCCTGTAGACAGAAATGACGTAAGAGTAACATTAAAACCGATTGATGGGTCCTCACATATGAAATGAATAATGCGAAAGTAACGCTTCTAGAGTAATCAAACTCTGTGATGAAAAGAACACAAAATCCAGTAACACTCGGCCTGCCAATGAGCGCGGCAACATCTTTTCTTTCACGTAAGCGAAAATAAGTCGTGAATACTCAAGCAGCTTTAATGTCAAGTCATCAGAAACGAGGAATAAGATGGGCAGTCGAATCAGGAAAAACAGAAGTGGCGGTTGTGGTTTCCAAATACTGTAGGCAGGAAGCGCTCGTACAGGACCCTAATTCGGTGAAAAGTCATATGATACTTTTTGTTGCCTAACGGGCACAATGCAAGCAGAGCAGACTTAATACGACTTGTAAAGCTTTTAGAAATACCAGAGGCGCACACGGCGATGGCGATCTATTGTTTTCCAAACGAGAGCCTCACTTCGACCTGTGGATAGGGTCTCTTTTTGAAAACTGAATCAGAACACGGTATAACCAATCATCCACCAACACAAGTCATTAGTTAAAATTTTTGGATAAAGTACGGACCTCCTTGACTGTTCAAACTGCTCAGTCGCAGTTACACTCAAATGTCAGGGTGTCTTAAAAATGAACTATCACTGAGGTAGCAGATGCTCTGTAAGGCATAAGTTTAAAAAAACCTACTTCGGTAGAACTTTGTTTCGGGCGGCGACGTCATAAGTACGATTTTTTTGTTCACAATTCTTGAAACAGGTGAATTCTCGGAATGGTCCATCTGGCATAGCCTTTCCACATTTCCAATGAGACCTTTGAATCGCCGTTTCTCGACAGAAAGCGACTCGAAACACCAACTATGTATATGTATCAGTACCGGACTCCTGGTGCTGCGAGTTTTATTACCAATCGTGCCATATAGTTTCGCTGTTATGACTTACGTCCCGAACCACTTTTATGATCGGTGCCGTCAATACTCACTGAACAAACTCGAATGCAAATGGTATCTAAGCGGTCAAACAGGTTTAAGATAATTTCTGAGATTACTGCTCCTTTGAAAATGTGACATACTCGGGGAATTATAAGCAATCCGTTTAGGTCAAACAGCAAATAGCATTGAGAACCCTTCATTAAATTTTACCTAAACTGTCAAAAGCAAAAGGGCCTAAAGGCGAATTAATATTTTGTATGAGAACACTATCGGTCGAAACTACTTTGAGGCAAAGTCTATCAGACGGAAATACAAGGAAAAATTGCACAAACTCGGTGTTGTTAGAAAGCTGACAGGAATATATGATTGCACACGAAATATACAAAATTGTTATTAATTACGGAATTAACTACATAAAGCCATTCAAAATACTACTAATTGAAACTAGGTGATTAAGAGGGGGCGGAGGTAAAGTGAAGAGTACTCACAAAACGCAAGCTGACTTAAATCACAAGGAGCATGGACAACATGCAAATAAATTATCGGGCTAATTACGAGTATGTCTTACATATGCAACCCATCACACGGCGCTCTTCGTCAAACGGGATCAGATTGGGCTGGTCCTTTGAGGTGAGCCCCGCCTCACGAGTTCTTACGTCGGTATAACTTATCTAAAACTACATAAAAGTCGAGGAATGCTCACATCCGCTGCTTCAAGTTCTTCCAAGAGCTCTTGTTGCATCTTACTGAGTGTTTTGGATGGTTCCTGAGAGAGTGGTGTTGCGCCTGGAAGTCAGGTGATTATAATGAACATACTCGTATCTCGTAGTGCTGGGTTGTTGACAATAAAATTACGAACTCTAGTATAGATGCTATTTGGCGGTGCATGAAAAGCTGCACTCGAGAAAAAGCGTGGCCGCAGAAACCAAGGAGCGAAACGAGTAATGATCTTCGCCATACTTCACCAAAACGTCAAACCATAAACAAACTCAGGGAGCCCGCCAAGTGATTTACAGTTACTTAAAGTGGGTTTATACCTAAATTGTGCGGGCATAACTTCTATAACGGGAGTAAAATAATCTTCTTTAATCACTAGAATCGCTGACCTGACAATTTTATTGTTCATCGAGCATGTAGGCCTTTAACTGTCCTATATATCGGTAAGGGAAAAGAAAGTAGATCTTCGGAAAATCGAGTTGTACTCGTGAATTTTCGAACAAGTATCACGTGTTCGTCATCAAACTCAATGAAAAAGATGGCTGGAAATGTCACAGTAGATGTTTTGTGGGCAGAGGTTACAACGGACGGGGTGGGGATATGGTGGGAGTGTTATGGTGACGGGACTCCCGCGGTGATATGTTGTGCTGGTGAAGGGAGGGAGGATAAATAGGCAATGCCTTTGAAAACCCTATTAATAACGTGTATAAGCACCTATAAAATTCACCACTTCTAACATAGTATTGGCAAATAATGAGTAGCATTGTTTTTGCAATATATGTCTGGTTTTTAGAATTCAGATTGGGAGGGAAGGGACGGGACGCATGTACTTATCCAAGCTTTGTTTGTACATCTGATGGGAGGTGGCCTCCACGACTGACTGTGGAAGGTTGTTTCACTGTGGTATGGCACGTTGCGTGAAGAATTCAGAGCGGACGTTTAGCTTGGATATCTTCGTGCGCAGCTTCATTGTGTGCCCACGGAGATGAGGCGAGAGGTGCCACTAAAACATGTCCTCAAAGCGTAATCCTTTCTCAAGACCGTTTTTTATCTTGTTAACTAGGATAAGATCCCCTCTTTGTTGCCTGTAATGCAGAGGGAATAAATTAAGGCATGCCAGTCTGTCTGTGTAATTGTGGTTCTTTAGACCTCTTACTAGCTTTGTTGCCCGACGCTGCACTTTCTCCGGACATGTTGTGTCCTTTGCTAGCCATGGCCGCCACGCCTGTCTGCAATATCCTAGGTGTGGTCGAATAAATGTGCCGTACACTCTGCCAAAGAGATCTACATCGAAGGCTAGAAACGCCCTTTTGATAGCGTGCAGCACTCCCGTGGCTTTATTTGCAGCTTTGAAAGATTGTAATGAGGGCTTCAGATTACTCTGTATCCAAATGCTGACGTCTTTTTGTGTAGATGCTACGGGAATTGGGATGTTTTTCAGGTGATGTGTCCTGCTGCTCTGGGGCATACGGTAGTTTTTTGGACGAAGGTGGAGGACGGCACACTTTTGCACATTGAAATCTAGCAGCCATCTCTCGGACCACGTCTGCAGTTTGCAAAGATTATTTTGCAGAGCGTCTCGGTAACTTGGGTGCTTTATGACGTGTCACAGCTTAACGTCATCGGCGAACATGATTTTATCGCAGTCCAGCTCTTGAAGGCTGTCATTTACATAGAGAATGAAGAGTAGAAGACCGAGAACGGAGCCTTGAGGAAACTACCATAACTACGTCAACCCAGTCCGATTTATCGTCCCCGATGCAAACGCGCTGTTTTCGACCAACTAAAAATGACCTGATCCAGTCCAAAATTTTCCCCTTGATGCCAAGAATGCTCAGTTTATGTAAAAGGCGTTTATGGGGCACGCTGTCAAGGGCTTTGCAGAAATCGATGAACACTACGTCCACTTCGAAGCCCTCTTTAAAGCACTTGTCCAGGCCTCAATTGAAGTCAGTAAATTTGAAAGGCAGGAGCGCCCTCACCGAAAGCCGTGTTGGAAATTTTGAATGATGTCATTTTCATCCCAAAATCTTAGCATGGCCTGCTTGACAAGGACCTCCATCATTTTGCAGGAAAGGCAAGTCAAGCTTATGGGTCGAAAGCTGTTTGCAGACATCTTGCTACCTCCCTTATATAGCGGTAGGATGTTGGCCGTCTTCTACTGCAAAGGCAAGTCCCCTGTTTTCATGGAACGCTCGAACCGAGATGAAAGAGGCACCGATAGCTCGGTAGACAGTTCTTTAAGAATCAGTCCAGGGATCCCATCCGGTCAAGGAGACTTGTCTGGTTTGATGTGACTGAGGACATGTCTTACGTCTGCGACAGAAAAGGTAACAGTTTCAATAACGGCTGTACCTTCGCCCACTTCTACTCCCGGATTGTCGTCGGGAGATTCCATCGTAAACACTGATCTGAAAAACTCTGACAGTAACTCTACTTTCCGCGGTCCTTCCGTTACTACGTTCCCGAGGTTATCCCTTAGAGTTGCAATGTCGTCCCAGTGCTTCCTTTGACTGCGGATGTACCCATAAAACTTCTTTGGACACATTGTGGCTTGTGTTCTAAGTTGACGCTCAAAGGCAGTTCTAGAATTTCATATTTCCTTACCGCATATGTTTCGTCGTGCTTTATATTCGGCAAGTGATGTTGAATCTTGAATATGCTCGTACTTTTTCCACAGCCTTTGTTTCTTCTTTGTGGCCCTTTTTATCGGCTGGTTGATGCTTTACTCATAATAGACAAGTATGATTTCTACCGTCAAGACCGCCCTAGTAAACGTGGTGGTGGTTGTCTTCTCTATATTAAAGCTATTTTTAAGCATTTCCCGTTCAACCTAGATGCTGAGTCATTCTCGGGCAATTACTGCTTTGCATCCATTATCCTGTCTCCCCGTCAAAAGGCAATTATTGGATGCATTTATAGTCCACCTAACTCATCATCGGAAGATGATGAAAAGCTTTGCGAAATATTTAGGCTGATTTCGGAGTCCGCCTTTGATGCTAAAGTTATCGCAGGGGATTTCAACTTTCCCGAAATTGATTGATCATTGAACTGTTGTCCATCCAGATTTCAGCCCTTCCTATATACCATCAATTTTTCAAACAGGTCTCAGTTGGTCTGTTCCCCAACAAGGGATCAGCATATTTTAGATTTAATTTTTACGAATGACATTTCCCCCCTTTTTGTTGACTACAATCAGAACCTATTCCCAAGTGACCATACTTTGATCCATTGTTGCCTTCCGCTTGCTTCTACGAAAAAGGCTAGCAACACTCGTACTACCGTGCGTTTTACCTAGCTGATATTAATTTAATTAACAACTTTATGAACTCACTAGACTGGCAGGAGCTTTCCTCCACGAACAGTATAAAAATTCTCGGTGACTTAATGACGACAATTTCAAATAGCATTTTGGAATTTGTGCCGATCAAAATTGTTAAGCCTTATACTTCGGACCCCACCGTTCCTCATTTTCTTATGTCTAGACTGAAGAAATTGCAAAGACAGTTGAAAGACCAGTCTACTAGTTCATTATCGGTGCACCTTAGAATCGCAGAGATTTTCGAATGAGCGTCTAATATTCGTCTTACACGTGACAAACATAGGGAATCTTGCGCACTCAGCGAGTTAAACTCTGCAAAATCGATTGCCCAACTGTTCCGCCGTCGGTCCTCCGCTAAACGAGGTCACAAAACCCCCCCCCTTACTGAATGAAAATAAAAACTTCGTGCAAGATGAGTCTGAGAAGGCTGAACTGTTCAATGCCTTCTTTGCAAAACACCTTACGACGGAATTTGAACCGGTCCCGTCGTTTCAGCCATGCTCAGTCAATACTATCAGTACCATAGGTTTCTCCATAGAGGTAATTCGTAAGCACATTATCCGTCTAAAAAACTCGCACTCTTTGGGAACTGACGGCCTTCCAAATTCACTTATCAAGAGAGTATTCAGCTTCCCCCGATTGCTAAGTTATCTATTCTCAGCTTATCTTCTAAACGGTTTCTTTTCTGACTCATGGAAGACATCTATTATTCTTCCAGTCTTCAAGTCAGGATCTCGTTCGGACGTAAATAACTACCGAGGTGTTCATAAAACTGCGGCCCTAGCCAAACTTCTGGAAAAGATCATTGTTAATCAAATTCTCGATTTTTGTGTAGAAAATAAACTATTAAGTGCCTCACAGCATGGATTTCTACCTGGAAGATCATGTGAAACCTGCCACTTAGCATTCCTTAACCTGGTTACTTCACTTCGTAATGAACAGCAATCAGTTATCGTGATTTACTTTGACCTTAGTAAAGCTTTTGACAAGGTGCCTCATAGGCGCCCTAGGCATCAGGCCCCCCCCCTCCTCGATTTCATTGCCTCCTACCTGTCTAACCGCAGCCAGAAGGTCTTAGTAGGCAAAAGCTACTCGATGCTTCAGCCGATCACGAGTGGTGTATTACAAGGCACGGTTTTAGGTCCCCTCCTTTTCATTCTTTACATAAATGAAATTTCAACAGTGCTAAATAATTCAGAAAATTTCATTTATGCTGATGACCTTAAGTGTATTTACTCATTTTCTAAGGACACGGCCAGTACTTGTGTTGATAAAGTTAACGCAGACTTGCGTACTCTCTCAAGTTGGAGCGCAACATGGCAGATGGAGTTTTCTCCATCAAAATGTAGTTTCTTGAGTTTTGGTCCCGCAAGGCTTCCTGGACCCATTATCTTCCAAAATAGTCCACTGTTAGAAAGATCTACGATAAAGGATTTGGGTCTTACTTACACGAATAAGCTTGCATTATTATCTCATGCAGATCGAATTTCTGCCAAGGCCGCACAGATATGTAGGTTTATATCGCATAACTTTTCCTTCCAGAAATGAAGTTAAAACTATACCGCAAGTTTGTTCTTCCTATACTAGAATACTGCTGCCCGCTTTTTGGCCTCATGACCCAGCATGACCGTAGTAAGATTGAAAAGGTTCAGCGAGTTTTCACTCGTAAAATATTTTCTGTTTCTGGGTCTGGTATGTGTTATACAGATAGATGTCAATTAGCAAACATTAAATTTCTTTGGATAAGAAGACTCGAAGCTGGTCTATGCTTTCTGTTTCGCGTTAACAATAGTCCTAATCTCCCAAAAATTAACGCTCTCCTTCCAGTTGACCGACCTTACGCCACTCGTAACTCTTCCATGATAATTTAACCACCTCGTAGCTCCACATCTAACCGTTCTCGCTTTTTCACCTCCAAATATGCTTTTATTTGGAACAACCTTCCTCTCGATATTAGCCTGTCTTCTACACTGTCGATTTTTAAAGGCAAATTATCTAAGCATTTAAATTTAGAGGAAATAAAGTCGTTACTGTCTGTTTCCTTTCCAAACACGCAAGTTGTAGATTTTGAAAAGGGTCCTCCTGGCACTTGAAGCTCTTCCCAGGATACTAAAATGGTTTCTAAATATGTTAGCATTTCCCTCTGCAGAGTCAAGCATCGCTTCCAAGGGCTGCGAATTATTCTCCGTTTTTGCAACCTTCGCTGTGGTCTTCGCGATTGGCTCTGGAATCTGGTGGGTCGCAACTCGATGATGTTGCCTTGACTTCTACTGCCTTCTCCTGCCTTCCGGATGACCCCTTCCTAACTCAACGATATATTATTTTTTCCCATGACCATAAACGTCCCGAACCCTCAACATCAGGTCCTAAACTAACCACATCAAACCCTGTTACCTATTAAGGCAGTTTTTTCTCCTAAAGTTTTTTTGAACTCGGTGGCCCGCTGAACTCATCCACCGATCTAGGAGTTTTTTTTACTGCCGATGACAATTATTTTAAAAGAGTTCACTGCTTATCATTATTATTTTTATTTTCACGATAGCACTAAGTTTGTAACGACAGGGCCCCTTGGGCCTTAAATATACAAATTATTATTATGTGGATGTCTGGCACATGGTCTTAGTACTTCCGTTGGGCAATGGACTTCAATTAAGTGCTCTACAGTCCCTTGGATATGCTGCCATAATTCATTTATATCGTTCGTATTGGGTAACCATTTTGCTGCTGAAACTGTACGTCTCATTTCTTCAAAATCGGCTTTCCAAATATTTCTGCGTCTCTTTATTTGCGATTTTGGAGGCAGTAGGTAACACACGCAGGTAAAAGCAACGTGGTCGTTTAACCTAAGTGGCGATTGTGAGTTCACTTCCCTTATGATCCCCTCTTTTTTACTAAAAATGAGATCTAGACAGTGTGATTGTTGCCCTTCTCACTGTCGGGTTGTGAAATCTATGTGTTGAATGAGATATTCGTCCAAAGAAAAGTGAAGTAGTTGATAATTGAAAGGTGCTGCTGTGGCCTTTATTCCAGGCCTCATCCAATCGATGCCAGGAACGTTGAAATCACCCAGGAGTAAAAGGTTTTCCTGTTTACAGGTAACTGTCTGTGAACTTAGCAGTTCTACTTCGTCACTTTCGCTGGAGCCGGGAGGCCGATAAACAACGTATATATTGAGTGCCGGATGTTGCTTATCTTAATTTTGCACGAAATTATTTCATATCGTCGTAGGGCTATGTCTGCGATTTCCCTCTGACAACAGGAAATATCATTGGCTACATAAATTGTCACTCCTCCGCCCCTACGTTGAGATCTGTTGCAGCGAAACAGTTGATAGCCTCCAATGCTGACTTCGCAGATCCCTATTGTTTCGGTCAGCCAAGTCTCTGTCAATGCAATTATATGCGGTTTCTGCTCTGATACTATTATTTTGAGTTCTTCAAGTTTATTGAAGAGACTCTGACAATTGGTATAATAGATCTCGAGGCAGCGGCCACTATTGCTTGTGGTATCTTCTAGAACCGGCCGGTTGACCTTGGTTAAGTTTTCCGCCTGACTAATTCCGGCCAAAGAAAATTTAGTTCAATGTGGGCAATTTCTCCTCCTCGAATTTGTAGGCCAGTTTCGCCTTTGTTCTTTCGATCGTTTAGATCGTTTTTCAAAAGTTGCATTTTCCTGCGTTCCTTTGGTTCCTAATCCGGCTGAAGAAAACTCCAGCATGCATGGTCCGCAGAGACGATTTTCTTTCCAGCATAAGCTGTGCCTGCGCTTCGGTGTCCTAAATGACTTTTAGTGGTCGTGGCCGAGAGCTTGAACCACTCGGCGGCTGATCCTTGCCTATTCTAAATTTTTGGAGAATTTTTACAGACTCAGTGCCTCTTAGCAGCGATTTAGCGTACTGCCGAACGAGACCTCGATCGTGCTCCACCTTATCCCCAGCAACGGTAGCCGTTGATTCTAGTGCACCCTGTATCACTATCTGCAGGCCGCTCTTCATCCGCCTTCAGCTGGCGTATGCACCTGCGTTTGGCCCTACTGGACTCGTGGTTTCCTGGTTTATGAACCACAAAACTGTCCTCTGCATGCGCCGCATCTTCTTGGAGTGGTTTTCTTGCTTTTTGTTCACATGGCGTGCTCCAAGTTCTGTCTTGCGATAAAACTGAGGGCTTTGGTTGGTCTTTAGCAGGTCGCTCTTCAACCGCCTTCTACTTGCGTATGCGTCTGCGTTTGGCCCTACTGGATTCGTGGTTTCCTGGTTTATCAACCACTGACCTGGCCTCTGCATGCACCGCATCCAGTGGTGTTACCTTATTGTTCTTTATGAACACTGCTAATATCTCCGCGTAAAATTCAAGGCTTCCCTCTAAACGCATTATACGCGTGGCTAGGTTAAGACAATCATCGTTATCTGCACGCGCAGGCTTATTTGGCTGGGTGGTGTCTGGTTATAAGATGGTTGGTGAAAGAAGATGCGTTTTTGCATAGTGGGTGGTCTGGGATTTGGTACGCGTTATTGAAAGCGCTTCGGCTATTTCTGGGCGTACCTTGTCAACGGTTGTAAAAGGAGGCTTACATAAGTTAACCTGATTACACCTGTTAGAGTATATCTTAGCGACTTGGCCTTCGGTTGTGAGCTAGTTGTCCGGGGTTCAAATCCAGCCGTCGCCGCATTTTTTTCATCAAGCAGAGATGGATCGTGCACGTTAGCGTTACCCATGCTATTGAAAACTATATTAGAGTGCATTAATTTAAAGACTGCAATCAACCGGCCGTGCTAATATAGATAGCGAAAATATTTGCTTGTGCGATTAATTTCAACAGTCAGAATTTTAATGTGAACGACTCAGCCTTTGTTGTAAGGAGTTCTTTGCACTGTAGCAATCATAGTCAGAAGCAGTGATGTTGTTTCTAGGAGCGACTGAACTTCCAGACTTGTTTTGATCGTAGGGATAACTTCCAGAGCGTGGTATAATCGGCGGTCCAGTTAGATTGTGAAAACGAAGGATTCGTCTCACTCATAAAGGATATTTCCAAAGGGCAGATAATACGCAGTCCAGTTAGATTGTGAAAGCGAAGGATTCGTCTCAATCAGAAAGGATATTTCCAAAGGGCAAATTATACGCAGTTCCTTTGACAGTTTTTTCAGCCAGATGTGTCTTCTACACTAAGGTAGAGACTAAAAACCTCGTAAGCGCAAGGAGCTTAAATTCGAGGGTAAATACTTGTATTTTTCTGACAGCCCCGTCTCGCGCGAGAGAAAATATTTCGATAATATAAGCGTCCAACAACAACTGAGTGGATTTTTTGTATCAGTCAAGAGAAGGTAGGATGGAAATGGGAAGAAGTTATAGGTTGAATGCTAGGCAAAGTATTATACAACCACCAGTGATGCGTAATTTTCAAGTAATCATTAGTAGTTTTAAGAAATTATGTTGAGTTGGTTTGGCAGGTTTGCTGAATTTGAGTTGACCCAGGTGTGAAAAACTCTAGGCGTTTGGCGGGATTTGAACCCGCGCATCAGAGAAAGCCTTTGCCGGAGGCTAATGCTCTACCGCTAAGCTACAAACGCCCGCTTAACGCCATGAGTTTTTAGATGACTGCTTAGGAAATCCTGCTTGGGCAGTCAACTTGCTCCCGTATTGGTGGATTCCATATGAGCGAAAAGTTGAGTGGGTAATATCGATCCAAGTGTGATTAAACTCATGGCGTGAAGCGGGCGTTTGTAGCTTAGCGGTAAAGCATTAGCCTCCGACGAAGGCCTTCTCTGATGCGCGGGTTCAAATCCCGCCAAACGCCTAGAGTTTTTCACACTTGGGTCAACTCAAATTATGTTGAACTTAGAAATAAGAGAAACACTCCTCTGATGAAACCAGAGCAGATTTCAGCGAATTCCCACTGTTCTATGATGCGCTGAGATAGGAATGTGCAGCTGACGTGAATATGTGGAGGTTTCGTGACCTTACTCCCCGTATAACGCTCAACATCAATAAACTGAATTAAATCCCTCGCGTCTCGTGACTGTGTGTATGTGCGCATCGGCTATGTCCAGTCCCCCTCAAGGCTGACCCCCTTATTACCTGACTGTGATGACTGCCATCCTTGTAGATCCAAGAGGCTGCCCTCTGGGCTGCTGACGCGCGGTAGTCTGTCTGCAAACTTTCACTAACATATTCTTCACTACATTTGTACAGAATATACTATTCCTCTCGCCTGGTGTCCCACTTCTTCTCTTCCCTCACGGCTCTGAGCCAGACAAGTGCAGCGTCACGGGTCTTCCCCATTAATTTAAACTGCTACAATCATATAACAGCAAGGTCTACAGTTAACCACCGTTTAACCGTATGACTAGTTAGTTGAGCAACGACCAGGGAGGTGAAACTGGGGATCCCATCGCGGGCATCACCATTACGCTCAGGTTCAAAACGATGTGGGGGCAGTAAAAGCGACGAAATGATCACCGACCTGCCAGAAGTGTGACCATGATACGCCCTTGCGTACTATAGGGTGGCGAAAATAGAACGTCAACAATCCGTTGTGTGCCAATACAAGCGAACATCCGTGTCCCAGGAAGCAATTGAGAAGAAGACGAACACTCGATCGCTGGGACAATATGTTTATTCGCCTGACGTTTCAATATCCTTCGTGGATTCTTCATCAGAGACATGAGTAGCGGAAAGGTTAAGTATGCACAGACATTTGCAGTATTTATAGGACACAGTCATTACTGCAAGCATACAGCGACAATTAACGTTAATTGCCTTCTTGTGTGTGGACTGCTTGTTGGACGGCACGCGGGCTCTGACCTGTTGAACTTTCGTCACGGGTGGTGAGCTCGGGCATGATGATTGCTCGGCCGTCTGGGTCCCCGGTGTTGGCGTACGATGAGGCGGTGGCCTGCCCGTTCCTCAAGTGACGGCTTGCTTTGGTCAAATTGAATCTCAGAATTGAAAATAGATTGGGCAAATCGTTGCACTTGTTGATGGATTGGGGGCCCGTGAACCATGACTCAAGTAGTTCTCCGCTCACCCGATTGTCACCTCTTGCGAGAATTTTGGCCTCATCAAATTTGAAGGTGTGGCCGGGTCTCGTCGAATGAGCCGCAACTTGAGAATCGGCATCATTTCACCGCATTGCAACCGCGTGTTCGGCAATTCGCGTCCTGAGAAGTCTGCCAGTTTCTCCGACATAGTTGCCTTGACCGTAACTGCACCAGATCCTGTAGACGACCCCAGATGTTTCTTGCCATGGCAGTGGGTCTTTTGGCTTCATTATCTGACGCCTTATGATTGCCTCCGGCCTGTGTTTGACTCCAACTCCAAGTGGTGCGAGAAGGCGGCCGACTGCTTCCGATACGTTTTTGACGTACGGGATCAAACGCAAAATCTTGGGGTCGGTGCGCTTTTGTTGGCCAGCTCGTTTGCGCAAGCACGGGTTGACGAAGTTGCGCGGGTAGCCATTTTCTCTGAACACCCGTCGGAGGTATTCTACCTCGGCGACTTTGTCTTCTTCTTCTTCGCTGCAGTGCGTCTCAACACGCCGATTGAGTGTTTTTACGCAACTGCGTTTGTGGCTGATTGGGTGGTTGCTGTTGTAATTCAGTGCTTGCATCGTGTTTGTCGCTTTCCTGAATACTTTAGTCTTTAGACCACCACAATCTTTTCGACAAACAAGGACATCAAGAAAAGCCTGTTGTGACGTTCCTAGAACGCGAGCACCTGATCCCGTTCGATGACGACGAAGGTGTCATCCACATACCGAGCCCAGAATTTCAGTTTGTGGTGTTGGAAAACTAGCGACTCCAGCTGCGACTCGGCTATGAGTCCCAAAGTCGGTGAACCCATCGGTGTCCCTTACACCTGCTCGTAGATCGTTCCATCAAACGTGAAGTACGTCCTGAGACAGAACTTCAGGAGCTGTAGGATTTTCGCGTTTCCCAGGCGATTCTCCGTCTCATCGTATTTGTTTCGTAGGAGTAGTTCGACCGTCTCGATTGCCAGATCCTGAGAGATAGAAGTAAAAAGAGACGTGACATCGAAGGAAACCATGATATAACTTGGCAAGAGACTTATCCCTTTAAGTTTCTCCAAGAACTGCGTTGACGAGCGGACCGTGGTCTCCGAATCAGCGGTCAGAAATTTGAGACGCCGAAACAGCCATTTTGCGAGCCTGTACGTTGGAGTGCCTTTTAGTGATACGATGGGTCGGCGAGGAGCATCTTCCTTGTGCACTTTGGGGAGGCCATATAAACGGGCTAAGGGAGAAAACTGTCATCACTTCTTTTTTCTGATGTTTGTGACCTTGCTATAAGATATTGATAGCGACAATGGTTCGTCAATGAAAACGAGCATGCGGGTCCTAGGAATTCGCTGACAAGAAGAACATGGGATCGCTGGGAAAAGGCTTTTATCCTCCTGACGCTTAGAAATCCGTCGCGGATCACTCATCAGAGATATTAGCCGAAACACTAACAGAAATGGGTCGTTAATGTACAGAGTGTTGCAGTATTTTTAGGACACATAAATTATGCTACTGCCCACATTATAACTAACGACTTTTCTGTTATGTAGGTTTATTCAGGGTAGCGTACTTAGACCGCTTCTGTTTACCATTTTTAGTCAATGATGTTCCTGGTTGGGTTCCTGATGGAAGAACCTTTATGTACGTTGACGATTTAAGAGTTGCCTATCATTATAAACTGGCAGATCGCAACATCGTGCTCGAGCTAAAAAAAGGATTTTCAAGCCTTTGCCTAGGGGTGCTGTACATGAAGCTTCTCCATTTCTTGGCAAAATTTTTCCGTTATGGTTGTTGGCAACGATCATCTGCCTGAACTAAGCATATATGGTCACGAAGCTCACGTGCCAGGAGTTATTATGGATCTCTGCATATCCTATTACAATAGTTCCAATCTGTCAGAGCACTGTGCAATGACTGTCTCAAAAGCACGCCGAACTACTGGATTTATTCTCAGAAATTTTAAGATCATCAAGGTAATAAGTATTTTCTATAATACAGTACTTGCCGGATATTAAGCCCACCTCGGGCCCAGACCAAAGTGGGCTTAATAAGCGGCGGGCGCAATAACTGGAGAGTCCTAGTTCTTGATTAGCAAACACAGGATAGGCACTATACATAACATACGTACTGTATAATGTGTAGAGCTTCGTTATGTAAAAGAAAAGAATGCTATTTGCCTGTTTTTACGCAATAACAAGAACAAAAAATGATTTGCGACACGTTTAAAAAAAGCGGTCTAGTGTCTGTTGTTTTGGAAGAAATTTCACTCGCAATTGCTCTTTGATGTCCTTCTCCAGGCACCATAAATCGTCAAATTTTGTTAAATCTGATGCCTGTAGACCGCGCTGCGCACGCAAAGAGATGAGAATCTCACTCTATCATGTGTGAAAACTGGGCTTTGTAGCCGGCGACTGGGCTTAATAGCCGGCGGATTTCGCTATGTAAAATTCTGTCCCAAGCTGATTTGGGCTTAATACGTGGCTGGGTCTATAAACCGTGGGCTTAATAGCCAGCGACTACTGTATATACGTAAGACCTGGTCTGGAATACTGCTCACCCCTATTGACCTTATGCGCGCTAGTGAACGAACGAACATAGAATCGGTCCGGCACTTCTTCAATAAAAGAGTTTTCTCGTCAGAACACCGTAACTTATCTTACCAACAACTTATGAACCTCGATCTTTTGTGGTTTCGCAGATTACAGAAGGGACTATATTTTACTGTTCACACTTTAAAACGGCAGTACCTTTAATCCCCTCAGTACCATAGGGCAGCTCGATCACCCTCAGCGCGCCAGTCGTCGAGGTGGCTTTTATTTCTACATATGACACGCACAGTTAAATACAGTAAATTTTTTTTCAGCAGACACAAGAGCAGAATGGAATAAGCGGCCCAGAAGTATTGAAAATCAGCAAAGCTATACCTTATTTAAGAGAGCTACCGCTAGTTTGCTACATGCAGGACAACTTTCATGAATTTTGGGTGCTGACGCGGTGGCATCTCTCTTTCACTCTGATGGCTTTCGTATACTTTGAACCCTGCCAAGCTTCATGCTGAATCTGCGGCCCGCAATCGGCTAATTCTTCAGCCGACAGCGAGCAACTGTTCACCAGCAAGCATTCTGCAGGTGCAGAATCTCGAAACCATTACACTCAAGGAAGACTGAACACACTGTGTTTCTGTGTGAACCCTCTTTCTCCCGAACTAAAGTCACTCAACGAGCTACAGATTTTTTTCTGCTAAACTGTCAACTCAATCTCTAACTTTACATTTCTTTCGTTAGTATCGTACCCTTGACGTCAGGTTTGTTCACTTGAAGCAAATTCCATACCTTGCCCACTATTGACTGAGAACAAAACTAAAATATAATCAAAACTGACCGCAAAAGGGGAAGTTTGTTTTAGGGTTTTTACTGTTTTCGAGGTTTTGGAAGGCGTCCAAAGGGTGCTTAACCAATTAATCCAATTTTTAAAACTGCCTTTAAACTGGCAATAAATAAATAAATTGCACTTATTGCTTAAGGGCCGATGTGCGGGTCGTGACCTGTTGACATTTCATCAAACGTGGTGGAATTGGACGTAATGATTGCTCGGCCATATGGTTCTCCAGTGCTGGCGTTTTGGCCACCTTGAGCGTCAGCACCGAATATGGATAAGGCTTGTGAAAAATAACTCAAGTAACTCTCGATTCATGGGATTGTCACCTCTTGATGAAATTTCGCCTCATCAAATTTGAATGTTGTGGCCGGGTCTCATCGAATGGGCCGCAACTTGAGAATTGGCATCATTTCGTCGCGTTTTTGGCAATTTGAACCTTCAAAAGTCTTCAAAATTCACCGGCGTAGTTGCCTTGTCTGCAACTGCACCAGATCCTACGGACGATTACATATGTTTCCTGTAGTGGCAGTGAGTTATGCGGTTTAACTACCTAGGGCCTCCAGCCTGCGTGCGGCTCTAACTTCAAGTTGTACGAAAAGGCAGCCAACAGCGCCCACGACGTTTCTGACATATGGAATCCCTCGCCAAAATTTGGGGTCGCTGCCATTTTATTGTCCACCTTGTTTGCATACTTAACGATTGACAGAGTTGTGTGAGTAGCCATTTTCTCTGAACGCCCGTCGAAGATATCGTACATCCGCAGCTTGTTCTTCTAGTTTACGGCAGTGCATCGCAGCACGCCGATAAAGTGTCCTTACGTAACTGCATTTGTAGCTGATTGCGTGGCTACTGTTGATCTTCAGTACTGGACTTTGTTTTTTTAGGCAACCACCATCTTTGGGTAGAGGAGGACATCAACGAAAGCCACCTGTTTGCTTTCCTTCTCCTCCATCTTGAAGTGTATGTCCGGGAAGACGCTTCGACAAGCATGATTATAGAGGCCAAAAGCTCCCATCAAATTATTATAAAAATCTACTTTCAAATGTTCGGTAGCTTGACTTTAAATTTTTTCGTTACATTTAACCTATAGGAGGACTAATTTCCATTTTATTTTAAATTCTGCCTTCGTAAGATCAAATTTCCATCGACTAAATTTCATATTCTATGCAATAGAGGTTAATGTTGGTTGAATTTAATACTTTTCGTTTACTTAAACACACTTAAACGCTTCCTTTCGATAATGGTTCGTCTCTTCGCACGGCCAGTTTCTGATCCATTACTTGCAACGTAGGTCGTTGTCTGATCTAACTAGTATAATGGCGATAACAGTCATGACACGGTATTTGACATCAGACTGCTAACATGCGTCCAGTCGGTCCTTCATTTGCGTTATAGTTATCTGTTAGCGGGTGCTTAACGCACTGAACTCTGTCGATAAGGTCCGTGGCTTCCGGCAATATGCCCAGAGACAGCTTTCGAAGCTCGACGAACCATGAATAAAGGCAGGCGATATGTCTCTAGATGTTCTAGCAACCATGTAAATATGGCTATCACAGAACATTAATGATTGCAAACTATCCGGATACCAATTAGTTAGGAGAATCCGGATAGACATCTTGTATGGAGGGGTTTTCATGTAGGTGCGAGGACACTGAAAAGATTACCGACGATATTAATGCATGGGGATCGCAGCCCCTACAAGTAGTGACTGTCTTCCGACCATCAGGACAGATACTGATGAGATGCGTGGTTACTGGGGTGCATAAAGGAGATTGGAAGTCGACGTGATGTTGTACTCGTGAGTGAGTTCAATGCACTCAGCATAAGATGGACCAATTTGCAGGCGAATTCCTCGAAGAACACCTTCAACCACTATCTTCTTAAGACGGCACTTGAAGTACTTCTCACACAAAATGTACTCGTTCGAACAAAAGCAAGTAGAAGGCAACAGGCTAGTTGTTTGGATCTCGTCTTCACCAAACATCCGGACAATATAGACGAGGTATATTGCCTACCTCTACTTTGTCGAATCGATCAGGCAGTACTTTCGTGTGAGTATGGTCTATATGCTGTACCTCCCGCAATAAGCAAACCAATGTGGGATATATGACAAGGAGACTTTGTTCAAACGAGAGCTGAGGCATAGCAAACAGACCCGCGTCTTGCCTTCTCTGGGAATGTCACTGAGCACTGCAATCAATTTGAAGAGCGGTTGTTGCGTCTAATGCAAACTAACTGTCTACTATCAGTTTGCAGGATATGCAATCGATCTCAGTAGCTGACAAGAGATCTAAAAGAGATATCAATAAGAAATAGAGACTCTGGAAGAAGTTTTGCGGAACAAACAACGATGAAGCTTTCAATTCCAGCCGAAAAAGGTAAAAAAGTTTGGTTTTCCAAAGGCGACGGGATTCCAAGGGGGATTTGCACATCGAGCAGTCAAAGATCCAAAGTTACTCTAAAGCTACTTAAGAAAGAGCACGCATAAATGGAACTCGATTTGTGTTTTGAATAATGATAAAGGTCTCGAGATATAAGCCAGTAAAAACAAAACTGGGCAATTTTGAGTTCTTTCGGTTGATTTTCATTACAAAATGGCTTCATTTCACCTAGGCATGAGGTAGGGGGTGTGCTAATTATTCAGAATATTATATTTGGAGAAGAAGAAATCTCTGACGAAATAAAAAAAGCTTGGGGCTTTAGCGACCACGAGGGAATTATGCACACATTTCATCATCCCATTCAGAACAGCTATTGTATTATTAACCTACTCTTCAAAAACTGTGAATGGCCGTTTGATGGCGTACAACATTGAAGTTGCAGCTTTCGCCGCCTTACAACATTGGCTTGAGGTCGTCTGTCATCCAGATGCCGAGATCCTTCTATATTTCTGCTTCTTGGAGTGGGATTCCATTTAGATAGTAGGGAACAATTTCCCATTTAGTTTACGATTGAAAGGTCCTGTTAGGAAGCAGCTGTTTTCGGTTATTAACTTAAGGCCTTTACAGGGACATGGAACGTAGGCGAGAAAAGCGGGCAGTTCTGTACAGTGCTTATATCGTTCTTGACGTACGGGGGATTCTTCATCTCGTCGTTCCCTCGTGCCCTGCGTGCCGGACCCAGCATGCCGAGGACGTTGGGTTGTCACGCAACTGGAGCAGGGGCGGGGCGTTATAACGGTCGGCGTCAGATGCGAGGCGTGCCCCTATCGCAGGGGGTTAAGTAAGTTCAAACCTGGCATCTGTGATCTTCAGATCATGGTTACTTAGTGGATAAGAAGTCTGTGGAAGCCAGAAGTGTAGGAACGGGTTATCTTGTACTCAAAGGAGCGAAGAACAGATGGAAAGCGTTTTGACCTCGGAGCACACGTCATTCCGCTGGAGCGCTGTTGAGTGGTGCTTGGGCAGCCGCGAAACCTAGACGCATGTGTGTGTGTGTCCGAGTGGAAGAAGTTAAGTCTCTGCAGGTCAGTGCGTCTGTAAGCGCTGACTGGGGTATTGGATGACCTTGGGGCAGCTGGCCTTGAACAATGGCGCCGAACCATTCAATGGGGGCGTCGGCCGGCAGAGACCACTACACTCCATGTGACTGCGAGCAGCGTGGTCGCACGGCGTGTTTTCTGTGGCAGTGGGTAGTATGGTTTCAGGTTACGTAGCTTCTGACATCGTGGTTTCTGGTGGTGTGGGATACTTGTGTGCAGTTGGCCACGGGAGGGAAACTGCATGTACCAGCGTCTTTTGACAGCAGTGAGGGGCTTTTGCTAAACGAGGTGCCATAACCTCAGCTGTGGCTAGTACCCGTTTACGCAGGCCTTAAGATTAGTGTATTGATGCATGAAAGGCCTCTCTCGCGTCAACTTGGTGGTTTGTATCGATTAAGTGTGCGGTTAAGTTAGCTCCACATCGAACCATTCTCCCTTTTTTGCCTTCAACTATGACTTCCTCTGGAATAATATTCCTTTTGAAATTAGGCTGTCGTCCAACTTAGCAGTTCTTAAATCCAAATTACGTAAACACTTAACTTCGGAAGATAGAAAGTCCCTGTTCTCCGTCTCCTTCCCAAACACACAACTTTTGGATGTTGAAAAGGATCGCCTGGTATTTGAGGTGGTTATATTTATATTAAATTGCTTTCCATATATGTATATTTTTCCCTCTATAGAGTGATATTTACAACAATGTTTCGTTCCCTCCTCTGTCCAGTCATTATTGCCGTTCTCCGCTCCCCGTTTTACAACCTTGACAATGGGCTTCACGGTCTCTAGTCATGCTCGTGGCAGTTCTAAATATATTTTATATTTGAGCCTCGGAGGGCCTCGTCATCGCAAACTTAGTGCTGTGGAAAAATAAATACAAAGTTGATAAATGCTGCTCTCCATGAAACAACCACAGAGGCAGCGGAAGCGTTTAGTAGTGTTGGTAAGTTAATTCACTTGCACCAACATATCGTAGTTTTAAAATAGAAGTCAACATTCTCTGAAACGCATAGTGAATTAAGGAGGAAGCTCTGAAAAAACTCCTACCGTTACAGCTGGGGCGGAGCTCAGCGAACCCCCGCTTAAAAAAAACAAAACGTAGGTGAAAAAACTGCTTCAACAAAATTAAGGGGATTGGTTGAGAGGAATGATTGTAGTGCAAATGAGACAGGACTGTTGATGAGAACGTATGAGGGTTGGAAACGCTTCTTGTAATTGGAGAAATCATATAACAGCAGAGGCTGTCGTTCACCACTGTAACACCGCCCGACTGGCTTCATGATCAACCATCAGGGAGGTGAGACCGGAGGAGGCCACCGCGGGCAACAGGGTCGACAAGAGAGTGAACTGCAGAGGTCACCTGATTATCAACGAAACGCCGGAGATGCGACCTTGCAGACTGCGGAGTCCAGCGACGACGCGGCGAAAATAGCAGAACCGCCACGAGCATGATTCAAGACCATGAAGCCTATCGTCAGGGTTGTAAAACGGAGAATGCAGAAAACAGCAATGATGACTGGACAGAAAAGTAAACGAAACATCGTTGCAAATATCTTTCAAATGAGGAAGAAATCGACATCTATGGAAAAAATTTTTAAGTAAACATAACCATCTCAGATACAAGGGGGACCCTTTTCAAAGTCCAAAAGTTGTGTGTTTGGTGAGGAGACGGATAACAAGGACTTTATAGCTTCCGAAGTTAAGTGTTTACGCAATTTGACTTTAAAACTGTTAAGTGAGACGACAGCTTAAATTCGAGAGGAATATTATTCCAGAGGAAGACATATTTGGAGGCAAAGAATTGAGAATGGTTCGATGTGAAGCTAAAGAGGGGTGGGATTATCCTGGAGGAATTACGAGTGGCATAAGGTCTACCTGCGGGAATTAGAGCGTTGATTCGTGAAAGGTTAGGGGTAGAGTTAACGCGAAAGGGGAAACAGAGGCCCGCTTCGAGTCTTCTGACCCAAAGAAATGTCACGTTCGCTAACTAACATCTATCCGTATAAGAAATAGTGGATCGAGGAAGAGCGAATATTTTGCGAGTAAATACCCTCTTTACATTTTAAATCTTACTGCGGTCAGTAGCATTCATCAGACCCAAAAGGGGAGAGCAATATTCTAGGATGGGTAGAAAATACATGCAATAAAGTTTTAACTTTATTTCCAGCAGGAAGAAATTGTGTGATATAAAACCACATATCTCTGCAGCCTTTGCAAATATTCGGTCCGCATGAGGCGACAATGCCAGTTTATTTTTGTAGCTTAGACCTAAGTCTTTCATAGTCGATCGTTCTAAAAGTGGAGTATTTCGAAAGACTAGGGGACGGGGAAGCTTGGCGGGACCGAAACACATGAAACTACACTTGGACGGAGAGAATTCCATCTGCCACGTAGCACTCCAACGTGAGAGTGTTAGTTGGTCCACATTTATCTTATCAACGCACATACTTGCCGTGTCCTTAGAAAATGAGTATATGCATTTAAGGTCATCTGCATAAATGAGATTTTGTGAATTTTTTAGAACAGTCGAAATTTCGTTTATGTATAGAATGAAGAGTAAAGGACCCAAGACAGTGTCTCGAAAAACGTCACTCGTGATCAGCTGAGCAGTGGAGTAACTATCACCTACTAGGGCCTTCTGGCTGCGGTTATACAAGTAGGAAACGTTGAAGTCGAGGAGAGGGGCACGGATGCCAATGGCTTCCAATTTTACGAGAAGCCGTCTGTGCGGTACTTTTTCGAAGTCTTTGTTCAGGTCAAAGTAGATAACAACCACGGATTCCCGCTCGTTACGGAGGGAAGTGACGTGGTTAAGAAAAGCTAAGTGACACATCTCGCATGATCTTCCGGGTAGAAAAACATGCTGCGAGTCGCTTAAAAGCTTGTTTTCTGGGCAAAAATCGAGAATTTGATTAAAAATTATCTTCTCCAGAAGTTAAGCTAGGGCCGGGGTTTATGAACACCGTGGGTGTTATTTATGTCCGAACGAGATCTTGATTTAAAGACTGGAAGAATAATTGATGTCTTCCACGTGTCAGGAAAGAAAACATTTAAGAGATAGACTGAAAATATATGACTAACTAATTTGGGAAAGGTCGACACTCTTTTGATAACTGAATTGGGGATACCATCAGTTCTCGAAGAGTGCGAGCTTTTAGACGAATTATCTACTTACGAATTACTTCTATGGAGAAATCAATGTTCCCAAGAATATTGCCTGAGTATGGTTGAAACGACGGGACCGGTTCGGATTCTGTCGGAAAATGCTTCGCAAAGAAAGCATTGAATAATTCAGCCTCATCAGACTCATCTATTACAAATGTTTTATTTTCGTTAAGCAATGGGGGTATTTCAATTCCTCGTTTTGCAAAGGACCTACGACGAAACAGTTTTTCAACCGTTTTGCAGAGTTTAACTTACTCAGAGCGCAAGATTCCCTGTGCTGGTCACGCGCAAGACGAATCTTTGACGCTAATTCGAAGATCTATGTGATCCTTAGATGCACAGATAGCGAACTAGTAGATCGAGCTTTCAGCTGCCTGCTCAATTTCTGTAGTCTGGGAAAAAGAAAATGAGGGACGGTCGATTCTGGTATGTAGGGTTTCGCAATTTTAGTGGGCACAACTTCCAACATTTTATTAGAAACAACCGACATGAGTTCAGAAATATATGCAGCGTCGTTAATGGAGTAGAGGCTCTGCCAATCTAATGAGTCAAGAAAATTATTGATTGAGCTAATATCTGCGAGGTCATACGCATGAGAGGAACGACTAGCACTAGCCTTTCCGTAGAAGGAAGCGGAAGGCAACAGTGAATTAATGTGTGATCACTTTGAAAGATGTCCTGCTTAAAATCAACGAAGAGAGGGGCAATACCATTTGTGAAAATCAGATCTAGGATATGATTCTGTCTTGTTGGGGAACTAACCAGTTGAGACCAGTTAGAAAATTTATGGTATCTAGAAAAGGCTGAAATCTAGGTAGACAATAGTTTAAAAGCCAGTCGATTTCAGTAAAATTATAATCTCCAGCAATAATTTTAACTTCAAAAGAGGATTCTAATATAAACTTGAATATTTCACACAAATTTGCATCTTCTTCAGATGAATATTTAGGAAGATTATATACACATCCGATAATCGCCTTTTCCGGCAGGATAATGGAAGCGAAACAGTGCTGCTTAAATAAAATGGAAAGTGCCTAAATGACCTTCTAATATACAGAAGACAACCACCAACACGCTTATTAATGCGATCCTGACGATAGAGATCATACTCGTCTATGATAAGGGAGGAGTCAGAAATGCTTGGATGGGTCCAAGATGTTGTTATGCATATAAAATCGGGTGTCGTCTCAAAAGCAATAGCTCGCAGTTGAGCCATTTTATTTATTACAGACCTGGCATTAAGGAATATGACATCTAGTGTTTTTTGAGTGGCAGGACTATGGCTATCGTTATTCATAAAAAAGAATTTGACGGTGGGCAGGCAAACTGTAGGCCGTTATTATTTGTGGAATAAGTACTGACGGGTATGGAGCTGTTAGCATACGGGTAGCCGATAATGGATGGCTGATAAGGTCTGCGATATCTAGGGGCCTCACTTTCTGGCAGGGAAAAATGAGGAGAGGATAAACGAAAATAAGCTTCTGGGGCGTTTAGGAGGAATGGGGGGAGGCGAGAAGGCATGTAGAAGTTTGCAGGTTTGGGTGGTAGAGGGTGGGTAAAGGAACTGATAGGGGGGAACGGTGACATAAAATACGTGTTGGGACCGCTCGCGTAAGGACAAGTGGTCCTTAAAACTCCTGAAACTCGCATATCATCTGCCGAACCAAGTAAACTAATGGGCGTCTCACTCGATCGCAAAGAAACTAGAATTAATCCGCAGTCTACGCCATCGTTACTCGGCTCAGGCAGCACTAACAATGATCTGCATTTGCGTCCTAGCGTCACATCGTTGCTTGATGCTGCACTAGAAAGCGATGATACGGAGGTCGATAAGATCATGAAGCCAAAAAAGCATAGGGCTAGAAAGGCTCGAAAGTCTAAATGGGCCAGGAATGCGCAGCAGCTAACCCAAAAACCGGCACATCAGGACCCATCAAACCTTTAGTACCGGATACAGATGGCCGCTTGGTCGGAACTCGTGAGCTCGCAACAGATGCACCAGTGAGTCACAAGCAGAATATAGTCTTAAAAGGGGCTCCAGAGATAGCGTCAACAATTGCACAAGAACAAGTTGACGCTGATATTGACTTGGATTTGGACATGTCTGTCGACACGCCTGAAACCTGCATATCGGATCATGTGTCAAGCCCACGGGCTATACCATCGTCACTCGGCTTAAGTGACACTAGTAATTATCGGGATTTGCATCCTAGCACCACATCGTTGCTCGACTCTGCACAAGAAAGCGATGACCAAGAGTTTGACAAGATCTTGTCCCTCAGAGAACAGAGGGTCGTTGTCGGAAACTCAACCTCAGAATGGACAATGGTCGAGAGTGGTGTACCACAAGGCTCAGTTTTGGGTCCGCTGCTAATCCTGATTTACGTAAACGACTGTCTCAATGAGCTTGATTGCGCAGCTGTCATGTTTGCGGATGACATAAAAATATGGGCTGAAATTAGGTGCGCCGACGATGCAAAGAGACTACAGTCGAACATCGATAAACTGGTTATCTGGTCGTCCACGTGGCTTCTTAACTTTAATGTATCCAAGTGTCTTGTTCTACACTTAAGCCCGGGGCGAAAAAAGCCACCGAAACACAGTTATTTTATTAATGATACCGCATTAAACGAGGTTGAGACACACAAAGATCTGAGTATATGGACAACCGCGAACTTGATGCAAACAGAGCACTGTAAAACATCCGTCCAGAAGGCAACTAGTACTGCACTGGATCAGACGAGCGTTCAAAACTTTCCACCTGAACTCTTCGGCAAAATATTTGGCACTTTTTTGAGACCACATCTTGAATACGGAATGCCAGTTTGGACACCGTGGTTGATGAAAGATGTGGAGCTTCTTGAACAAGTGCGACGCAGGGCGACAAAGATGGTCGACGGTCTCAGGGACTTACCATATCAGGAAAGATTGATAAAACTTGACCTTATTCCTTTGTCTTACAGGAACGTTCAGTACAGCCTGCTCTGAACATTCCGGATAATCCGGGGCCACATTTCCTCCCTAAAATTGGAGGATTTCTTCCAATTAGCCACCACTTCTCACCTGCGTGGCCATCCTTACAAGGTCACAAACGAACGCACCCGATTAGACCCCCGAAAATATTTCTTCAGTCAACGCGTGGTCCGGCCTTGGAACTTGCTACCAAGCGAGACGGTTTCCGCTGACACAATTGCGGAATTTAAAAGAAGACTTGATGTGATTTTATTTGACAAAAGGCGAAATTTACAACACGATTTCCTACTGCCAGCACTGTGAACAATTTTTCTGGCTTTAGACCGTTTTCATTCTTTTCCGTGAAAATTCACTCAAAATTATGTTATGATATCATATGTGCTCCCCCCGACTGCACATTAAATGTACGAATTACCTTGTTTGCGTTACATTAATAAGGTCCTCAAGGGCATTTCTTGCCTGTTACCTTAAAATATACATATACAAAACAAATACTGGCTGCAACATAGGGAGTTTTTTTAGGTTTTTTCCGGTCTTCGAGGTGTTGGAAGGCGCCCAAGAGGTGCATTACCAACTCTTAACAATTGCCTGTAAACTGGCATAATAAACATATTATTATTATTATTATTATTATTATTATCAGTGAATCTCCTGTACGGCAATTCCGATTAGATTTAAAACCATACCAGTTTGGGTTACTGCCATGCAAATTAAATTTTTCGTGGTTCGGGCCCAGCGTGTTCAATAACGCACTATACGGGGAAATAATATGACTCCCACGGTCAAGGGAGGAACTTGGTTGTGGTGGGGAAGCGCTCGGCCTAAACGCTTTCGACGGTGTTGGCGACATTCTTGATGAGCTTGTTTTTGAGTTAGAGGCAGCGGAATTTATCGATCGTTGGACAGAGTATTATTTAGACTAGTTTTAATCGTAGTAGATGATGGAATGGCGGGAGTTGACGGTCCCGACATCAAGAGGGACGGGCTAAATGGTGCACTGATGTTTACGGGCCTATGACTAGACATTCGGGAGGTAGGGATATCAGATGTACTGACGGTTACGGGACTATAAATAGACATCAGGGAGGCACGGATAACGGGTCTACTGACGTAAGTGGGTGTATAACCAGATATCCGGGGTGGAGGATTAGCGAGTGCGTTTACCTTATTGGGACTACGAACAGATTTAAGAATAGTAGGCTGAGAAGTCATTGGTCTATTGGACTGGAGAGCCGCATTTCTTCGCTTCATCGGTGTAAGATCTCGGCAGAGGAAACTTTTAGCCATTTCGAAATATCGGGAAATGTGACCCCTTTGAGCAAAGATTGAGTCCATCTCGATCGGTGAAAACAATTTAACTAGGATGGGCCGGTTTTTGCTACGCGATTGGAGGCGTTTGGCTTCTGCAATTTTGAAGTTGAAACCACCCGAACATAGAAAATCTTTGGCAATATCCAAAGGGCGACTTAATATGGAGGCATTTTTTAGCATAAAGTTAAAGTTTCGCTTTTGTCTATCAAAAGCTTCCGTGGTTAAAAGATGGACGAGGGAGTCCAACTTTTTACAATCTTGCGAGGGCTTATCTGATAACTTACCATCAAAAAGATTGCCTAGTATTGACAAAACAGAACAAAACTTCATCATGAAGTCATTACAGTTCTGTAATGCAGATAAATCGATTTGCTTAGTCTTGACAATGGGCTGCATGTTGATATCAAGTTATTGACTAGTAGGCGTGGTCAGGCACCGCTTGGGTCTGGGAGCTGATATTTTACGATGAGCTATAATTTTCGTTCTCATAATTTTGATGGAAATCTGCTTTAAATGTGAGACGATTTATAAAATTCATCCAATATGATTTTACTGCAGCTGGTTGTTATAATCCCTTTAAATTGTTTAACAAACTTGATTAGTTATTACGTTCAGAAAAAACCAGTTGATATGATTTTCAGATTATGACTTACGACAAATAATCAGAGTTAACTTAACCAATACTATAGCTATTTTTTAATAAGCACTTTAAAATTATTTGAAAAAGTGTATTCATCTGCGAGGTCATCTTTTTAAACTACAGAGAAAATCGGCCCATATCGACGTTCGACGAAACGCCTTCTCTCAGAGGGTCATTGGAGCGTGGAACGGACTCCCGGAAGATGTGGTCCTCTTAGATAATGTTGACATTTTTAAACACAAACTTGATTCTCATTTGCTGAGAAACTGTGGCATATAAAATGAACAAAGTGTCAGTAGCAGCACCTTGCAACTGGCTCACACTTATCGCTGATGTTAAGCCTACATTTGTACAGTTGTATTATGTACTATTGTTACGGTGGACCTATTATGCGATTTTGGCTATGAATAGGGAGCTCAAGGGCGAAAGCCTTCTTCCCTTAATCAAGTGACTTAAAGTGACAATATTGGGAATATTCGAGAATATTCGGATCTTGATCATTTCTGTTACTAGGCCGCGAATTTGTTGGTTTCAAGTGGTTTCTTTCGGTTTGAAGAGGTTGCGTTCGGTTTAAAGAGGTTGCATCTCGGTAGAATTGGTTGGAAAACAAAATCTTCTTAAATCCCGACTTCAAAAGATCGTCCACGCAAGAAAAATAATTCCAGAGACGCAGGAAAAAATTCTATACATACGGTTGCAGCCACAATATCCTAGATCATAATTGATGGGGGATATCGATGTAGAAATGTCCTAGGAGGAGCGAGGGGAAATATCAACTGTGATCTTGTAGGTTCTGCTATTTTTGCCAGCTCGTCGCTGGACTCCGCAGTCCACAGGGTCGCATTTCCGGCGTTTCGGTGATGATCACGTGACTCCTACCGTCCCCTCATCATTTCGGCCCTGCTGTCCGCGATGAACTCTTCTGTCTCTCCTCCCTGATAGTTGAGCATGAAGCTAGTCGGGCGGTGTTACGGTGGTGGACGGTAGCCTCTGCTGCTATATGCTTTCTCCAAAGAAAAGAATTGTTTCCAACCCTCATATGTTTTCATCTACAGTCCTGTCTCTTTGCACTACAATCAATCGTATCAACCAACAACTTTGATGTTCTAGAAGTAGTTATTTCTCCTGCGTTTTGTTTTTTAAGTGGGGGTCCGCTGAACTGTGCCCCCGTTTTAAGGGTAGGAGTTTTTTTTCACTGCTTCCTACTCAGTTAACCACACATGTCAGAGAGTGTTTACTTATATCAAAATGACGATATGTTGGTGGATAGGAATTTATCTGCCTGTGTTTGCTCATTATGAGCAGCATTTATCAACTTTGTATTTATTTTTTCACAGCATTAAGTTTGCAATAACGAGGCTCTCCGGGCTTAAAACATACATTTTTATCGAGCTTGAGATCGATCGATTTTCACCTTTACCTAGCCAGGCTGGTACGTGTTCGCGTACCCTCTTCTAGAGACGTCTCGTTGTTAGGCCAATATATCCCACTCCATAGGACCAATGACGAGGCCCTCCGGGCCTGAAATATAAAATTTATTTATTTAGCTGGTGAAGTCATAAATGCACATGGAAGCGGCCTGTAACGGTAGATTGTGTTACCTTTCCATCCGCTGAAGGGTAGAGTTTGTGAAGAAGCCGGGAAAGCACTCGTGACTGATGTCCTTATACGTCCTCTTCCTAGTTCGCTTGGCGCGTCTCCTAGTAAGGGCAGACTTATAAAAGGTATTTCCTTTCTGTCGTTGCCACGGCTGGCTTTGTGACATGCTCCTTAATTTTCCAAAGGCTGAACATTTCTGGATAACCATTTTCACTAAATGTGTTCTGTAGCTGCTGCAGTTCTCCTTCAATTACTTCAGAAGAGCAGATGCGTCGTGTTCTGGCTGTCAGTCTGTGGACTAAGTTTCTTTTAAGATGATGGGGAACAAAACTGTTCAAATTAATGTATTGCCCCATCCAGGTTTTCTTTCTGTATACCCGGTGTTGCATTGAACCATCCTATTTTCTGTGAAAGAGGACATATAGGAACGCGATTTCGTTGTTGATCTCTGCTTCCAACGTGAACTTTAGTTCTGTATGGGCCATATAAAACGAATGAACTAGGTCATCTATATCGGTAGGCAGCTTTTTCAGATAAAAAAAATCATCCCTTTACCGACCATAGAACTCGAAGTTGTTTATAGTGCCTTTAAGGTTCGGTTCTTCGACCTTGCTCATGAAGACATTCGCGAGGAATGGTCCAAGTGGTGAGCCTATCGCCACTCCATCTATTGGCCTGTACAAATGGCCATTGCAGAGGAACTGTACGTTTGGCCTGCAGCACATCAATAGTTCCATAAGTATCTCCACTGTCATCACTATCTGGTCGTGTGTTTGATGCATAAAATCACAAAAACAGTATCTAACTCTAGCTTGGACTGTACAGAACGCTTCCTGTCTAAAAAGGAGCAATCTGCTCAAGGATCAACTAAGCATGGCAATTTGGCATTTCCCATATCTATAAAAATAGCTGGGTAATAAAACATGCCTCCCCGTTTTCAATACGTAAATCAGATAGGAATATGCACTTAGGAGCGTCCTCATCCTTATATGAAGCCATCATGCGAACACCCGATTTAAAATGGGACAGTTTTGGCGAGCACATTACCTCTGTATGGAGGACGCAAATCGGCGGCTTAGAGGTTCCCACGAGGTTCTAAATGTTCGACCACCTAGTGCCTAAGCCTATTACGTGTATAAAAACGTATAAGAAAAAATGTGCAACAGAAACTTCTGGACGTAGTGCTAACTAACAGTAACTAAACTACTCAGCTACCCAGACGGAAAAAGTGTGAAAATCGATAAAACGACTCCCGAGGTCCCACTGATACTTGCTTGCAGTAGTCAAAAGATTGACTTGCAGAAAGATAGAAATATAGAATGAGAAGCTCGGTTCAATAATCAGGAGCCGGAAAAGTTGCAGAGCACTCGCGATCCGGTCAGTTAGTCCTGAGTTCGGAAATGACCAGCAGTGATAGGTGTCGTTGACGGGCGGTAAAACAGAAACAGGTGAGATGAATAATGCAGAATGTGCAGGAGATATCTCGCAACCGTCAGAACACACCACAGGAGGCTATCCAAGATGCCATGTTTGTTTAAAAAAGTGAAATAAATCAATTAGGGTAGATTTAAACAAAAAAACGGACTTACCTGAACTGAAAATACAAGAAAGTGCAAGGACCTACATAACTCCCCCACCAGAGCGTTTGTGCAGTAAAAAAAATACGCTCGACAAAAGAGGTGTACAAACAGGTTAAACAACAAAGTCTTCTAAGTTGGTAGAAAAACGAATGCGTCCACCAGAACGAGTGGAAGGGAATGGAGGTACAGGAGGGAGTGGGAGGGATGGTGGTAATATCAGGTGGCAAGAGTGACAGTGGCGGCTGATTGGAAGTGGTAGATAGAATGGGGTTGAAGGTGCATAGGAAGTGGACGAGCTAGGGGGTGGTGACGTGCATTCGACGAAGGCCAGTTTCAGTCTGTCGATTGAGACCGTATCAGTCGCATTAGACTTCTGAATGACGAAATATTTGTCCTCCCCTTTTAATATCTTGAAGGGGCCTTCGTCCGTTGGGCAACGCGGCCTGCGAACTGCGTCGTGCCGTACGAACACGAATGGAGTAGTTTTTAAGTCTTTGTGCCCAAAAACGCGTCGAGGTGTCAAGCGCATGAGGGTAGGACGCAGTTGAGCCCTGCGTTGCTTCAGCTGTTGCACGAAGGTGTTCGTGATGTCAGAAGAGACGAGAGAAGACTGCACAAGCTCACCAGGTAAACGGAGGGGTGTGCCGTAAACAAGGTCGGCGGCAGTGCATTGAGTGTCCTCCTTAACAGCTTAGCGAATGCCTAAGGGTGTTGACCTCGGGATGGGAAAAAACGTCGGCAATAACTGCTATCGGCGTTTCATACCAAATTGCGCCACCACTCTGGCCCCTTTGACGGGTCTTTTGAAGTCAAAGGCCAAGTCCCTTCAGCTGTCACCAGCACTCTTAAAGCATTCGGGGCACCCAAGAAAGCGCTCGCGAATGCCACTCTGCTTCATCATCTGAGCACCGATGCTGATACGCAGCTGATTCTTACCACAAATGTCTCATCAGCTTCAATGATGTTCACCATATACTCCAAGTGGGTAAGTGCAGTGAACGTGACTTGCGTATGAGTTAAGTTTAAGTAAAAGTGGACTTTTTGCAGTATCTTAACGCATCCTTTTAAATCCGGTGTCTCTCTGTTTCAATAGAGGTCTGGACTGCATTAGGCGGATTTAAAACTTTGAATACCACTTCTTCTTCTTCTTCTTCTTCTTCTTCTTCTTCTTCTTCTTCTTCTTCTTCTTCTTCTTCTTCTTCTTCTCAAAACCACTTCATTATCGTAAGGATTACTAAACTGCTAAGTAGTCTTTTAGCTGTCGCGCCCACAGTTTGGTGTAAGGGTTTTTCGCCGTATTCCTCTTGAGGATGTCAATGTTACTGCGTTTTCGCCCGCGTGCTCTGCGATCTATAGTTCATTTCGCTAAAAGGTGTTCGCATGACGAAGTGAAGTATGCAGCTCACACTCTTATAATGCTTTCAAAGGTTATGCTACCGTGAAAATACTGTTCATGACGAGAAAGCGGACAGAATGTTCAGGTACTGCAGCACATTGCTGTGGGCGTGGATATCCTACCACTTTATCAATAACTACGAAATGCTCTGGGTAATTATATGCGTAATATCGAATTAAATTTTTAGGGTCATTCCGTCCACCCAGATAGGAAAACCTTTACGGATGCAGAACTGGGGGTAGCAGACGTAAATGTTTGACTTGATATGTTATCCCCGCATAGCGACTTGTAGAGTAGAATTTATAGCGTTGTTTTATCTCGTGCTGTGCGCCTTGGTTACTGTTCATTATATCGGTGTATAATTATATCTTTTTGCTTCTACCAATCGTCTTCTGATTATTGATCATCTCCGAATTTTACGACTCCTGGCACAAATTTCGAAGGTTGGGTCATCCATTAAGCTGTTTTATGGACAGCGCTGAACGGTACACATATAATATCAAAGAACTAATGGTGGCAGCGTTAACTCCAGTGGAGATAAGTAAGCAAACCGGGCGTGAAAAGACCAGTATACTATGGTGGTCACGCCATGTACGGCGTGGTCAGTTTGCTTCTCAATGAAATTTTGAATTTCTACGTCATGAATGCCACTTTATTAATCACGCATGTTGAGTCGCTGTCGATTCGTCGGTTTGCCGAGGCACTAATCGCCGAGCTAGGTTTTTTTTCTGTATAGAATAAACGTCGCTAAAATGTATCCCCCTCGAAGGGGGTCATACATGTGCCCTGATGGAACCTGCACTTCCTATTTTAAAAGCAGAACTTAGGAAGAAATAAACGACAGACTTTAAGATGTTACGTGTCTTAGCAAGTACAGCTTTGTAAATTTCACGTCTTCCCCGTATTCGCACCACTACTGTTTATGAATTCAAATTCTGTGTGGTGTATTTTCGGCTAAGTGACTGACAAACTGGTTTTAGTCTCAACACCTGGCGTCTCGCACTGTATGGAAAGCCTACTCATGCGGTTTTGTACTAACTTATTCCGCATGCGTTGGAGCCTCGTGCAATTTGATGATCTCACCTCAACATTTTAAGGTTCGTATTCCGTTTTC
The DNA here is from genome assembly GCA_036362985.1 of Ligula intestinalis. Lineage (NCBI taxonomy): Eukaryota > Metazoa > Platyhelminthes > Cestoda > Diphyllobothriidea > Diphyllobothriidae > Ligula > Ligula intestinalis. The sequence goes on from JAYGXS010000005.1 coordinate 1,256,281, forward strand.
CTTTTTAAAAGTTCTGAAAATGCTTACCCAGGGGGATCTTGGCAATCCCTCAATGCAAAAGCCACTGTCCTAAAATAATTGTTATGTTATCCTTCACAGTGGCTGAACGCGATCGATAATGCAGTATGAAGGGTTCATTTTTAGGGTCTGTCCTTATTGCTTTCGCTATGCATGGGAGCCAACGCAATTCTGAACAGTTTGTCCCAGACTTTCCTTAAGTTTCTCATTCTTTTTGTTCCGTTGTTGTTTGGCCCCAACTGAACTGCGTGTTGTCGGTCTACGTTGCTCAATTCCATTGTATAACGTGCTATGGATAACCTCGCGTCGACCGTTACGTCTTACTTTTGAACGGATGTAGGCTAAAAAATTACCGCATAAGGTGTCTTCTAAGACCTAACCCACGCAACCTTCCATTAAACTTACCAAAAGATGCTGAAAACTAACAAATTTTTCGCTACGTTAGAGTGAACGTAAACGAGCTAATTTTCATGACTCAGGACCTTTCCTTATTCCCGAGTATTCGTTTTTTCGGCTGACTGCTTCCATGACCTCGTTCGCAGTCACTCATATTTGCTTTCTAAGCACTATATTAAATTCATTCACCCTACAATTTGTGGACGGCCCAAGAGTTTACCCTCGCTTTCATCTTTTGCACATCCCGCACTTCGTCCACATCAGTCAATTATCCCTGGTTTGAATTTGAGTCATCTGTGGTTGCTTACGTCTTGTATCAGAAAAGCCGTTGACTACAGCACGGAGGTGAAGTGCTCATTCACGAAAACAGAATGAAGACATTTTTTGGCAGCAGTTGCAAAACAGAATCTAGGGACATTTCGCTATGCGCTCAACCGTATAGCTCTTAATTATCATTCGGAGGTGCAAGCGTTATTCCAGTTTGACAACTACATCGTAAAACGGCAAAGTGTCCGTCCCTGTAGATGATTTCCTCTTAGAATATATACCATAAAGTGTAACAAATTCTTTCGCTTCGGACTATTGTAAGGAAACAAGATGTTTGGGGACTCTGACTACATTAGTGTAAAAGCTAACGTAATGTAGGAGTTGACAGCGTGTGGGATCGTTTTTTGTATCAAGTCGACCATGATTTTCACCTGCAAAGCCGCTTGCATACCTGCGATGAATGGACGAATGAAGGTTTTTGGCTTATCAGTTGTAGCCGGAGCCTGGTGTTGGCTAAAACCCAGATGACTGTATGCACTGTTCCCGTGTGTACACCTTGCCCACTGCGGGATTCTTTTTCGATGTCGTTGTTGTTGTTAGTAGGGTATTTGCGAATGAAACTATTCCATCTGTTTTAAGCAGATCTTAAACACGAATCTGCGGATTTAGCTGCTCATGCTGCTATTGGTCGGGGGCAGCAGTCGCCGGTCTCTTTGGCCTTTTGCATCAATATAGTCTGGGGTCGGAAATTGTAAACAGTAAACAGCCTTTTTTCTCTTCCCCCAGCCTTGTTGAATGACATTTGTAAGGGCAAAATGAAGTTCAGACTGTCCAACAGGATCCTGCGCCTAGTACCAAGTCAGGAATTTGCCTCAGTTCTTCGCCAGCCATACCCCGGTCCACGTGGTCTCGTTCCTGAGTTACATAAGGTCAAACCGTATGATCGGTCCTATGAACAAAACTCTTGCGCGAGTTGTCAGGTGACCTAAATTTGTGGCAGAACTATGTACTTGAAGATCGTAGTTGATAGGTTTTCTCTTCCCTCATTTATTTCAGTGCCTCACGAGGAGTTCGGCCGAAGACAACTTCGGGCGCGGGGACTGATTAGCCTATCCCCATACCCTTCGTGCTTAAGCCTCTTGTTAAAATCGTTGGCTATCATGTTGCCAATGTGCTTACCTGATTTTTACTTGTTCCGGCTCGTCGGTACGTCCAGCGCATGCACGTTTTCATGGTGATTTGCTGAGGTATGATACGGACGAAGTTCTTGGTCCTACCCGAATAGTGGGCGAGAATGTTTCATGAGTCGGTGGTGACGGAGGCTCTGAAGGATAACCCTCGACGTGCGTTTGTTTTAGTGTCATTATGGCCTGTGGCCTTTTTATGGGTGATCAGACTGATAGACCACTGCCTAAGCATGTCTTCATTCATTACCGAGAGTCTGTATCTTTTGGGCAAAGTCCCAAAAGAAGACCCTCCCTCTGCCTGCTACCTGAGAAGCCGTCGGATGTTTCACAAACAGGCCTACTAACAGGACCCATAATTCCGGAGTTTCTGCCATCGTTGCTATTCCGGCGCACGTGGGACTATCTGATGAGTCCTCTTCAAGTCATAAATAAGTGAAATTTAGGTCCGCCTGGATTGACACATACCGAAGATGCGCGTCTACAATGCAAATATACGGTCAACGTCGGGATGATCCCTCGACAGCATCCACACTATATTCTGGGGGGATATTCCCAATTATCTTCCGAAATGCTGCAATCGCTTAAGTCAGGAAAAAAATTTTGTGACACATAAATACTAGACGGATATAGTGGTAAGTGTGTGTTTCCGTATCATTGCGTCATAAATCATGCCAGTGATTCCACGGATGATGATTGAAACGCCGACATTCCACGGTAGACAAGCTGGAAACCAAGCTCGAGATTTCAATAAGCAAACTGTCTGACCGCATCGTCATACGCCGCCGTTGACCAGTAGGATACTGGAGGCAGGAAAGACAATTCGCATGCTATGTCTCCGAATGAGAACGCAGTTTTGAGGAGTAAAGCAGAAAAAATCATCGGAGGTAGAATACAGTTATCTATAAAGCACCAGCATCAGGAAAATCAAACTCTTGTTCCAGTGGTCGCACCTCCTTCTGAATAAACAGATTGCAACGTTCCTTGCTATTTTGCCATCAATTTTGTGAAATTCCCAGCTATTCTGTGTCTCCTCGTTATCTTCCGCATGCAGCGACAAGATGCAGCTGAGAGGCTGTCGCGAAATTTATTGATACCAATAAATCCTGCCGTTTATGTCTGCTTTAAGGATTGCAGTGTGTGTGTGTGTGTGTGTCTGTCGTAGCCCATAGTTGGATCAGGAATCCCCGCCGGAATCCAAACTGAGAGTAGTTGGGAGACGGAGAAAAGCCGCGACCTCGACCGGCTTGAGCCACAGGTGCGCAGGAGTGAGTTGGGTGCCTGGCCGAGAACTGCAGCTGAATAGATGACGGCAGTCATGCGGCGAGACGCCGCAGTTGGGACAGCAGTCGGGTATGGATGGGTCGAGCCGGTGTTGGTACTGGCGAAGGAGCATGCAGTAGCCACTGCGTAGCTGTGCCAGGGTACAGTGAGTGACCCTCGGGAGATTTCGTTCCGAGGCCGTAATCGGAGGTGGATAGCCACCCAAAAGGACCGGGGAACGGTAACCTTGTTTCTCCTCGACAACGACTCTCTGCTGGAAACGCTGGAAGCCTGTCTTGGTGGCAGAGTTATCAACAGGTAGATCCGCGAGAGACGGCGCAACAGCTTCCTTTTGGAGTGCTCGAATAGACGGCCGGGCGTTGCGGCAGGGCTCGGGAGCGGTGCAACGGTGATGATTGGGATGGTCGGCTTGTGAACAACTCCACCAGAACTGCTGGCTAAGGAGAGTGTTGTGATGGGCGACCGATAGAACAGAAGCCTCCGCATGAAGATGATCAATAGGCGACATTTTATAGCAACCCGTCATCGTGCGGAGGGCAGCGTTCTGTGCTGACTGGAGGCGGCGGAGGCTGGAAGAGCTCATCGTAGGAGACCAGATTGATGCCGCATAAGTGAGGTGCGGCTTGGCCAGCGCCTTGAAAGCAGTCGACAAAGTCTCTTTCGCGCAGCCCCAGGATGTGCCTGCTAGGGCCTTGAGGACCTTGATCCAGCGGCTTACTTTGCTTGCGGTCTCCCTGGCATGGTTTGCGGATTGCAGGGTCACAGGTGGTAGTTTCGGTGAGGTAGAATACAGTTATCTATAAAGCATCAGCATCGGGAAAATAAAACTCTTGTTCCAGTGGTCGCATCTTCTTCTAAATCAGCAGATTTCAGGGTCGTAGGTGGTAATTCGGGTGAGCGAATGGATACCATGTGAGAATGTGAGATACGAAGTTCGAATTCTTGTTATGAGTGAATTTGAAATGGAGGGAAGATTACAGAAAGGAAGCTACAAAAGTGAGAAGAATTTCACCGCATTCGGAAGTAGCAGATGCGTGTAATTGGAAAACAGTATTGAACACAAAGTCAATCACGACCTTGAATTCGCGTTAGCAGTCGCAGACCCTAAGACTGGAATAAACTTGGTCGAGGCAGTCCCGGAATTTTTTAGTCTTCTCAGATATTGCGGCAAACCACCTGGTCTGCCAAGTATTAGGACTGGTCCAATCCAGTGCAGCTCAGTTAAGATTAAGGGGTACTCTTAAGGCTTTGGGTACGACGGCAATGCAAGTAGAAACCTGTTGTGACCTTGCTAGGGAACAGCCGTTTTGACAGATGCCCCTTATACATTTTTTTGCTACCCCCAGCGAAGCCGCCTGTCGCCAAGCGTAATCTAACTGGTCTCGATAACGTCGCTTGTTGTACGTGCAACGATCTATAGAAACATACCTGGAGGGCTGGACCTATCCAGTGAAGAACACCGAAGGCCCGAGATCAAACACGCCTTGCCGGACCATGGTAAATTTGCCAAAATTCCCGTTGAAAAGTTCAGAAGATAAATTGGCGAACATACTTTTGTTTGCGATAAATTCTCGTCAGGCCTTTACATTTATATGGTAATTAAGTAAAAAAAACTGTGTGGGTTGGTAGAAAAATTAGTGCGGTTGTCAGGGGAGGAGGGATCGGGGTCAGAAATCTGATCAGCGGCTATTAAGCCAGGTTTTGTACCACAATCATCGAAACCTCCAGGTGGGCTGAGATGTCGGCTTAAAGGCAACAACGCTGAACTCATGCCGGACGACAAAGTCCAAAACCACCTCAGCTAACTAAGCCTTCCTGGCACTATTCCTACATCGAGTGCAGGATACCGTATTCAAGAGGAGGTCGGTACACGTTGCTCGAAGAACGGTTACAGTTACGATAACAGTAGTCGAACTGCCCGTTTTTATTCGTCTACGTACAGCTGCGTATTGGTACTGGCCGGAAAAATGTCCAGCAGATACGAAGAATGGAAATATTGTGCCGGTACAGTAGTAATCGATTTTGGTGACGAAGTCCTGTCCCGACGTATTTAAGATCATCGAACTAATAGTCCTTAATACTGAGGATTTAGTTAGCAATGCAGATCGAAGTTTTAAGCTTGTGCGAACAAGAACACTGTCCGATACACTGGTTTTTATAAGTATCGGCACAACGCTCCACTCCGCTAAAAAGAACATAAGTAGGGGACCTCGATCTTACGGTCGGCAGCAGATGTTTGCGGTGACACCCGAAGCTCGGTCGCAGTAAGAGAATTTTACCATTGTCGCATGCATAACCAAAAACTGGCTCCGATCGACACATCTCGGTACTCGGCAACAATCAGCAGATTGCCGATAGAACTAAATATGCCAGTTGCAGGAAGCAGTTCCAACGAAGAAGATGCGACCACTGGAACAAGAATTTTATTTTCCTGATGTTTCAGATTCTGTCGAGAATCCTTTATCATAGGTTATTTTAGAAAAGTCTGAGACAGCTAAGGGTGATACATGCAGAGGTTGCACGGTATTTATAGTTCGTAGCGATCATCCGCATGCGTACTATAATTATCGGTTCGTGTAGCCACCGCTTGAGGTGTATATTGGTGCGCTGACGAGATGGAGGCTAACGGAAGAGAAGTGACCACCATTGGAGGAGAAATGGAGTGCAGTGGCGACGTCTTCAGCAATTGTCCAGTCAGGATTTTTACTAGATCGAAAGGGTAACGATTTCAAAAGGACGTGACTCAAGTCCATTTATAGAGGAGGAACAAAAAGACAAATTATTCCCCCTAAAGGTTCGTTCTTCCTATCAAACAACAGAAAAAACATTGCTGACAAGGAAAAAGGGCAGAGAGGCTTGATGTGATTCATCTTAATTTAGCAAGAGAGGCCTTCCAAGGCACACCATAGGAACGCAATAAATCAACGGAACCAGAAAAGAGGAGACTGTGAAACGGAAGTGAGCCTCGGATTCCTTCGGATCAAGTCCAACAATTTACTACTGGCCATGCCTGTGTAAATCGACACTTCCACTGTCGATGTCTTCCGTGTGCACAAAGCCTATCGCACTGCCAATAGAGGAGAATATGCAAGTTCCAGAGAGCAGTTCAGAAGAAGTAGATGCGATCACTGGAACAAGAGTTTTATTTTCCTGACGTTTCGGATTCTGTCGGTGACGCGCGGTGATGGTGCCGCGATGAGGGCAGAAGTCGCGCTGACAGGGCTGGAGTCGTTTACCAGATCTGGTGCAGTTGTGGACAAAGCGATTACGCCGGAGAAACCGGAAGATTACTCCGGATGCGAATGGCCTGGCATGCAGCGGCGGTGAGGAAGAAAGACGCCAACTTCCAGGTTGCCGCTCACTCGACGGGACCCGGCCATATTTTTAAGTTTGACTAGGCCTAAATCCTCGCAAGAGGTGACAACCGCATGAGTCGCGAGCTGCTCGAGTCATGGTACCCAGGCCCAGTCCATCAACAAGCGCAACGATTTGGCGTTTCCTTCCTGTGTACTGAGGCATTGCTTTAGCAATAGAATCAGTCACGTGGGAAGGGCCGGGCGCAGCAACAACTCTGACGACAGCGGGCATAATTGTCGCGCAATTATCAAGCGGACAAGGAAATCGCGGCAACAAATGAGTCGAACGTGGAGTGTCAAGCCATCACCGCACCAATTGGGACCTCAAGCGGTGTCTTCACGAACCGATAGTTATAGTACGCATGCGGATGATCGCTACGAACTATAAATACCGTGCAACCTCTGCATTTATCACCCTTATCTGTCTCAGACTTTTCTAAAATTACCTATGATTAAGGATTCTCGACAGAATCCGAAAAGTCAAGAAAATAAAACATTTATTCCAGTGGTCGCTTCTTCTTCTTCTTCTTCTTCTTCTTCTTCTTCTTCTTCTGAATCAGCAGATTGCAATTAAAAAGTCATTCAACTAACTCCTGCAGTTGCGCACTGAGACTTGCACAGTCAGGCCGGTCACTGACTGGTCCCCAAGCAAGCAATTTTAGTTTTGAATTTCTCAAGCGGACGATCGCTTCGGCGTACCTACACTGCGGCCCTCTAAACGGGCCGCGTAGTATATGCACTAGATCGACACAGGGATTAGATCAGGACACGGCCGGTGTTATTCGATTTGCGCTACCATAACAAATGCCAAACATGGGGGAACTTTGGTGGTGTGACGGACAGCCACAACATCTCCCCCCTTCGTTCTCCGAAGCCCGCTGCCCCAACCTCATGTGCCTTCGCAAGCGCCTGTTCCACTTGGTGACCTGAAGACCACTTGACCGACTTCCACTCACAGACACACGTGCGCACGCACACGCATGCCTAAGTAGTCGCGGCTCCCTAGGGACCACTTCACACACCACTCCTTTGGCCAACGCAGCGGGGTCTCTTCAGGCGACATCCGCTCAGGCAATTGCAACATACCAATGACAGAACATCTGACAGAACACTTGAACTCGCTTCAAAGTCATTTAAAAGCAACTGTCATCACCCCACACTCTCAGGCCTAGCTGAACGCAGTCAGGACCAGTCCTGGCTTCGCCAGTGGCCACTGCAACCTGGGACTGCAACTGCATACGATGAACCCCTCATTCTGGCGACTCTTGCCTTTTAAACTCCCAACCTGATGATTGCAGTGATCTAGGCACAACCACGGCTTAGATCCCTACAGTGGCTCAGGCACCAGCTGCCTACGCCATTCAGTGGCGGGCCTGGCCTCCTCGGCTGCGTCCGACATACCTCCTTTCTTCTTGACTTGACAGCGGGCCAAGGCGGTTGAGGGAAGAGAGGATTTGCCAATACAAGCGAACATCTGTGTCCCAGGAAGCAATTGAGAAGAAGAAGAAGAAGAAGACTCGATCGCTGGGACAATATGTTTATTCGCCTGACGTTTCGACATCCGTCGCGGATTCGTCATCAGAGACATGAGTAGGAAACAGTAGCAGAAGCGTGTAATGCATGCACAGAAGTTTGCAGTATTTATAGGATACAGTCATTACTGCAGACATACAGCGACAATTAACGTTAATTGCCTTCTTACGCGTGGACGGCACGCGGGCTCTGACCTCTTGTACTTTCATCACGGGCGTTGGACTCGGGCGTGATGATTGCTGGGCCATCTGGCCCTCCGGTGTTGGCATAGGATGACGTGGTAGCCTGTCTGTTCCCTTTTCTGCTATTGTTTTCTGTTAATATCTCTGATGATGAATAGCGAGGGATGTCGAAACGCCAGGCGAATAAACATTTTGTCCCAGCGAGACAAAGATATTCGCCTTTATTAGTGAGACTTCCCCATCTTTGCCAGCAGTTTACTGCTGTCAGCATCAATAGCAATTGTGCGGCTGTTATCGGGGCTGAAGCATGAGCCCCAAGGCATAACGGGACGAGCGAGCCGTGTGGCAGATCGGTGAGTACCCCATCTACCCTTGTTAATATTCCCGGCAAGGCAAGGAGCCCGCAACGCAGTGGTTAGCACTTTGGACTTCTAGCCAATACGGTTCGAGCCTCGGGCGCCGTAACACATCTGGGGTTTGCCAATACAAGCGAACATCCGTGTCCCAGGAAGCAATTGAGAAGAAGAAAAAGACTCGATCGCTGGGACAATATATTTATTCGCCTGACGTTTCGATATCCGTCGCGGATTCGTCATCAGAGACATGAGTAGCAGAAAGAAACAGCGAGTGTGGCAGGTGAAACGCAAGTCTACTATCACCGGAAAACTAATCCACACGTGAATCACTGTCCCTGCACCACAACGTTCTGGAACATACGGTGGATGTCGTCAGACCCGACGGCCGAACGGTCTTCCATCAGACACCTGGCGGGGTCAAAGGGGAGCGGGAGCAACTGAAGACTTGACTTGACGCCGTCCGTCCGTCCGTAAAGACATGGAAGCAGTCCTTGGACCTTCGGTCTCTGTCGCTGGTGCCGAGACTGGATGGAGCTCTCCAGATCCACTGCCGCCAATCATTGCGCATGGAGAGGTACCGTCCGTGACATCATTGAAGCCGGCTTGATGAGCCATGACGACAACCGTAACAAGTACAAGTATCAGAAGAGTTTCCTTGCCTGCTGTTATATGTGTAATTGTCACTGACGATCTCGATTCCCCGAATAGCGACGTTGTGGCGGTGAGGACTGCGTGCCATCAAACTTTAGTACCAAGGACCATGCACCTTCGTAAATAACAACCGTTCGTTCTCTATTCAGTTGTTCAGTTGAGAATCGTACAGTTTCTTTCGATTTGTAAGTGCATGCTGGTTGCCTTTGGACTCCTAATTTGTCAGGGGTTGCTTCCTCTAGCGCTTTGGTTCAACGACATTATTGAAATGCTGCAATGGCAAGCAACCTTGCTGAATAGCGTGCCATTGATGCAGTGACAGCTAAAGATTTACAAAGGGCCCAGCCACTAAAATCTTCCGGTTTAGCCCCAACTAAATAATTGGACAGTAAGCTAGCAAACGGAAGAGGGCGCACTTCCGACGTCGCGAGGGCGGGTCTCGTACTAGCAACCTCAGTGAGAGCTTGTCTCAGTCTGCTCTGAAGTTGACTCATCAGTTCGGACAGCTGTGACTGGCCAAGAAACGCGGATAAGTTTTATTACTGCAACGATTATCTTGACAAAGAAGTTACCTAGTTGGGTATTTGGAGTGTAGGCGGGCGCCAAGCAGACTAGGCCACGATGAATGCAATAAACCGGTCCATCATCAATGAGCAGGGGTTCTATCAGAAAACTGGTTCACCTGTGTCCATGTTCATGGCGAACACCGCTGCATTATAGGGTCTCAAAGGTAACCGCCCCCCTCCTAAAACTGCCATAGCTTTTAGTGCAGTTCCTGCAAATTTACGTATGTGAGATAGGCGAGTACAGCATGAAAACCGCCGACTGTTTTGACAAAAGAGGAGTTTGGTCATGGCTAACGACCCCGGGGGTGGCAACAACATCAGATGCAGACGCGGGTTATAACTGCAACGCTCAAACGCCGGCCCCTGACCCATCAACGTGACAGGCAGGCGTTACGCCTACGATCAGTTCTTCCAGTCTACGCCGCCTCCAGTCAGCGCAGAATGCTGCCCTCCGTACGATCACCGGTTGCTATAAAATGTCGCCTATCGATCATCTCCATGCAGAGGCTTCTGTCCTGCCAGTCGCCCCTCACAACACACGCCTAGGCCAGCAGTTCTGGTGGACCTGTTCGTAACCCGGCCACCACCGTTGCCACGCTCCTGAGTCCAGCCGCAACGTTCAACCGTCTATTCGAGCTCTCCACAAGGAAGCTGTCGCCTTGTCTCTCTCGGATCTACGCGTTGATGGCTCTGCCACTAAGACAGGCTTCCAGCGTCTTCACCAAAGAGCCGTTATCGAGGAGTAACGAGGTTACCACCCCCCGGTCCTGTTGGGCGGCTATCCACCTCCGATTGCGGCCTTAGAACAACAACTCTTGAGGGTCATTCGATGTACCTTGGTTCAACTGCACAGTGGCTACTCAATGGTCCTCCGCCAGTACCAACACCGGCTCGACCCGTTCACACCCGACTATTGTCCCTACTGCGGCGCTTCTCCACATGACTGTCAGCATCTCTTCGCCTGCAGTTCCCGGCCAGGCACCCACCTCAATCCCGTGCCGGACCTTTGGCTCAAGCCGGTCGAGGTCTCGGCTTTTCTCCGTCTGCCAACTACTCCCAGTTTGGATTCCGGCGGGGATTCCTGATCTAACAATGGGCTACGACACATACACACGACAGTTCCCCCGTCGCTTTCGACGATGGGCACCACGCGCTCCAACAAGCCGCAGCAAATGCTGAAGCAAGCCGCAGCGTACACAGAGGCAAGCTGGGCAAGCAACACGAAAGCGACAGCAAGCAGGAGCAACGCAGAGAACTCGTGCGAGAAAAAAAAGGAGTTTAGGCAGACTCGCACAGAATCTACCCACTCGCTCGCCATTCCCACCTCCGTTTCCGGTGTAAAGACAAAGTCAATAAGACCGGGGATGAGGGAGGGTGTAGATGGCTGGCGCGATAAACACTCAGCATGCGCACACTTGACACAGCCATCTCGCTAGGCATGCTCCCGACTGCGCGGGAGCGCCATAAAGGCCACATTAAGAGGGAGCCATTGCAGCCTGACTCTCAGTCCTCCCTCACCTCCCGTACGCACACACAGACACACGCGTACAGAAGGAGCAGCTACGTGGGAGCCCGAGTTTCAGTTGGCAGACCCTCCAAGCCACGACTTTTAGCGCACCGTGATAGATTCAGACGCATTCAGATTTATTATAGTGAGGGAAGAATCGCGCCGAGGTCGACCTCACTCTCTCCCCCACCGCATGGTGACCGCCTAGCTTTTCGGGCACCCACATTGGGGCCTGAAAACCAGTGGGAGCGCAAGCGCAGTCACCAACAGGGAATCAGAAGTGAGAGAAAGTGCCAGCGCCTTCCAGGCCGCAAACACACACACACAAGAAGGCGTCAAAACAATACTTGACCCCCTCCCCCTCCGTCACAGGGACTGCACAGATTACCTGGCGGATAACGGTGTGCTAGCCCAATCCTTAAATACTGCGAGACGCGACACAACTCACCCCCCCCCCCCCCCCCCCCCCCCCCCCCACCGACGACGACGAATGTCCGTCTACTTTGAAATTGTCAGGACACAAAAACAAGGCAGCCGAGATCATGTTTTCTTCTTATGTATGTATATATACATATATAATGGTTTCGTTTTTAGATTATAAATATATTATGGAAGATATCACTGAGGTACACAACAGTTAGGAAGAGGCGACGAAAGTCTTCCAGCAGGAAAGTGGGCGGTATAAGGGAGTCGAAACGGAGCTGGGAAAATCGCTGCAGGCGAGAGAGTGAACTCTCGAAATCATAATTTTATGTAGAACATAGTGCAGAGGATGAGAGAGAAAGAGGGGCAGATAAAAAGCATCCACAGACTATGCAGACACTAAACGCATTAAAGAGAAGGAGGAGGAGGAGGAGGAGGAGGAATTGGAAGCGCTCAGACAGAGAGCAGCGTTCTCAGAAGTTCTTTGTTCTTTCGTAGCACAAAAATGCTGAATCCGGGGCGCTGGGCACAGGGAATGACCAGATTGGGGTCCGAACTGAGACACTCCTGAGGCAGGCCGTTGGTGCTACCGCTGCTGCCGCCGCCGCCATTGTGTGGCCCGGAAGCGGAGGTAGAGAAGGTGACCGACTGTGACTGACGGGGGGCATTCATCAGTAGGGAAGATCGCAGACTGTCAAGCGGATGAGAAAATCCGGGGTGGTGGTGGCGGTGATGGGCTGTTGGGAGCCAGAAGAGAGAGGCCTCTGGTGGCTTGTCCAGTTCTTGTCGTTCCATGAAGCTGTCGTAGTCACGCAGCGTCGATATAACCTGGCCTGGAGGAGGAGAAGAAGAAGAAGGAAATTAAGATCACAAACTGCACACTGTCCAATACCACCTCGCCAGTACTTGCTAACTTAACGCATGCAGCCCAAGCCTTGCGCAAGTGGCCAGCTGTAGGTGTGTTCTGCCTGTACGGGGCGGTGCATCGTGAGTGTAAGATTAGATTGTCGGGAAGGCAACGATCCCATGGTGCAGTGGTTAGAGCGCTGGACTTCTAACTGACAAGGTCGCGGGTTCGAGCCTTGGGGGTCACTACCCTTGGGGGCGGACATATAAGGACGGCCTAACGAACAGCCTTAGCAAGCAATAGCTTGCAAGCGATAGCCCATACACGGCAGGCTATCGATCAGCCTACACGAGGCGAACGCATCGTGCAGTCAATTAATCGATAACTTGAAATTCAAACTACAGTTATTCGTTGAGTCACCAGCCAATCCTACCGGCAACTATTTCAGGAGAGAAGCTGATTGGCTCGATGGCCATTGTGTTACACGCGTTTGTTGTCTTAAATACTTTGTACTGATTACCCTTAAAGACTTCTGCTGTTGCACATTTCTTGTTGTGTTCTCCCTTCGAGGACTCACACAAGGCGTTATAGAGCGGTGACATCTCTGCCTGGGCTTCCGTTTCAACAGGATATGGTTGACTGATGATGGTCAATAAGCCAGAAATGGCCATTCCAGTCTTTGTTTTCAATGCACTTATGGTTAAAATATATGCTAGCCGCTGAGCCGCGCCTGGGGGGGGGAGGCGAGAGCGAACCTCAAGAACGAGGGAGTTTCGCAACCGATCATTAAGCGTCTATCTACTACTTTGCGCATACATATTTGAGCCTCTGAGGATAAGTTCCGGAGTGAGTTCGAGACATGGGGAAAATAAGAAGTATTCTCTCGGCGATTGAGTCTACTCAAAACCGCAAGTACTTTTTTAAGTCGTGATGATCCCAATCTTAAGGTAGTCATTCTCCAACCTGACAATTTGTCCGTAGGAAACGACTGTGGTCTTGTAGCTCAGTTGGTTTGAGTTCGAATCCCATCGAGGCCGCGGGATTTTTCACAAATGGGTCAGATGAATTAATAAAATCCGCCAAACCACCTACTGACTGCGGCTTCCACTGTCCTTGGGTGCGACAGCTGATATAATTGGTGAGCAATTTTAACCATATTGAGTGCGATTTCCGTCGCATCCACCTATCTTCCTCCACCTACTGCTGGAGATGGCGTGAGGTAGTGATCGACGTGGAACAAAGCTCCTTTCACGTTCCTTGCACACATTTTGGTCCCTAATAATGCGAGCTGCCAGAAAGTACACTCTAAATCCAGAGAAGGGTCAACATATCCTGTCAGATCAAGACTCTTATGCGATAGAGGTAAGTAAAAATTGCGTCGTTATAATCTTGCTACAAGTCTAGATGTTCGTCATCCAACAACGCCTCATTCGAATCCCCGAAGGAGAACACAACAGCGAAGGCGCAAGAATGGAGGTGCATTGCCGTATACTAACAGCGTACTTTATAGAGACAAGTAAAGCATGTACGAGTATGCACAAGATAGGTCTGCAATCAGAACAATCAGATTGTGCTCTCAAGTGGGCAGCGGCTCGACTGGAGAGATAGAGTCCTAATCGTAGCGGCTGATTGGGCGTCATCGCATGCACTGCATGTGGGCGGATCGATAGCGTGGCGTGGGAGTTGACAGTTAGGCCGGCTCCTAGCACGCGTGGGGTTCGTTAGGGGGAGAAAAGTGTACGTGAGTTGCATGTCAGATACACTTCTTCTCCTATCAGCTATCAGAGTCTGGGCCGGGCTTGTAATTACTTGTACTTGTTACGGCTGCGATCATGACTGATCTAGCCGGCCTCAATTATGTCCCGTATGGTGCTTCGCCACGCGCGAGGGTCCGTAGCCGCAGATCTGGACAGTTCGACCCATTCTCTTCGCCAGCGCCGGAAACCAAATACTGAAGGTCCAAGAACCACTTCTATGTCCTGACGGACTGAGTCGAGCCCCTCTTCGACGTTTCCAATTAGGCAACGGTTTCAAGTCGAGGGCACTAGCACTCAGCTCTTGAGGTTGGCGACGAAGAACGTGTCCAAACACCTCAGCTGTCTTTCCTGAATGGCCCTGGGCCGGGCTGATGTAAGAAGACTACCATCTTAGGCCAGGCTTGAACTACGAAGACTTGAGGCGTGGTGTTCAGGTGGTAATTCCATCAACAGGGAGCTTGACCCTCTTGTAGCTCGTAGGTCATGACGTACACAAAGCCTAGGATAAAACAGCCACAAGAAATTTAAGAAAACTGCACAGACACAGCTCGAGGAGAAACCCAATATATGGGCGATAAAGATTCGCCAGACAGAACAACACCGGCAGGGGTTCAACCCCTTAACCCCATAGAGGTGTTGATGCATAAGGCTTGCAGCCAAAATGCTCGTGAAACATGCTCTAGAGAGCCAAAGCAGCGAAGGGGAAACATTGATCAACTCTGGCCGACAAAATGGTCACGACTGGCAATTAAGTGAATTCAACGCTTTAATACTCATTGATGAACGTTCACCGGCCGCTAACGGAACTCCCGCTCTGTCGGGGGGAGGGGGGCTTCATTTCTCGGGCCGTGACAGCGGCCACACAGCGGACAGTAGTCTAGGCGGAACGTATGACTGGCTGACGAAGGCTAATAGGCCAGAAATGACAATTTCAGTCTCCCTCCTATTTTCCAACAATAACATTTCACGCTTCTACAGAAGAGAGCCCGACAAGCTCTCCGGAGAGTCAGCATCTCGAAAAGCCTGTTGCTGTGAACCCTTTTGTTATTTCTTATTTCAAAAGAAAGCGGTGGCGGTAACAGTGGTCAGAATAAAACTAGCAGCAGCAGAGTCTTGCTGATTTACCTAGGATGTTGAAGCGGGACCAACGGATATCCCGCTGTTGCGAAAGCAAAGACAGGTCCTGCCCCAAGTTTGGGCTGAAGCTGGAAGCACCGTCAGTGGTGGCTGGGAAAAGGCCGCCGACGCCGCCCCTCAGCACGTAATCACCGGCGGCAGTTTGCGGGGAAAGCGCCGAGCTGGCGCCCAGGCTCCACAGTTGCATCACATCGCTCTTGTGAACACTCAGCTTGGTGAGCTTCGCTAGGTAGGAGAGAACCCAGGCGGCGGAGACAACTTCCAGGGGGTTTGAGAGGTGAATGTGCCCTGGAAGAAAGCAGACGCAGGCACATTACAGGACGGTTGTTGGCCTCTTAGAGCACACCGAAGGACAGAAATTAAAAGCGAAATTTTTTTTGTCACCTCGAAGAATGCAGCACTGTGGACTTGGGATACTAGCCGGAAACTGCGACACAGCAAAAATCTGCTTTAGTTAGAAACCTCGGGGATAAAAATTCCGAATATGTAACCCTATGTACTTTACTATGCATTACTAACTACATATTTTATATTAGTAAGCCGATTTTCCGTATACATATTCAGAATATACCAATCCTTTGTACACCCCACACGGAAATCTTTATCGTCATGTAGATATTTTCAGGGTTATTCGTTGCCTGTTTTCCTGGCTGTTATAACCGGCGGCGGTCAGTCAAGTTTACTGGTGCGGCTTTCGAATTTGAGCCACCCATTTTTTTGCTCTCCATTCACGTGGGAATTCATTATCCTATACCATCCACTCTTATCCTCTGCTTTGTTTGTCTGCATTTGTGATCATGAGGTAATATCTACAGTACGCTGCTACCTTTTTAAATGCACAAAAATAAGTTATTTTATCAACAACATATCACCATCCCAATATTTGTCAAATGCGGCCAATCTGTCACATATGCAATTCACCAACAACACCAACATCGACAATTCTCCGTTGGATGACAACGCGAAGAAAAAAGCGTGTGAAGAAGCGGAAATGGAGAAGTTGAAAGCCAATCTGTCTCCATAGTTTATGTGAATGTCATGAAAAACTTGAATTGTGAGCATTACATGAGCTTTTACCTTTTTCCTTTTAAAAATGACCCTTTATTTACCTTACCATCTGCTCTCCGTAAATGGCGCCATTTTTGCAGAAAATTCAGGTTTGCAAAATCCTCAAAATAGCATTCTTCTTCTTCGGGCAACTCTCTCCTACCCTCCCCCATTACACTCGCGTATACGTTGTGCTCTGGTTTCGAAGTAGCTCGCACACGCGCTCGCTCTCAAAGGAGTTATGCTGACGGGGTGGGTTGAGCAGGGGGTGACTTCAGTCCTGGCTTTAACGATCCTGAGAGGAAGGCGGGCTCACGGTGCGAACTTCTTGTTTCCTACTGGTTGTATTTCTCACTTTCTCACTTGAATTATCGCGCACCAGACATAAGGGTATTTAAATAAGTATTCCTTATATTTGTTACTTTTATACGCTCTTCTTTTGTTATTTCCCCTAATTTGAACCACCTATTTAAACCCTTTTACCACCGGTCCCATATTACACAAAAGTGGGGTTTTCTGGTAGGGCTCTCTTACAAGGCCGCTTTTGTCTGTAGTTATTAATAAAAAACGATCTCCAAATTGTCAGTAGGTCAAATTTTTGACTACTCAACCACGTCCTTGATTATGTTAACCCATAGGAGTTATTCTAATATTGTTCTTGGTCTACAGGCATCCTTTGCTGACCAGTAGGCGTTTACGTTGGTCAACCTTGTTCTTTCCTCATGTTTTCATATGCATTTTAGTTTAATTGATCTCCTACTGTGCACTTATGACGCATTAAACGCGCACTAGGTACGCTTTGATCAAGCAACAAACCTTTATCTCGGATTTCCGTAAGAAAATTGGGCGGGATAACTTTTGTCATGAAGTGGCCACACATGAAAGTCCTGCCGGAATTATGTTACTATAATGGTTCTAAAAAGGAATTGTTGTCATCCCGATGAGGAAATGGAGACCTCCCACGGCTTGGCGAACTGGCTTGCCAGCTAACGCAAACGTTTAAAAAAACTATACTATGGCGCAATTGTACATTTTTTAATACCTCGCCTTCTGTCAAGGAAACTTTTCGGTAAGGATGATTTGTATAGCCAACTAACCAAGATAGGGGAATAGGAATGCCCCGCCAATTAAATAGGTGGCCTTACGATACATTTACGGAAATTTATATGCCTATTCTTTGGGAGACGATGAACGTAATCTACGGAAGTGTAAATATGCCCGAAACTTAATCCCAACACAAGACTAAACTCTAACCTCAATCGTAACCCGACCCCAGTTCTACAAGCTACAGTGAATACAAAACTGAACTTTATCCCTTACCCTTCAATCTAACCTTACTCCTAAACTGAATTTCTCTGGAATTGGGCGTAAAGCCTATGAGCCCGAAACGATATTTCTATCTCAACTAAGATCCGCGTTTACCGTGCATCTATGCGGTCCGTTCTCCTATACGGTTGCGAATGTTGGGCTATGCGCGTGGAGGAGGAACAGAAGCTGGAAGTCTTTGACCACTACTATTTGAGGAGCATCCTTCGATTGAAGTACACCGACTTCGTCTCAAATGAGACAGTCCGCACTCGCTCTGATAAAATCACAAGGATATACTAGGCCATTCAGGAAAGATGATTGAGCTGGTGTGGACACGTTCGTCACCGTCAATCTCAGGAGCTTAATGCTACTGTCCTCGACTTGAAAAGGTTATTTAATTGGAAACGTCAAAGAGGGGATCAACTCGAAACCCGGGTCGACTCAGTCCGTTGGGACATGGGTGTGGTTCTTGGACCTTTGGTATTCGGTCTCCAGTGGGTGAAGTTTTCCAGATCCGCTGCCACAAATCGTCACGCATGGAGAAGAAACGTCCGTGACATCATCGAGGCCGGCTAGATCAGGCATGATCACAGCCGTAACAATTACAACTAAGTAAACCCACAAGCATTGTTGGCGGTTCCTGCTCCCGTGTCCTACTTAGGTGGCCACACAAGTCATGCTTACCAAAAGAGCAATAACTAAGACAAAATTCAACCAAAGTGGCACAGACAACTGATTTGGTCAGACATCGGAATGCATATCAAGTGCCCTGATGATTGGTTTATTGTGGAGAACAAACGGCACTCGAGAGGTCGGCGATTCGACACCGTCTACCGGCCAACTTTTTGCAGCTGAGTTCTTCATTACCCTCAAACTGTCCTAGCGAAAAAATAATTCCAGTTCTACGAAACAGTACAGATTATCACTCATTGATGAACGTTCACCCGACCGTCAACGGAGCTCATCTGTCCCGCCCTAACTGCCAATAGTAATAGCTGTTACGGTTGTCAGGACCTCTGGTATGGCCCAAAGCAGAGCGGGACAGCTGAGTTCCGTTAGCGGTTGGGTGAAAGTTCACCAATGAGTGTCGATCTCCCTCGAGCTAACCCGGCAAGACAGCAAGCTCATGGCCCAATGGTTAGGGCGTTTGGCTCTGATCAAAGGGGTCGAGGGTTCGAGCCTCGGGAGGCGCACCGCTCTAGGCTTGGTTATGACTGGCTGACGACGACTAATAAGCCACAAATGGCCATATTAGTCTACCTCGTCTTTGCCAATAATACCCGCTGCCAGTACAGATTGCGTTAAACATCAGAAGCGATGACTTCCCTGAGCAGATTTCTAGATGTACTTGCTAAAGATCCTAATGAGCTTTGGGAAAAATAAACGGTTATTAACTATTCCTCTATAAAAAGCATCTAGCCATAAGAGGACATGAACATACTGCCACCGGACACGCCAACCACCAGTCTATGGCGCCAACACAGTTCATAGTTGGCGTTTTGGAGGAAGTTATTGCCGCCACCGCCACCACTAGCAGATGAAGAGGTGTCATCCAACTGGGCGAAAAAGAGAACCCCACCAGCCTGGATCCAGGCGGCGATCCAGGTCACGAGGTCAGCTTCCGCGGTCGTTCCAAACCCGGCGGACGCGGTCTTCGGCCACAGACCACGCCAGCTCTCCTCACCCGGTAGGAATCTGCCAGCGATCAAACAGGACAGCCGCGGTTTTGGCGGACGCGAGGCGCAGGCGGCCGGGCCGCAAACACAACCGCCACCACCTGCCAGCAGGTCAGAGGACGAGAGCGAGGGACTAAGATGCGATCCACCGCCGACAGCAGCAGTGGCTCCACCCACGCAGACCGCAGCGTCGCAGCCGGCAACTACGCAAACCAGACCGTCCGATCGGCCCCGACGCCAGTCCGAAGCCAGCAGGTGGCAGGGTGGGCTCTCGACCTCATCCTCCGCCGTCGCTGCCAGACAGGCCGGACAGCAGAGGATGCCCTGATAGCAGTTCGAGGTGCGAACTTTGCCGTCCAGAACGCCGCCGCTCCCGCCGACTGCGCCGTTGGTGCTGCCGCTACTGCTGCAGTACAGACAGGGATCCGAGTCAGTTGGCAGAAAGTCGGAGATGGCGTTGGAACCGAGGCGACTGCAGGTGAGGAGGTAGTTCACGAGACAGCCGCCGCCGCCGCCACCGGAGGAGCCGCCGCCTTCGGCTTTGCCGGTGGTCGTGTGGGCGGGAATGCGCGAGGGTAGGCTGGTCGACTTTTTGCGCACGGCTGCGCACACTGTGCGCTTGTGGAGGGAGAGGGAGGAGGCGGAGCAGGAGGGCGGTGGTGGTGGAGAAGGCGGCGGTGAGGTGAGGTGGATTTCCGGTGAGCATTCGTCGTCGTCTCCCGAGACAGGCGGTTTATACTGCTGGGGCTGTTGGCGTCGCCGGGGAGGGCAACGGTGCTTGCGAGCCGGAAGGTAGTCACAGAGGTCCTCTAGGCTATACCGATCGATGAGACTCAGGCCGCGCTTTAGGAAAGGGAGGAGAGTCACAGTCAGAAAGTGGGACTCTAGTTACGACGGACATATCGGACACAAAGCTAGCATACAGTAAAAACTTGCTGATATACCGACCGTCACAAGCTATGGCGTCCATCATGTGCCCAACGAAGTGGCGCACAGGTGACCTTGTGCTCAGACGCCCCAGGGGACAGCCAGACACACTTCCACGTGAACCGAACCAAGTGAGTAAACAGCCCACCGCTACCAGCACATACCCGACCGTATAGACACCTCTGCTGACATGCTAGACCCCGGACGGACGCATTTGTCACAAACAGGCAAACAGTCCACTGGCAGCAACTGGCCTTGTTTAGCAATAGATCGCTCCTAACCTCTGACCGCCTGCTTCCATCAGAGGGAAGATTCTTAGTCTTTTGGTTATATTAGATCGCACATCCCTGACCCCCAAATATTGGTGATCTAAAAGTTAATTACTTTATAGTGAGGCAGACTTTCATCCCATCTGCCGCAGGCGAGCACGTGCACGGTGGCTAGCGAAATGAACAACCCAACTGCATGTACCACACACGATCTGATTGCAACCTTGTGCGCGAGGAATGTCATTACCACAAGGAGTAAGGATACCCGACGGAATCCAAAATGTCAGGAAAATTCAACTCTTGTTCCGGTGATCGCATCCTCTTCTGAACTGCTTCCTGGGACTCGCATATTCCCCACTTTGTTAGATGTGTGCTCCGGCATGTAACGTTACGCCGGCGAAGACAATCGTATGCCTGTTGATGGAAAGAGGTCAAAGTTACAAAACTTCAACCAAGTTAGCTTACACGTAAAACCGTATGCCGAGAAGATAAATTGACTGCCTTGGGTTCCGGTATTTAAATGCAACAGTTCTGGACGCCAGCTTAATGCTCACCCACCTCGTGAGGTCTTAAATTTACTTAACGTTTTCCGCACAATCGATAATTCCGGTTTCCCGATAGATTGCCAATCTTACCGCAGATTTCGGCATTTTCCACGAGATTGGTCGTCTACTGTATGTGACAGGCGTCAGACAAAGGCTTTAATGACACGTCGACCAACGAGCCCAATCTCATCATTAGCAGTTGGTTGGCAGTCTCACACAGTAGACTGCCACAGGGGTGCGATATGTGGCCAACACGTTATTCGTGACACATTCGACGCACAAAGAATTGTGGCCCGGAAGGTGGCAAATCAACCCGAAAACACGACCCTTTTGTGACTGGGGATCGCGGGCTGGACTGACTTCCTCATGTGGCGCTGACTGCATTCTCACTCAGGAGGAAATCAAAACTGCCTACTAGATGAGGTCTGCTGCACACGGAGCACACGAAAACGGACTGGTTAGAACTTTGAGAGTCGAGCACCCTTCTGGTAGTCTAGACTGCCACTTTATTGGAGTAAGATGCGTGAGGAGAGAGGCAGTGACGTCAAAAGTCACCCCAGGTGGTGGAACCCTCGCGTCAGCCTCATTCTCGTCGGCTGGGGGCGCCCTCAAATGGCTGAACTAATGACGGTATTCTGCTAGTAGGAATATAACCGCAACGATGTGAGGCAAATTTGGCTATGACGGCTGTTGTCTTCGGCTGAACAATTGTTGTAATTCGCTACGTCCATCTCCGGTGAGGTTCTGTCTGACCTACGTACGGTTTTTCCCTTTCCCAACAACGCTGTCCGTCTCCTTAGTTAACTCCTTTTCCCAAACAATACTGTCCGCCTTCCCTTCACCAGCTTGCTCAATGTCCGCTGCCTCAAGAGGCAGCTGTTTGACTCGCTGAGATGAAGACCCGTGACCGACTTTGCAGCATGAAACGCTGCCCATCCCCTCCCCACACATGTATGCGTGCAAGGTAGTCGCGGCGACCGAAGAAACACTTGAACAATCCACTCTCCACCCCTTCCCTCCGGTCGACGCAGTATGGACCTCTGTACACGACACCCCTTCCAGGCAACGTTTCAAACCAATCGGGCACCACGTGAACTGGCTCAAATCCAAATAAAAACAGCCGCCACCCCCTCTCCCTCACACAGGCCCTACCAAGTCTGGCTTCGCCCTGCAAATGTGCGGCGTTATTGGACATGAGTCGTTCCTTTGTCTAGAGCCAGACGATATTGGGTTGACTCCTTTGTTATTGACTACGTGTATCCACTGTTGGATTTTGCACGTTGTTTATTCTTCACTATTTGTTTAGTAGTACCGTACTACGTCAACTGTTGTTATAATTTGGAATTGACGTACGCGTTACGACTGAATACTGAGACATAAGATACAAGACACTCGAAACAACGGCTGTAAAATTAGATATCTGTAAGTAGCTACTACCTACGCCTATTTTAGAATGCGCGGCAGAATAAATACTCAGGCGTCATATACCACGACCGTTACTCTGGTACAGACAGTACTACATGCTTTACTACGTCGGCTTATATGCGCACCCCTTTTCAAACGCCCGCGATCGACGACAGCTACATTTTGAACGCCTTTCCCATCAGTCAAGGACATGGTACGCACAGCACTCACGGGCCAAAGGTCACCACCAAGGGGTCGTCACGCTGCCAATAGGGAGGACGAAGACTGGCATAATCTGTGTGCAGTTTTATTATCGTGACACTTCATTCGTCGGACAACAAAAAGACGGACTTGCCCAGCGTCCAGTTCACCCGCTCCGGTGTCACATCTAGTCTGTTTCAATTGCTAAAATTACGTAAACCTGAGTGGAGGTGGTGTCTACTGCAATGGTTGAGCTTGGTATAAATGTCAGGATCGGAGATGGCTGGTTTAGGCACGTTATCTGGTCCCTGAGGAGAGGTTATCGGTCCATCAGACAGTACAGACAGAAAAGAAGCCGATCATAATCATCAGCATCCCGTTGGCAAGAGTTGGAAATGGACGCAGTAGCCGAGTTAATATAAAGCCTAACAACACCACCACCACCCTGAAGGCACAATAGGATACAGTTGATTCTTCTCACACCAAATTAAACTGTGCGCATTATAACCTCAGCTCGCACGCCGGCTGAAAAGGTCGCCACGGATGGTCACTGCGTTAAACAGATGGGACTACGGATGAGAGCTGGGCAGGTTCAGAGCGGCTTCGCTGCTCCCTCCTGCGGCTGTCAGTCAACAACAGCCAATGCTCCTGCTTTTTCACTCAATTTGTTGTGAATTCCTTCCCTGAGATAACTATAACCATACTACTCCCTTGATTTCAATAGGCCGTTTTGTTTACGCTAACTTTGACTCGGTGTGAATGCAGTTATTTCGTAAACGCGACATTTTTTTGAATTTGTGCATTATTATTAGTTTTAGGCATTGTGCAAACTAACACGACCTGTACAAAATGTTGCAACTTCACTACTTTTAATGCATACCCATACCATTTAAATAGAGTTATTAGGGGTCTCTGTCATTTGCTTCAAACCCACTTATTGATGATGATTGAACTTAATGAAGAAAAGCTATTTAACTACTCCCAGCAAGAGTGCTTAGAGGCTAGGCCTCAACAGAGTAATGCTGCGAAGAAAATGCTGACTAGGAAAACCTAATTGGATGTGTTTGCTACTTGTCCTTGGAAAATATACCACAGTGAAGTGCAATTGTTTAAATTATCTCAGATTACAAAAAATGCTATCCCATGAAATGTCAATAGAAATTCCATAATGCTTCTGTTTCAAAAAGGTTACGTTAGTATGGTTTTAATATTAATGATCCTGGAGGCTAATCTCTAGGTATTTCTGTCACGTCAGGACACCGGCTTTTGAACGAGTTTCCTTCTAGAACACAGACCCAGCAAATATGAATACTTAAGAAGTATGGATTTTACTTACTTATTTTGGGAGCGCTCATAAATTGAAATATATGTTGCAGAACAAATGCGGGAAAATATCATTTCATACCACATCACATCTTCTTCAAGCTTTAAATTTAAAGGATATCCTCCGATTTAAAAACTTCCCGACCGCTGAATAATGTTGAGCCCTACACGCGGTTACTCTGGCATTTAGAGTTTTCAAATAACATGCTGAACCCTGTCCTCGTAAATTTTATTGAACTGGATATGAACCATGTTATATTTTTTATAAGCAACATTACTATGTGGACAGATAGGATGCTTTATGGATGCAAATTTCACGGTCTTCAAAAAACTCGCAATTGTAAACTTTTTAGCACCGAAATATATTCTTCAAGAGTGCACAGTTTGAAGAAGACGTCATTTTCTACCAAGTGAGTATAAGAAGGAATATTTTCGTGCACCCTTCATATAAACTATATTGGAGCTTACGATGGCATCAAAAACCAAGCGGAAAAAACATAGACAGCCCTTTCTTACAGCGTGTAGTTTTGCAGGTATCCGAAAAAAAATCGTTTAAAGGCTGGCACCCTGACCTGATTTAAATATATTGGAATTATTCTTTGGGATTAAGCTTTTCTAAGACAAAAACATATTTTAGAATTTCGGTTGAAGATTTGTGAGCTAGAAAATGTACTGTAGAAGCTACTTCGGGCAAATTCCTACCGGATTTTCGTATGAAAGGGAACGAGGGAGTGGTGTTCTCCTACATCAGTCCGAGACGGCACCGTGGCGCATGTTTGAAAGACAGCTGTCAACTTAACTAGCAAAACATTTAACTCAACTGTGTAGGCAACACCCTTCCGGTTCAAATCCCACGGTTTATACGGCCTACAGTAAAGGGCCATTCTTTGCAACTGGCCATTAAAAACGAGGCTGTCGCCAGCGTGGATGAGCATATCATGAAATTGACAGGAACGTTTGTAAGTTAGTAACTGCAAGAACCAGATGTCACGGTTGGGAGTGGGGAGTAGACTGGTTCATAATCAGCAGCCGGTAAAGCGAGAATCCGCGAAATGGCCGTGGCAGCTTCGTCCTCTTTACAACGGGGGAGGAATGCGGGCGACGGGGCGCAAGAGCAGCATAATTGGACAATTTATAGACCAATCAGGGACTTCGTTACGTCACCTTATTGCGCCTTCGTGTGACTGGCAGGAATAATACGAGTTTGCCGCCGCGTAGTCTCCGAGTGAGTAGGCGAAACGACACGCGTGCTCATACAGCATAATGGTTTTTACAGACCCTGTCCGAGCCAAAAAAGAGTCGTTCGTTCGGATGGGTAGATGAGAACAATGACTGTGAAATCGGGTAACGGATATCGAACTCGCGCGGGGGGGGGGTTTATTATTAGAGACAGTAGGAGCAGCAGAACAAGCCAATTCTAGGATGCCAGGCTGTTATTCAGTATGCAGAGTCGACGTCAGACCAATACATCCATCGGAGGCGCAGGCTTCAATTAATTTTCGATTTATCTTGCCTTTGGTATGGGCGATAATTTCAAGGGCAGCGAAATTGAACTCATGGTCGGTCTCGTAGGTGATGGCAGCTACTTATGTAAAAGTCATCTTCCCGTCGCACAGCCAGGCTAGGTTAAATTACTAGCGATCCGATCATGGGTTCAGTTTGACCTCTGTAGGTGCAAGAACAATAAGGACACGAGATGCGATACACTATCCCCAGAGATTTCGAACTCTTGCTGGACTCCATCGTCAGAGATAAAAGCGTCAAAGAAAAAACAAGCAACATTTATACGAGACACGGGGTTATTCAACAACCAGTGACGTCAGTCCGGAGATACATGGGCAGGGCTCTGTATGCCGGCTCCAGATCGATAAATCGTTTCATTGAGTTCTCATCGGAGGCCAAGCCTTCAATCAATTACCGACTTGTCTTGCTTCTACTGCGGGTGATTATCTTCGTGGCTGGGGTGCTAAACTGGTACCCCTTTCGTAGGTGTTGGCAGCCCCTTGTGAAGTTCCCTCGGCCCGTCACACAAACAACATAAACGCGATCCGAACATGGGTTCAGTCTGACCTGCGTAGCCGCAAGGAAGGTTAGGACATGGGATGCGATACAATACCCCAGACTGCTCCTTCATTTTCATGATCCTGCTGCAAATGGTAGCTTTGGGTCAGAGTGCAACCCCACCGCCTAATCCCGCAGCAATGCACGTACTTTTGCTTCTCCGGCTTGTTGTAAGGATTCCGAATCTGCTTGAAGCGCGTCCTCACAACGCCCCGTTTCCGAGCCAGCGGATGGTTGCAGGGAAAACAGAGAAGTTGTGTGGCCTATAGCCACCATTGACATTTTTCACGACGACCGTATTAAGAAAAGACAGCTGTTGCTCTTGTTCGTCTCCCCTCGTAAATTGTATATCAAGGAAGATTCGGTTGAGAAAACTGGCGTGCTGATAGAAGCGAACAGGCAAGCCCCAGGAAGCAGTACAGACGGAAAAATGCGAACGCTGGAACAAAAAGTTTATCGGCCTGACGTTTCGGATTCTGGCTTGAATTCATTATCAGAGATAACCGTGGATGATAGTGGATTCAAGCCAGAATCCGAAACCTCAGGCCGATAAATTTCTGGTTTCAGTGATCACATGCTCTCCGTTTGATAACAGACGTGTCATCAACGTATCGACACAAAAATATGGCGAGCCAATCTATTATAGCTCCTGTAGGACCGGTTCTGACACTAAATCGGAAGCCCGAGAGGTCACTGAAATTTCCTTAATCTACTCATAGGTACCTCCAGCAAAGAAAGAAATAAGCTTTCTTGGAAAGTTTATCAATCAATCAGATAAAAAGCTGGGTTAGGTCAGCCATTAGTTATCCTATCGGTAGCACTTCTGATATGTTCAGCTTTTTAATCTCCTGAGCAATTATTTTCTGTTCGCGGTGTAAATCAGTATATTTAAGGTCTATAGGCGTGTACCGAAATCGGAAGTGTATACTTGGGCTGAAATCCGTCAACCACTGCGAAATATGCATTGCAGCCTTTTAGCTAGTACCTAGGCTGTTAGTATGGTAAGTTACAACTTCGGACATGATTAAACAATCCCCGCCTGCGATCAATACTGTAAATTACAGCCTTGTAAAGTACCCTTATTCGGCAATCGGGCAGTTCGGGAGATCATATGAACGCTGTCCGTTGAACCGATTTTCAGGTCTGTCCGACTTCCAGTAAAGTCCATGAGCGCAGAAGTAGCCCTCACGCAAAAGACCATGTCACCTCTTCAGACGTCGGTCATTGTCCTAAGGGACAGATGAAGCGATAATTTACCACGCATGTCACGATAAATACAGAGAAAGACGCTGTCGCGAAGGTAGCCATGGTGTTTGCCTTACGCATCTAACCATTCTAGAAAGATCGTTGGTTTTGGAATACTTGGTGCCATCAGCTCTGGCTGACTTTGAAAGCTTTTCACTAGTTGGTCTTTATTCTCTGATGACTTCCCAAAACCTTTTCAAGCCCGTCCTAATATCGTTGAATAGCAGCTTTTTGCCGTGTCATCCTCGGGCGAGGAATGTAGACAGGTGTACTTTTTAGTACTGACCGTGAAAAAAAGCTGTCGCATCTGGTCTGCTGCACTCTCAATGGGCTGCATGTGTGTGTGTCCTATTGTGCTATCCAAAGGTGCCGCGTGATAAATGCGCTGAACCAAAACGGGGGCTAGATCGGGCAGGCGCTAGTCAAGATGCGCTCCCATAAAAAGCCTGCACACGTAGGTGCAGGCTCACGCAGCACCAGCCACCTGATCTGACACCACCCACTCGTACTTGTTACGGCGGCGTCGATCATTACTGATCTAGTCGGCTTCGATGATGGCCCGCGCGCTGATTTTCCACGCGCGACGATCCGCGGCAGCAGACTTGGACGGTTTGAGCCATTCTCTTTGCCAGCACCGGAGATCGAATACCAAAGTCCTCAAGGCTCTCGCGGGCACATCCTGTGGCTGCTCGAAAGAAACGTTGGCGACCACATTCAAAGCGCTGTCCAAGCTGCATCTCACCTATGCGGCACCAGTCAGCACAGAAGGCTGCCCTCCGCACGATCACGGGTTGCTATAAAATGTCGCGTATCGATCACCTTCATGCAGAGGCTTCTGTCCTGCCGGTCGCCCCTTACAACAAACTCTTAGGCCAGCGGATCTGGTGGACCTGTTC
The DNA here is from genome assembly GCA_036362985.1 of Ligula intestinalis. Classification (NCBI taxonomy): domain Eukaryota; kingdom Metazoa; phylum Platyhelminthes; class Cestoda; order Diphyllobothriidea; family Diphyllobothriidae; genus Ligula; species Ligula intestinalis. The sequence continues at coordinate 1,284,647 of JAYGXS010000005.1, forward strand.
ACAACCCGGCTATCCGAATCATCATCGTTGTCACGCTCCTGAGCCTAGCCGCAAAGTTTGGCCATTGATTCGAGCTCTCCACAAGGCCACTGTCGCCTCGGCTCTCTCGGATCTACCCGTTGATGGCTCCGCCATCAAGACAGGCTTCCGGCGTCTTCACCAGAGAGCTGTTGGGACCCTGGTCCTTTTGGGTGGCTATCCACATCCAATTGCGGCCACGGAACGAAAGTTCCCGAGGTTTACTCGCTGTACCCTGGCGCAGCTACGCAGGGGCTATTACATGCTCCTTCGCCAGTACCAGCACCTGCTCGATCCGTCCATACTCGACTGCTGTGCCGACTGCGGCATCTAGCCGCATGACTGTGGGCATCTCTTCGACTGCAGCTCCCGGCCAGGCAGCCAACTCAGCCTCGTGGACTGTTGGCTCAAGCCGGCTTAAGTCGCGGCTTTTCTCCGTCTCCCAACTGTACCCAGTTTGGACTCCAGCGTAGACACCCGATCTAACAAGGACTACCGGTCAACCAACCGAATACCGAAGGACAAAAAAACACTTCCATGTGCTGACGGACTGAGTCGAGCCAGACTTTGAGCTGACCCCCACATCGAAGTTTTCAATTGGGTACCGGTTTCGGGTAGAGGGCAGTAACACCGAGCTCGCGAAGTTGACGGCGAAGAACGTGCCCAAACCACCCCAGCCGTCTTTCTTGGATTGCCTGGGATATTCTTGCGATGTTGTCACAGACAGTGCGGACTGCCTCATTTGAAACGAAGTCGGTGTACTTCACTCAAAGGATTTTCCTCAAGCAGTAGTGGTTGAATACTTCCAGTTTCCGTTCATCCTCCACGCGCATAATCGAGCATTCACATCCGTATAGAAGAACAGACCATAAAGATGCACGGCACACGCGGACCTTCGTGGACAGCAACTTCGCTCCGAGGTAGTTGAAACTCTACTTCTTCAAGTTGACAAACACTAATCTCGAGAAGTGTCTTCCTTGGGCAGGCATGCAACATGAAAACACTTTGGCCTTCCCAGCGTTTATAGACAAACCGACAGCCGGTCTTTTTGACTTCGTCATGACACTAGGCAGGGGCGGCAGATGCAGCGCAAGTCTACCATCCATTGAAACAAACTCAGGCCCAAGTCACCGCGTTTGACTTCAGCCTTCTGAAACACGCGGTGGACATCGTCGGATGCGAGGGTCGAACTGTCGTGATGTATCATATGGCGCAACGTTCGTTATCGCCAATAGCAGGCTGACAGGCAGGTGGACAGAATAGGATAGATCAAGATCTCAAACTTAACAGGTGGGATAACGCGACTACTTGACGGATATCTATATATCGCCAACTTCGCGGTGCGGCGGGGACAGGCAACCTTGAGGCCAACAAAGTGCCAAATCAACAACACCCAAAACTAACTCCGACGATGGCAGCTTGCTTGCTTGCTTTCGAAACATACATACATACGAAGAGGTACCGACAAAGACAACGGAGACTATGATGGCCATTTCTGGCTTGTTAGCCGCCACCGGTCAGTCATACCCAATCTCAGAAGTGAAACGCCCGAGATTCGAACCCGCGAACAAGTTGTATTCCCTTTTGCCCTGGAGGTCAGTATAAAGTCCTCGCAGGCAATCGAACAGCGAATTCGTAGCGTTTGATGAAATCGACCAGGCAAGGGAGACCAGAACTCTCAGTTCTGGCTTATTAGCCGTCATCAGCTAGTCATACCCAACCCCAGACGTTACACCAGATAAAAAAGGCCACGGGTTCGAATCTCAGGTGATCCATACCTGAACTTTAAAGCTGGATACATCAATCCGTTGAGAGACGAAATTAAAATTGGGAGCTGGAATTAGAGCGTTTAGGGACGTGCAGAGGACATCGACAGACAAACATTTGGGAACGGAATAGTTTCATTGCAAGCATTTTCGAGACTTGTCCCCCACCTTGTTGTCAGAGTTAGGTGCAGGGAAGGTTAGCGGGGCTTAACAACCGTATACCAAATTCTAAGAAGAGGAAAAATACTACAAAGTAGAAAAATGATCTGTAAGTATCCCTTCTATGATACATGATAGCGTGTACACAGGCGCCTAGGGTGGAGAGCGTCGTACGCATACTACATTGACAGTCCTTTTCTTCAGCTACTACAATTCGCACAGGCGAACAAGAGTGCTTCCTGACCAGTGTTTTAGGTAAGCCATTATCAGAATATTCCCCATGCCTGCTTTTCCAACAGAAACCATACTTTACAAGTGTAGCCACCCTTCGTCATCCACTGCGTCATGGGGTGTAAGAAGGCCATTAGCAAGCATTTACTAGGAGTAAGCATTGCCGACAAAGGCTAGGGAGAACGTGATGGCAATTTCTGGCTCATTAGCCGTCATCAGCTAGCCATACCCAACCCCAAGTGGTGCCCCACCCGAGGCACTCGAACCCGCAATTTTTTGCTCAGAAGTCGAACGCTCTAACCTTTGAGCCGCGCGCTCCTTGTCTTACCGGTTTAGATCGGAAACCAGAAATGACTATTCCAGCCTCTCCGGAGGTCTCTTCAAACTGAGCCACCATTTGTTTCCTCCCACCATTCGTCTATAAATGTTCTTACACATTTGTCGGTTGGCCTACTTCACCTATTATAAAGCGCTGTTCATCCCACTGTGTTTATCTGGACTACGATGAGTCATGAGTGCATGAGGTCACGACGACAGTGCCGTTTTGAAAGCAGTCCAATTTGGCCTACATTTGACGACTTCTCCAAGGACATTTATCGACGATGCCGAAAATTGCAGCAATTGACGATTATGGATTCCTTTTGGTTTTCTTGGTGTCGTGTGTTTGTGTCCCTTATTTTATTCCTTTTGAATGGAGGACGTTTTTGCGGAAAGTTAATGAATTATATTTTCCAAATAACGCGTATATATACAGTAGTCGCCGAAAATCACGTAACATGCTGACACAGGCAAAAGATTGATACTCTTTCGCTAATCGGCATTGAATCAGGTTGTGACATTGATTATCGTGTAGTCTATTGTGAATTCATTTCAGTCATGATAGGGTGCGGGCTTTTTAACCAGCTTCGTTCTGACCACTAACAAAAGGTACCTATTGTAAAAACGGGCTACTTAAGTAGCATGCCTTTTGATCATTTATTTTGACTGCCTTTTTAACTTCAAATATATTTTATGGAAAACGTAAAAGAACAAATTATTTCTTGTACTCTTTAGGTAGCAAATTACGTCTTCTTTAAATTTTATGCCTAAAAAAAGTTATCGTTCGGTTTAAAAAAGTTTCTAAATTGCCGAATAATTTTGAAACCTACAGACTGCTACACTCGAATTTAAGTTTTAAACACTGCGCACTGTGTAGATCCTGATTCAGGAAAAGTACGTTTTTGCCTACAGTTTGAGGAATAAGTCTCATAGTTGTCATAAAATATTGCAATATATATGGAACGTGTTTTATGCGGTATAGGATGCATTAACAAATTGAAGGATACCATGTATTACGAATAAACACTTCACAATTGTAAAAAAAGCTCATAATTAGCAACCCTTTAAAACCAAAAGCTACACTTTCTTTGAGTATAAAATTGAAAGAAGGCGTAATTTGCTATCAAACAAGTACAAGAAATAATTTTTCGTACATGCATTCCATAAAACACATTTGACATTATAAAGGCAGTCAAAATCAATGACAAAAAGGCATACTACTTAAGTAGCTACTTTTAATAGTACATACTTTTACTTAGCGGTCAGAAAGAAGCTCATTAGAAAGCCGGCATCCTGGCGTGACCTAAATATTTTGGGATGAGGCTGTACGATCGTCATTTTTAAAATTATACATAATTAATATGTTTGAATCGAAAAAGCATTTCAAAATTCCCGCATCCTATCAGAATAGGCTACACGATAGTCAGTATGACAACCTGAGTCAATACCGATTAACGAAGGAGTATCAGTCTTTCGCATAAGGCAGTATGTTGCGTGATTTTTCGGCGACTACTGTACATCTCTAGACTACTAGCCACTGTGAAACTGCTGGTGGAGCTCGAGAATGAGCCTCAAGGTAGAGCGCGGGAGGCGGGTCATCCGGCAACGAACATTAATCAACGACGACTTACAAGGAGATTGACCAGCGTGCAGGTTATGGAGCTGCCTGAGGCGACATCTGACAGGGGCATTAGCTGGACATCCATGCAGCCAACATCAGAGAAGGCTGGCTGTTGTCGCACGCCCGAGCCCTCGAGGGGTTGTGGAAGCGGTGAGGGCGGTCGCCGAGCCTCCCTGCCGAGGCCGTCAGAAAGGGACGGTTGCGGTGGCGATGGTGGGCCGAAGGAGGTCGAGGGCGCCAGGGAGGATTCCATATCAAAGGAGGCGGGTGCTGGTTCAAGAGCAGGCGAGGAGGCACAAATTCGTCCTGTCATCTGACGAGTCACCACAGGATTTGCCTGAGGAAGGAAATGACAGGCAGCAGGCAACTGAGAGTGGCAGCATCGATGGTTCAAACTGACTTTTAAAAACATGACAAGGTGCTTGAGGAAGAAGGAGGGTAGGGCACCGGAGCAAGTGTTTTTTTGTAGTATTCTGAGCTTTCGGCATCTTGCGGGAGTCCATCGTCAGAGATAAAGGGCGTCCACGAAAAGCAAGCCAATCAAACGTCATAGGGAAGGGGGGGGTTAGAGGGAGGGAGAAGGGAGGTAGAGGAGGAGGGAAAGTCCACCGTCGGGGATAATAGCTTCCACGAAAAAAAGCAACAGCTGCGGGGTGGGGTAGGAGCCAGTCGAATATCATACGGGAAGAGGGAGGGAGACGGGGGGTTCATTAATCATGACATGACAAGGTACTCAAACAAGCAAGTATTAAGTCGAGGTTTGTCGATATGGTAAGTGTGCTCTCTCAGGAAATGTAAACCGAAATTCGGAAATGTGTTTTCGTTTTGAAAAGACGTGTTGGAATTGCACACCGACCCACGGCTACCATGCGCAGCAGGGTGATGAAAATCAAAGACCAACTTAATCCCAGTGCACAACCTGGAGTATTGTATCGCATCCCATGCCTAAGCTTTCTTTGTAACCAAATCCCTACCAAAATTGTTCTCTATAAAATGGCTACTTAAGTAGCATGGATTTTATCATTAATGTTCGATGCCCTCGTACATTCAAACACAATTTATACACAAAATATGCTAGCTTATTCCTTCTTGTACATATTTCTCAAATGTGAATTTTGGAGAAGACGAACTGGGCACAAAAGGGGATATTTAAGAGCGTGTTTTCTATAAAATACATTAAAATATATAAGGGTCTCGAAGACAAATGATGAAAAAACCATACTGCTGGAGCACTTATTTTTACATAATGGGATTTTTGTAGGCGGCTGGAAAGAATCTCACCCAAAAGCCCGCATTTAGGCATGATTAGGCTGCCCGAAAATTAATATTACAACACTACTTAGATTATTTTTCGAAGCAAAAATACATTTTGGATCCTCGTTTGAAATTCGCGAGGCAGGAAATCTATTGTACATGCCCATCGGGTGCAAATATGCCCGACAGCGGTTTGTCCATCGGGACAAAAGTTTAAGCATTCAGTCAAGGGTAAGCCAGGGTGAGCTGTTCAGAGATCAAAAGGTCAGATTCTTATCATATAAAGGAGTCCAATCGGATGCGAGAACACCATTCTGCCTGGCTAAACCGAGGCGTAGTAGAGTCCATATCTAGCGCGATTTTGACTTACTTTGTTGACAGCAGTCACCGGATAGACGTCAATCAAGAGTTCCGAATTATCCGTAAAGTGTCAACGAAACACCCCAAGTTTCCGCTTCACTTGTACTTTGTACTTGTTACGGCTGCAATCACGCCTGATCTAGCCGGCCTCAATGATGTCATAGATGGTACCTTTCAACGCGTGACGATTGGCGGCAGCGCATCTGGAAAAGCTCCACCCAGTCCCTTCTCCGCTAGTATCCACCACCCGTGGGCACGCCAGGTAGCCAGTAGGTAAGCTAACGGGAAGCTGGCTTAACGGATACTAGGCTTCACTGGATACTTACGACCACAGAGGCAGCCGCCATACGGCTCACTAACCCGATTTTGTGAGCGCAAAATGAATTTATAGAGGCACTGAGGCTCCCTTGGCCGAAGATTAACTCAACATGCATCCTCATGCCCCATACCGTTTCGCGAGACAGCGAAGAGACGACGATATGAATTAACTATCGGACCGTTTTTTCTTTCCCTTTGATATGACTGAAATCTGATCCCTTGATCTCTAAACACCTCTGCCCTTACTTACTGTTGATTAGATCCTTAAACGTTGGTCACTCTACCCTCCCTTATATTATTGCAATTGCCTGATGATGAATACTGTAAAACGTGTGTTTGTCAGACTTGACTTCTCGAATACTTACATGGGTATGTAGGAGGAATTTATTATTGTATTTTGGGAAGCAAGATAGCAAGCAGAAACGTGGAGAACATTGTCAATCATAGTCGAGTTATCCTGTCTTTTCACAATCCTCTGCTTCCGTCATGGTCAGGTCAGAGTGCATAAACGCACTCATCCACATAATAATTATTAACAACAACGTTCAGGAAAAGTACATTTTAGTTACTGTGGACTTTCCAACGCATACACGCAGGTGGCAGATGCTGCAGCCCGCTAAGCCAAAGGTCAGCTGGCAAGCAGACGAATCAATGACCGCAGAAAACAGCCGTGGTAAATGAACGCGTGCCTGAGGTCGGCCAACCCCAGTAAAGTAGCACTACGCAGGATGGCCCTCATCCAATGAGGCTTCAGCTGCTGTAGTTGGCGCAATCCTGGAGCCTGGCACACCAGAGCGGTGGGATGGCAGAAAAGAAAACCATCCCTCCACCTGCAATTGTCGTCGGGTATTTGAGTTCCCGATTTGTACGTGTGTTGTGGTAGCAAAAAATGATTTCGATATTCGTTGTTACCCCCTTTTTGGCCCATTCACTTTTCTTTACGTCTGAAAACGAAGCGGGGCTCCAGCTTCGAAAATTCAACGAATAAACCATCTTTCCCACAGTGCTTTCTCAACATAAATGATATCTCAGTTTGTTGGCGAGGCCAATTGTCCTGAGCCATGAGGTGTTGCATAGTTTTTTTAAGCAGTGAAAAACTCCTTGGGATTTTTAACAAGAAAAATTGTCGCTCTTGCCGGGGAGCATCTGATGGGGTATAGCGTTTAGGAGGAAAACGTCCGGCCTTGGGGGGAGGGGGGCATTGCAGAGGTTCCCGGGATCATCACCGAGTGCGGAAGATGCGGGCTGATACCTCCTTGCAAATTGCAGAGTCTGCCGACAAGGTTGGAAAAACCGAACGATCCACCCAGATCGCTGACAGTCCACTGCGGGTCGAACCAAGGGTGGGTGTTTAGGCAGCCAGGTTTGGCTGATGCGATCGCTGATGGGGTCATCTCGGTATGCAGATAGCCAAATACGGAAGACCGCGGAGACCTTCGCATGGGATTAATGGTAAGAGAACCTAGTGATCTGAAGATGTACAGAAGTAATGGAGAAGAGTTTGGATAACATTTGACAGTCGGATAAGGATGCGCCTGCACCCGTGAGGGGCAGCGTCCAAAGTGTGTGTGTGGTAGTCTTCATCGTGCGGTCCTGTCTGAGTCAGCCTTGAAGGTGATTGACCAGACTGGGGTATGCAGACACTAGTGCTTGCACATTGCGAATGCGCATACACCCAGAGTTGGGTCACTACATATAATCCCATCATCAAGAATGGTGATTGTCATGATTACTCGAACATTTTGCGGTGAGGGTGAATTACGCAAACTGGCTAGTTGTGGTTCAAGCTGTCAAGCTGGCAGAGGCGAAAGTCTTCGTGGGCGGGAATTTGTCGGATCCCTGATTCTCCGCTGTGCAGTCCATTTTCAAATGCAGCAATCCATTCCCCGCTCTTTGCCACCCTCCGACTTTGCCTGTTAAACGCGCGGCCGAGCGCTGCCTCCAATGGCAGAATTGACAAGACTTATGCACCTGGTTAATGATCCGGCTGGCTGCCACAAATAACGGCGAAATGGCGACCAGGCCGTTTCGCACTAATTACCATCAACGGTGGAAGCTGTGTGTTGCGCAGAAGCGATATGCCATAAATTCTTAGCACTTTGTGCGTCTATCGTCCTGCTCTGTTTCAGGCGCCACATCTCCCTCATTGATTGACAGCCCTAATGGCAATGTTCCGGAACCAAAGGTTAAAGTGGTTCCAGTGGAACCAAAGGTCCCACTTTGGTCCCACTGCGCCGTGATTGCGTATATGGGCGGTATTCCGTGCACTGGCCCGTGTAGTCTACAAGCTGTCATCGAAATCGATGGACGAACACCCATATGCAAGCTCCCACGTCCACCTGAGAAAAACCCTAAGCGCGTGCACGCCTCCTGCATTTGCTACCTCCCCCTCGCCAAATGCGGCGCCTGGATCGATGCCTTGCTCAGGCAACTTTTGCCGGCGGGTCGAAACAAGGGTGGGCGTTTAGACCGCCAGGTTCGACTGATACGGCTTAACTTCGTTTTGGATTAAGCAGGGAACTATGGTCTTGGCTGGAGCTGCTGAGGGTCAGTGACGCTTGAGAGGCAATTTCTCGGCCAATAACCATGGATTTGGGTGAGGAAAATCAACTAAAGCGTGCCTACCAACGCCGCAACAAGTTTTATCTTTCATAACCTGCGGTCACGTAATGGCACACAGTCGAAGCCCTGATACTGATTCCAACTCCATAGTACAGAGCAGGAGCCAAGACCATGCGGGTAGCGCATGTTTACCCTAGTGACCGCCGCTAGTTCTGTTGTCTCAAGAACTCTGTTCAACTGGGTGAAGGAACGGGCTTTTCGGCACGCGTTGCCAGACCACCCCGGTGTTAGGACAGATTTCAGGACACGACCACCTGGATGGCGATTCTCTCTACAGGCTGGAGCTTTGCGAAAGCAGCCGAAGACAAGGACAATCTCCGGCAGTTTCGCGCTTGGGAGCGTCTCCCCAGGCATGGTTAGTGGGCAGGTTTTAAAATCGTCAGTCGAACGTTTTGCCGAACGGGTAAAAACTGCAATATCCTATTGGAAAAGTCAAGGGCACGGGTCTTTTGGCCGAATCCGTGGAAGCTCCTGCAATCAGCGTGGGTGCGGCCTGAAGGTTAAACCTTAGTATACGGCGTACCAATCAACGAAACTCGTTAACACCGATGTGGGAGGGATAGAGACATGGATCGACAAATTAAATTATGCCGTTTGCCTGAAGGCATTTTCCTTGTGGTGCTCACGTTGCATTTCCCGAATTGCGTCTACGGGAAATGTATCTAGCTGATTAGTAGATCAATCCAGTAAAAACGCCTACTTGTTTTCCCACTGAGATATCTTGGTCAAAATGCAGAAGACGAAAAGGCTCGGGGTCTAACAGCTCGTGTGTATGTGGTTCTGACTGGCAACCGCACCTGGAATACTGAAAGAGGAAATGGACTGTGAAAGTGGATCACCGGTACAGTTTGGATAATACGGTCGTTGGTTTAAATATTTGGCAAGCTAGTTAGCCTGAAATGGCTCCGGATTTCGCCGTAAATGGAAAACCACGGACAACAGTCGCCGGCCGGACGAACCTGTGGCGGAGAGCCACAACATCTCCGCCCTTCGTTCTCCGAAGCCCGCTGCTCCAACGTCATGTGCCTTTGCAAGCGCCTGTTCCACTTGGTGACCTGAAGACCACTTGACCGACTTCCACTCGCAGACATACGTGCGCACACACGCACACGCGTGCCACAGTAGTCGCGGCTTCCTAAGGACCACTTCACACACCACCTCTTTGACCAACGCAGCAGGGGGCCTTTGCAGGCGATATCCGCTCGGGCGATTGCAACATACCAATGACAGAACACTTGATCTCGCTTGACGGTCATGTAAAAGCAACCGTCATCACCCCACACAACACACAGTCAACTCTCTCAGGCCTGGCTGGACGCAGTCAGAACCGGCACTGGGAGTTTTGTATACAACAAACCCCTCATTCTGGTGACTCTTGCCTTTAACCTCCAACCTAGGAATCGACCTGATGATCGTAGTGATCCGAGTACAATCATTACTTAGACCGCTGCAAACCCTTCATGATGAGGTTAGACATGAAATCAATTATTGGTGCATTCAGTAGTGCGGCCAAAGCAGTCAGTACAGACTTAAAGCGCAGTCACTCACCCCAGCCGTGGACGGCGGACCGATGTCCTGTTGAGGGTTTGTTCTGCGGAGACAGAGCATTGAAGGAGGACTCGAGGAGACAATTTCACCTGTGTAGAGGCCCCAGGGATCTGACGGTTGGCCAAAGGAGTTCCACTGCCCCAAGCGGTTCTCATTGTGACCCCTGAAAGACGAAAAAAAAACAAAAATGCGTTGCGTTTATTCCACATAAAAGAAGTTGTCTTTTAATGTGTAGATGAACTGTTTAATTATTTTCTGGACCAGGATCGAACGTACTGGAATATATGGCGCAAATGCAATGTTCCGCTGATAGCGAGAGGTAAGGCAATGAACTCCTAAACCTAACCAATTGGGGCATTTACTGATGGGAACCATAAATGGCTGTCTTCCGCCAAGGGTGCCCCTAAAACCGTTGTGCTTGAACCGATGTAACCGCGAGCAGCAATGAACCTCGGGAATGGCTGTTACACTAAGACATTAGTCAAATAGCGAAACGTTATAATCTTCGTTGCACAGACTTAACAGATGGGTAGAAATTCACACAAGAAACGAGAAACGGGAATGAAGCGCCCAATTAAGTCCTGTATCCCATTTCCATTGATTCCCGCCAAAAAAGGAAGGCAAGCCAATTTTGTCGAATCTTTCTTCAGCAGAGTAAGTCGGACATGGTTCTGATTTACCACTTCCATATCCTGACGGACTAAATCGAGCC
>JAYGXS010000005.1:1305573-1356009 GCA_036362985.1 Ligula intestinalis
CAACAGGAGCTAATCGGATCAATTATCAAGTAAGTGAGTAAGGGAAGAAGACGGTGAGCCTGCAAATTTTCGTATCAGGTATGTCTGCGTTACTGTCTACAACAGGCTTTTAAGACCATTCGATATTCCTTCAGACATTCAACAAAGACGCGACCCCTCTTTTGTCATTTCTGGTTACGTAGTTGACTGGTTTGAGAACATTTGTACAGCATTTCCAACTGGCACCGGGGCAGCGACCAAGAAACCTTAATTAGGTAGCGATATGCTACTTAGGCATCCAAACTATGAGAGGCTAAGTAGGGTGGCCGAATTAGCAAAGACTTGAAACTGACTAGTCTATCCATAAACGGTGGAAAACGCACAATTTTGAGCTAAATTTCACGTTCAATGCAACGCCATGCAACTTCGCAGGCAGCTAGAGACCCTTCCCGCGCGCTTCCAAATAATTACTGTTGCCAAAGGGCCAAATAAACACACTACCTCTCGGTCAATGAAGCAGAGGCAGTGCAACATATCGATCTTACACCACTTAAATTTGCTCGACAATCATACCAAAGCAGCTGCCACCTCCCTCTCGGGCACGACTGGACGCAGTCAACACAAGCTCTGGCTTTGCCAGTGGCTACTACTGGCTGGAACAGCAATGTAGGGTTCTGTGCATAATAAAATCCTCATTGTCTGTCTGTCTTTTTCCAACAATCCAATTATTGTAGTGCTATAAGCATACCTTCTACTTATCCACTACAATTATCCGATGGCTCTCGGCTAGTCACTAAACCAACGACAAATAACACCATTGCCTAAACTGATGCTAAGTCTAAGGCCTTCACGGGTCTTCGAGACTGTCAATGAAGCTCTTCCGATAGTTTCTCAATCGCAAAGCCCAACGCTAAGTTGGAATTTGTCCTCCATGTTAGGACGGCCTAACGAACAGCCTTAGCAAGCAGTAGCTTGCAAGCCATGGCCGCACTCCAAGCAGGCTATCGATCGGCCTACACGGGTGAACGTACACAATCTGTCAATCGATCGATAATTCAGAATTCAAACTACAGTCATCCACTGAGCCAACAACCAATGGGACCGGCCAATATTTAAGAAGGGAAACTGATAAATTCGTGGACCTATCTTACGTTCGTTTCCCTAAATTTGTTGTACCTCCAACACTCAAGGACTTCTGCTTTCTGCGCACTTCTTGTCGTATTCTCTCCTTGAGGGCTCACATGAGGTGTGGTTAGACGGTGAATATTTCGGCCTGGGCCTCCGTTACAACAATTAGGCGACGTATTTCGTGGTGATATCTCGGCCTGGGCCTCCGTTACAACACTCCAGACCTCTGTGATTTGAATGCTCAGCTATATGCAGACGAAAAGAGTTAAAACGGGGGCTTTCTGTTATTTTTGCCAGAAAATGATTTCTATAAATGAGACAGTTCGAACACGATGGCGCATCATCTTGGCAGTTCAGAAGGAGGTGAGTGATATAGACTATTTTTCATCTAGTTAATTGTGAGACCATCACATCACGGGAGGCGAAAAAGATGTCAGCCATGGTCTGCCGACATGTCGAAATGCTTCCCGGGTTTCCGATATTTAGCCTTCGCATGAAGAGAAGGCAGTGAAGTGAACTTATACAGAATTTGTGCACATGACGACGCACTATCACATGCAACACCACTGAGGTTCAACAGTCCGGATATGATCACTGCCCCCTACCCCCAGGCACAGTTACTCACAGAGAGCAACTAATGCTATCTTTTATAATATTACGAAACTGCGCACCTAGATTTTTAATCAAAAGTTTCGCATAAATAGCTATTTTTAATTCCGTATAAGTGGAGAACTGGTGCAGCTTAAGAGCTCTCGGAGCACATTGGAGCTATTGCATTTATATGGGTACATGTGGTCCCACATATGGTTAGTGAGTGCAGCTTCGATGCTAACATTAAAACCCTTCAACATTTTCGAAGAGGGAGGTGGCAGTACATACTTTTACAGATAAAAATGATAAAGTTGATTGACACAAAACAGAGGACGTTCAACTATTATATTAGTAAACAGCCACGGGCAAGTGGTGCTGCCTTCAGGGTCTAGTGTCGCGACCGGGTTAGAGTGAATTTATCAGTATCAAGAACGCACATACCGAAAAGAGCATATCAAAAGAAAGGAATACCTGTACAACCTTAACATAAATTCCCTCCAAGTAAACAGCTGAATGATTTAGAACGCACCTGTTAGAAGTAGGAACTAGAGGGCTGGGTTCCCTGGCAGGATATAGAGAGCCGGAAGCAACGGCCACTGGATCAAGATGAAACGGGGGGGACTGAAAGTGCAAGTCCATGTTAGCGTTTTCCCGGCTATTGTCTTGATACGAGGAAAAACTGTCAATGGCATTCTGCGGAGCATCTTGTTCCTCGTCAGAGGTATTAGCAGATCCGGGATAGACATCCAAATCGATAAAATCATCAGAAACAGGCAAAGACGGAGGAGCGTAGACGCCCTGTATGACAGGTGGATTGTCACGGGGAACCCATCGGAGAAGTGGACCATCACTAATAGAGGCTGAATTATGCTCCTGTTCCATATTATTTGAATCCAAAAACGACGTAGACATGGTGTGGGGAACAAAGGACTCAGTTGACGGTCCAGTGCTGGAAGTTGGTGCGTCGTTGGCTCCTGCTGACTGCTCAATGCCATCATGTGATAATATTCCTGAAAAGTGATTATGCGGACCGTGCAAATTGTCCGCCGATTGAGTTCTATTCGGCGGCGATGAGGTTTGCATCACATAGAAAGTCCAGAGAATGACATCAGCGTTAGTACTTCAAAGGAAGTTTGTGTTCAGAGGGATGTAATCCAGACTAACAAGAAACCTGTATCGAATTTTTTTAAGAAAAGTCATGCATGCTAAATAGAGTCAATCATAAAAGTTGACAGGTAGGTCAAAAACTAAAGCAATAAAATAGCTCTTTTGGCCACATTGATGTGACAGCAAAGGTGAGCTTTGTGAGACCAAAATTTCAATCCTCCGTGAGCTTTTCCGCTCAGGAATTATCTCTTTCGAATAAAACGTAGGAAAGCTAAAGGGCGAAGACACGATCCAGGATATCGCCTACATGGAAAATCAACTGAAACAAAGAAATCATGTTAGACAACGAGGTTTGACCGTAAGGAAACTATTTTATGCCCTCAGAAGTACAGGCTCTACGAGCGTTAAGTAAGTAATTAATACCAGAGTGTCACTTCTGGTGGCTAGCCGTAACCGAGGCCATCTGACTGCTATTCACTGGCAGTCGACGAGGAAGAAAAATATGGACGAAATAAGCCTCTAAATACCCTCCTAATCACTCCCGTCAGACGGGGGCTGAACCGTAACTCTTGTGAAATCCCGGATCACATGTCGTATATGACACCTGCAGAGCGACTGCTTAGCTCTGTCAGCCGCTGTGCTCGAGTTCGTCTCGTCCTGGTTGGTAAAGGAGAATGTTCTGCAGGTGCTGTGAAATTCTGGCATCACTATCAACTAATTCATACAAGAGACATTTTCCTGCACTCTTCATGCTGGAAAGCATACGGTGGACACCTTCACATGTGGCTGTGGAAATGTGAATTATTTTCGAGAACTCGTCCACTCAGTGTCTGCAGAATGGGCGCTTTTTTAGATACGCATTTCAGGAAGTGATGCCATTAGGCCTTCTTTCCGAACGATCATATTAACATTTATTGCTAGTAAAACATGAAAAAATAAGTAACCTTGAAGGCATTTATCGGTTGCCAATTATTTTTACCCCTCAAAGGCAATAACTAAACAATGCCATAGACAAACAGCCATATTAAGCGTACTATGATACTTTATACCCCAAACTGAGCCCATGTCTGATTAAAAATTTAGCAATTTGGAGCATTTAAACCAATTAAATAATGTAGGATTTATTTAAAGGTAATGGACATTCGGCAGATTTTTTCCTGGGTTGACGAAATAACGCTGATGGAAGGCCCAAAAGTAAATCGCTCGCAAGGCCAGAAAAACGCATAAAGGCGAGGTGAATCGGGTGCTCACGGCAGGTGTTGGTGATGAATTCGTTCAAACTAACGAGAAAAACTTACCTTATCAACCACGCATTGTCTTCTGACTATTTTTGCGCTAGTAAAGAGCAAGTCATTGGTAAAAGTTCAACGTCAAATTGTGGTGGAAAAGTATGAGCCGTGAATCAAAAATTGGCGAGTTTTCGTTAGCTCGCATAGCCGCGAAGACATGAGCCGGGCGCCTAACTCAAATATATGACATAGTTGACGGCTATACCAGCTGAAAAAAATATAAATATTCGATGTCTTTTGCTTGGAGAGCGTACGAGAAAGACATCGAATGCAGTTCGTTTCCGAACCATCTGTTTCATGTATGTGAGCTACGCGCTCGACCCGTATCCTCACTCCTGTGGGCGTTCACGCCAGTAGCT
The DNA here is from genome assembly GCA_036362985.1 of Ligula intestinalis. NCBI lineage: Eukaryota > Metazoa > Platyhelminthes > Cestoda > Diphyllobothriidea > Diphyllobothriidae > Ligula > Ligula intestinalis. The sequence continues at coordinate 1,310,027 of JAYGXS010000005.1, forward strand.
AAATCCAAACTTGCAGATTGAGTAGGTTTTGCGAAAAACATTACCAGGACACGAGTAATTAAGGAATGACATTTGCTACGCTTCTATTGTTCGGGAGGGAAGCCTATGAAAAATGGAGCAAGTCGCGTGTTTTTTTAATATTTTGTGCAAGATCAACTATCGTAGAAATTATATAAGGTGTTAGACAAGAACTATTAAAATAATCAGAAATTTGTATTTTGCTCCGAAAACTGTTGATGCTCAAAGAAAAGAAATAAACAGAAATGGGTCTTGTCTCTCATTGAAAACAATTTGGCCATAAGCACAAACCTTGCAATCGTTCATGACGTGGTTTGATCACAAGCAAATAGGTAGGGACTACCTAGACGTAAAGACAACTTAGCTGATTTGAATTTAATTTCGTAGAAGTTCGGTTAACGACTCTTGAAAGTTATACTATATGTAAAAACAAAGGCCGCTTTTATTTCAAGAGGCTTCTTCGCATAGACACATGGAGTGTAAAATTTGTTATGTAGTATAATACAACAGATTCGCACTCTGCAATTGGCAGAGGAAATCTGGCGTCACTAGATGGTGGGGGCATTTTGACTGGCTGTGATGCTGCCTGTCCTAATGCAAGAAGTCAACCACACCATCACTCATTTAGCCCCCTCCCCCCGCAGGTGATTCGCACCATTCCTAAGTCCAAACATATCCTGTCTGCTTCCGGGCCTTAACCCTTTTATCTACTCGTAAGGCAGCTGCGTCCCAGAGCCAACAACTGCAACAAAAATCGATAATCCCAAGGCTTCCCGAGCACGGTCTTTATCGCAAACCGGTGACGCCGGTTAATTGATATGCCTGCTTGCTCGTCAGCATTAAGGGCACGCCCTAGCCGGCTAGGCTAAAAACGACTATAGGTACCTGTCCCCCTTTTTGCAGATGGAATTTTTATGCGAAATATGCAAATAATTTTGTAGATAACTTTGTTATCGGGAAATGATAATTATCACATTAATATGAGTGCAACGCAGTACGTACAGCATATTTAATTTTCATTTTGAATCAAACTCGAGTCCATGGAAATATATTTTATCATTTATGTCAGACTATTTCGATAGAACAAGTTTCCTCGCGTCTTTTACTAATTTAAATTATTACTAATTTAAATTAGTAAAAGACGAGAGGAAACTTGTTCTATCGAAATAGTCTGACATCAATGATCAAAGATATTTTCGTGGACTCGCGTTTGATTCAAAATGAAAAACAAATACTGGATAAGACGGATGAGCTGAAAGGGTTTGAGAACAATATTGCAATGCTGTCGACGTTCCATCGTATGACTCAGAAGAAAGTATTTGGGTGAATTTCAAAAAGTTAACTTTAAACAAAACGGAATTTTATAATTTTTCAGGAAAATTAAGTTTGAGGAAAAATACAATTCCATGACGTAAAAATACACGAAAGGCAGACAACAGCATATTACATGCGACGGGTTTTCCACAGACAAATTCGACAATGGCGCGTTCCAATCGAAGTTTTTGCAGTTTTGTTATTGTAAACCGTCGCTATATATCCGTCCATTACGTTCCTTTTGTGCACCTGTATTTCTAGATACGCTTATTTGGATGTACGGATATATAAACATGACAGCCAAATTCAACGTTTGTTGAGGAATCTTCTGTTTTCGCCGTTGTATTTTCAATTTCAAATTCAATATATTTAAGACAAAGGGCCCAAGGCCCGGAGAAGTCCATTTAAAGATAGTTCAAGACAGAAAAATAAACTCAAACAGAATGGCGATCCTCGAAATGAAGAGGGAACTGCTGACTGGTTGAGTAGATGTTGTTATCCGCGGCCCTAAGAAAAAAGGCATCAAGGCGTCTTTCGAAACTGGGCACCGAAATTGCTTGGACAATATCTTCACTCAGCGAGTTCCAGACTTTGATGACCAGACGGGAAAACCAGAAGTTCTGAGGCAGATGGTCTGAGCGTTGCTAGACTAGGCGAAAGGAGTGGCCTCGGGTGTGTAGGGGCTTTATCACTACAAATATACAAAACGTCTTAGCAAATACGCAATGGAAAACTTTCGAGGGTAGACTAACTGCTAATAAGGGATTTACTAGACTATTCTAGTGGAAAAGTCGTAAAATCCAGTAAAGAGATTGACGATGAAGATTAGAAATGATACAACTCACTTAGATCCTTCACGATCCTAGTCGGCAGTAGTCAAGTAGTCGACTTGCCAAAGGATACTCTGCGAGGATTGGGATCCAAGTTTGTTGGGCTGCGAGTTGCAAAAATGGAGAGAAAACTCGTTCGCAAATTGTCGCTGGATTTTCCTGGAGCCCGGAAGTGATCACCGGAAAGGTGTCGTTGAAGGGCAAAATAAACAGCGGCAGGTGAGGAGAGAGTTGAGCCATGGAGGGTGATTAGCAAGATAGTTGCTAGCACGCGTCAAAACCGAAAGTGTATACGTGTGTTGTATTTAGTTTTAACAAAATTGGTTATTGATAAATTTAAACAACACATAAGTAGGGCCAAGAGCCCACAGGTGCGAGCGTCGTAATTTCTAATGATGATCCAATCCATCTCTGGGTAGTGTTTGAGCACAACCAAGCGGAACAGAAAAATAAGATCCCCTCGACGTCGACGATGCTGCAGAGAAAACAATTCTAAGCTGCGAAGACGCGTTTCATATGGAAGTCCACGGAGTTTTGAGACTTAACTTTTCCGAACAGCTTTCTCCCTGACTCCGAGAAAGGACCATCGGAAATTAAGTAGATCCTCTTAAAACTATTTTCTCTGCCTCGTGTCCCATGGGGACCTAGACATTTCCATTAACCACAGCTCAATCAAACGGAGACACGTGGACGTACTCATTCTAACCTGCTGCCATTTCGCTGGTTACTAGCCAGCATCAGACTTCCTACACTTACTTCTACCGTACTTCTGCGTCTTACCTTTCTAAGCAGTATTTTTCTCGTACATGTTTTCTGAAAATGGAGGCTCGTTTAACCCTGCGTCCATTTTCACTGTAAGAGTTTTTTTTAACTGCCTTCGATTTTAAGTTTTTAAGTTCACAATTAGCTGCAAAACATTGCTAAATATCGCCACAAAAGAACCATTTCTGCTGACATTATTACGCCTTTCTGCGTTTATCTGCGCACATTGTCAAATGCGTTTTTGATTTATTAATTTTTATGAAACTAATTTTAGATGGACGGTGCCGTTCTGGCGCTTGCAAATACAAATTCCAAATTGCTGAACTCGGAGCCTAGAACTGGTAGCAAATAATAAGGTGTAATAATAAGGTTTATTTGTAAGGCACATCTTTGGCGCCGTCAAAAACCTCGGAATGCAGGAAAAAACCTAACCCAAACCCCTTCTTTCGCAGTGACTATTGTATTTCTTTTGGTCTTTTGCTAGGTCAATAGTGTGCGAAAAAAGGAGTTTGTTTTAAGTGAAAAAAACCTGACTTCTAAGCTAAAATACTAAAAAAACACAAAATAAAATAACTATGCATTGTACATGTTACGGTTTTATAGTAAGAATACTTGGGTTCTGGAAAAACTGTCATGTCTTTTAACTGAGGTATACTTAGCCGCGGTCAGTTTGGACACGAAAAAAATCAGCTGAGGACATCGCATCTTCCGTTGTATTATCCAGAGAACAATGAGATTGATCCTTGTTTTAATTACGTCGGCGTGGTGACTTTGAGTCTAGTCCAGGATGTTGTAGGTGGTGTGACCTCGCAGGTAAAGTGGTGTATTGGTTGTCCCCTCCCTAGTAGTGGTCTTCAGCCCCACCCTCCCTAGTCGACAGTTGTGAATAACAGTTGCCCTTCCTGCGAGGGTCCCACGAAGTGTTTTCTTTCCCCGGTGGTAGTCTCCAGCTCCACCTTCCCCAGATTGTTTTCTTCGGATACGTGTTCGCTTGTATGACAGTTTCTTATCGTTATTATTCTTCTGTACTCGTAATAAATATGTGTGTCTTAACACTTGGCCTCGGCTTATGATCTCGATGAGTGACTGTTCCTGTGATCGAGCACTCTAGTGGAATTACAGTGTGTGGAGTCAGCCAGAAGACAACGGACGTAGACGAACGACAGAGTACCGGCTATAATCAGGAAGAAGATACGCTACCAAAGGACAACAGGGCGCTGGGGCGTTACACCGTATATATGGGTTTGCTCGATACGGAGATTACAATCGTTGTCCATTGGCAGAAGTTTGATAATTAGATGGGACGTTGCAGATGTCTGAGGTGGGTCGAGGCAGCTGCGAAGCACCATCGGCAGAAGACACTTGGGCTGTCGTTTGTCGAATATCTAAGTGAGATTGAGATTTACATTATTAGAATTTATACTCGGGAACGTAGTAACGGAAGGACCGCGGAAAGTACAGTTACTGTCAGAGTTTTTCAGATCGGCGTTTACGATGGAATCCCCCGACGATAATTTGGGAGTAGAAGTGGGCGAAGGTACAGCCGTTATTGAAACTGTTACCTTTTCTGTCGCAGACGTAAGACATGTCCTCAGTCACATCAAACCAGACAAGTCTCCTGGACCGGATGGGATCCCTGGACTGATACTTAAAGAACTGTCGACCGAGCTAGCGGTGCCTCTTTCAATTCTGTTCGAGCTTTCCATGCTAACAGGGGACTTGCCTTTGCAATGGAAGACGGCCAACATCGTACCGTTATATAAGGGAGGTAGCAAGATGTCTACAAACAGCTTTCGGCCCATAAGCTTGACTTGCCTTTCCTGCAAAATGATGGAGGTCCTTGTGAAGCAGGCCATACTAAGATTTTGCGATGAAAGTGACATCATACAAAATTTTCAACATGGCTTTCGGCAAGGGCGCTCCTGCCTTTCAAATTTACTGACTTCAATTGAGGCCTGGACAAGTGCTTTAGAAGAGGGCTTCGAAGTGGACGTAGTGTACATCGATTTCCGCAAAGCCTTTGACAGCGTGCCCCATCAACGCCTTTTGCACAAACTGAGCGTTCTTGGCATCAAGGGAAAAATTTTGGACTGGATCAGGTCATTTTTAGTCGGTCGAAAACAACGCGTTTGCATCGGGGAGGATAAATCGGACTGGGTTGACGTAGTTAGTGGGGTTCCTCAAGGCTCCGTTCTCGGTCCTCTACTCTTCATTCTCTATGTAAATGACAGCCTTCAAGAACTGGACTGCGGTAAAATCATGTTCGCCGATGACGTTAAACTCTGGCAGGTCATTAAGCGCCCAAGCGACCGAGATGCTCTGCAAAATAATCTTTGCAAATTGCAGACTTGGTCTGAGAGATGGCTGCTGGATTTCAATGTGCAAAAGTGTGCCGTCCTCCACCTGCGTCCAACAAACTACCCTATCCCCCAGAGCAGCAGGACATATCACTTGAAAAATATCCAAATTCCCGTAGCATCTACGCAAAAAGACCTCGGCATTTGGATACAGAGTAATCTGAAGCCCTCATTACAGTCTGTCAAAGCTGCAAATAAAGCCACGGGATTGCTGCACGCTATCAAAAGGGCGTTTCTAGCCTTCGATGAAGATCTCTTTGGCAGAGTGTACGGCACATTTGTTCGGCCACACCTAGAGTATGGCATACAGGCGTGGCGGCCATGGCTAGCAAAGGACACAGCATGTCTGGAGAAAGTGCAGCGTCGGGCAACAAAGCTAGTAAGAGGTCTAAAAAACCACACTTACATAGATAGAATGGCATGCCATAATTTATTCCCTCTGCATTACACGCAACAAAGAGGGGATCTTATCCTAGTTTACAAGATAATAAACGGTCTTGAGAAAGGATTACGCTTCGAAGACATGTTTCAGTGGCACCTCTCGCCTCATCTCCGTGGGCACACAATGAAGCTGCGCACGAAAATGTCCAAGCTAAACCTCCGCTCTGAATTCTTCACGCAACGTGTCATACAACAGTGGAATAACCTTCCACAGTCAGTCGTGGAGGCAACTTCCCTTCAAATGTACAAACAGCGCTTGGATAATTACATGCGTCCCCTCTCCTCTCTCCAAGTCTGAACTCTAAAAACCAGACATATATTGTAAAAAACAATGCTACTCTCCTCCCTCCAAGTCTGACCTCTAAAAAAACCAGACATATATTGTAAAAAACAATGCTACTCACTGTTTGCCAATACTATGTTAGAAGTGGTAAATTTACACATGCTACATAGGGTTTTCAAAGGCATTGCCTATTATCCTCACCAAATAAACTGAAATAAACTTCTGATACATTATAAGAGGAAAAAATATATATTTTAGTATAGTTGTAGAGAAAGTATTTTTCTTTCATAATATTTTTTTATAAACATTGCGATATTAGTCGAAGAATATTGCAATGGATAAACAGTTTTTATTTTATTTTTATTTTTAAGGATTGGAAAAGGAGGCAAGGTACAATTTTGCTTAAGCTTTGATTTGATCAGCGTTGGAAACCGTCGACTGGAAAGCCTCCAGCAGTGGCCAGTTTTCTCCAAAATGTGCGGGAACTCTCCTGGACCGTTAGATCCCTTTTGGTCCGAATTGGACGTCAAAGAACTTGTAAGCTAAGTGTCCTATTTTGTTGAGAAATAAATACGTCATGTCATTTGAGAAGAACTGCTTGGTCTTTCTTCTAAATTCGGCTAAACTGAGGTTTTTGCGAATATCGTTGGGTAGGGCATTCCATATGATCGCATATCTTATGGTGTAGAAATTTGATCGCTGGGCCATCCTAGCTTTAGCTTTATGAATTGTATGCTAGTTGTTTCTAGTGGAACGGAAACCGTTTTGATTTGTTAACATATTATTGCTAAGGATGTTGTGATTATGTGTCACTTTAAATAGGAAAGTTAAACCATTTTTGAGTCGCCTTTGCCAGAGGAATTTAAGACCATATCTATTGTACATTACTGTATAGGAGTCTCGGGCGTCATCGCGTTTACACAGAACTCTGGTAAACCTTCGCTGGATTTTTTCTTGTTTCCTTCTGTCATCTGATGACATGGTACCGAAAAATATTGAGCAGTAATCTAGAATAGGTAAAACGAACATTTTGTAAAATTAAGTCTTACGTGTAATTGATGTGAAATTTTTACTTATGAAGCCATATAGTCGATTGGCTTTTGGTGCGATTTGTTTAACATGTGGGGAAAAGTCAAGAGTATTAGAATAGCTAAGACCTAAATCTTTTAAAGATGTTAGCTCTTTTATTTCTTGACCACTAAACATTATGGGCGGAAGTTTTAGTGGTCCAAAAATCATGAGATGACATTTTGTTGGTGAAAACGGCATTTGCCACTGAACACTCCAGTCGTTTAGTTTTTGAAGGTCTTATTCAATTGTTCTATGCACATTTCTTATCGAATGTTTGTTATAGGCATATGCGAGTTTTAAGTCATCTGCATATAAAAATATTTAAGCAGAGGTTGATATCGTGGCTAACTCATGAATGTCAATGAGAAATATGAGGGGACCTAGGATAGTGCCTTGAAAAACACCACTGCTTATATGAGCTGGTTCTGATACTATATTTCGAAGTTGTACTACTTGGAATCGGTTTTGAAGATAGGATTTGAGGAAATCAAGGAGGGGTGGCCGAATCCCGTGACTTACTAGCTTCACGATCAGTCTTTTATGGGGAACTTTGTCAAAGCCTTTTTTTAGATCACAGTAAATTGTAGCTACCGTGTTCCCATCATCTCGATTTCTGGAAACGAATTCCAAGAAAGTGAGAACGCAGGTCTGACATGACTTTTTATGTAAAAAGGCATGTTGAGAGGGAGGTAGGAGGTTTACATTCGTCAGATGGTCTAATATTTGGTTATCAATTATTGTTTCTAAGATTTTTGCTAAAACCGATGTTCGGTGAACACCACGATAATTTTGGGCATTGGACCGATTTCCGTTTTTGTAAATTGGGGTGATACATGATTTTTTTCCATATTTCTGGATAAGTACCATTTGACTGCAGTACCGAGAAAAGGTTAGACAGAAGTATTGGGGCATATGTCATATGTCTCAGTATGCAAGGAGGGATTCTATCCGTTCCATATGATGTGGAAGTGGACAGTTGGCGGATAGCTTTCTCTACAGTTTCTTCGTTAAAAAATATCTCTTTTAATACTAGTGCCGTCATTTCTGTTGGTTGGGGGATTGGTTCTTCCTCGACTGAATAGTTGGTTGAGAGATACTCGTTAAAAATATTTGCTATTTGGTTGTCATTTGTTATTACTATTCCTTGGTCATCAAGCATGATTTGGGGGCCTTGTTTTTGATGATTATTTATTTGTTTCCGGAAGATTTGGGCTGTCCCTTCTGGGGACTCGATTGCCCGATGTTCTGCTGCTATTTTCTTATTTGTTTTAATGTTCTGGGCTAACTCGTGAATCTCTGTAATGCGTCTGAGCGTAGATAGATAACTAATACATGGGTCGTGAAGTTGTTTTTTTAAGTTTTTTAGCCGTTTGGAAAGGAAGTTTGGGATTAGTGATTTCTTACATGGGGATCTCTCGTCAATTAGGGTATCTCGAATTAATTTAAGAGTGGCATATAATATGTTTACAGCTTCTAGAGGGGATGCTGTTAGGAGGAAAGAACTCCAATCCAATGACCTAATGTAGTTATTCATAGATTCCATGTCAAGATTTTTGGGGTTTATAGAAGTGTAACTAGGATCAGGTCTTATTTTACTGTTAAGAGGGAGCACTGCTATTATTGTCTTATGATCACTATCAAAGGTTAAGCTGTCGTATTGCGTATATAAGGGCCAGATATCATTGGTGAGAATAACATCGAGTATATTGTTTCCTCTGGTTGGTTTGTTTATTATTTGTGTCCAGTTATAAAACGCAATTGATGATAATAATTCATCATGTCTGGATGGGGCTGATAGTTATGTCCAGTTTATTTCTGGACGGTTTAAGTCTCCTGCAATTATCTTATATCTGGTTTTCATATTTGATAGAATATCTAGTAGATTTATAAGGCCCGTGTCATCATTACTATATTCCGGAGGGGTGTACAAACATTTAATTAGAATGCTTTTAAGGGTCTTGGATGTTATTATAGCGAAGCACGCTTCGCCATTGAACGTCTCCTGTAGAACCTCAAAGCCACTCTGTTCTATGGTAGATCTAATTTAGATCAAACAACCTCCTCCTCGTTTATTAGCACATTCCTGTCTATAGAAGGTGTAGTTTGCTATAAAAAGTGAAGCATTTGACGTTGATTCGTTTACTCACGTTTCTGTTAAAAAGACTATATCGGGATTGTGCGTATCAATAAAAGTCCTAAGTCGTGGAACTTTGTTTACTATCGATCTAGCATTAATAAGAGCAACACTTATGGTGTCGGATACTAAAGCTGGAATCTGTTGTGAAAAAATGGATTCCTATTACTTGTTTGATTGTGTTGAGGGCTCATGTGCGGAAATTGTGTGATTGGTGGATAATATGGTGGTGTTGGACTATTTGTGGCGAATTGTGCATCATTGGGAAAAATTGGTGACGAGAGTGATGGAATTCGATGGCATTGTGTAACTATCGGAGGGTATGGTGATGTGTGAAGTGGGATTTGAGTGTGTGTGTTACATTGAAATGGTTGGGTGTGCGGTGGGCGTCTTGTGTATGGGCTAGGATACATGGGTTGAGAGAAGGGGTTAGGTGTCATTTTTAGGGTGTGCATTTAAATACGGATATTCGTTTTGATATGCAATTCTGTTTGGGAATGGTGGTCTATTCTGGGTTGTTCGGGGGAAATAACCTAACACTGGTTTACTACTTTGTTTCGTTGAGTTAGGACTGGTATTGCTATTTATGGACATGTTTAGACTTGTGTTGTTATTTATCAGTGTATCTTGATTAGATCCAGGATAAGTGTCGTTCATGTCTAATGGGGTTGTACTATTTCGGGGTCTTTTCGTTTGAACCTTATTCTTTCCCTTAATTGCTTCGGCAGGTTTATTATTTGCTTTCTGGTTGTCATTATTATATTTAGAAGAAGTCGCTCTCAAGTCACCTAAACTAATGCTACGTTGATAGTTTTCGTTTTCCTTCCCAGAGGAGGAAGAACTCGTTAATTGTTCCTCTGAAGTAGCATTTTGTGGAGTGTTTCCGTCCTCTGCGACTATATGTGACTATATGCGATGCGATCATCAAAAGCCAGGCAACAATCCAGTCCATTCAAATGCGGAACGCCTTAGGAAGATCCCGTGAATTTGGGTATAACGTAAACGAAAAGAAGTAAGTATATTGTTCTGTTGAAATTGGAAAGCAACTTTCAACCTTAATAATTTTGTTTGCTATACCTTGAATTCTTCCTAGACTAGTGTGATCTTGAACTATCCAAGGTCACCAGGCTCCTACTGCATTCTTTAAATGCGGCCTCACGTATTTTCCAAAAATCTTCGGAAAAATATCTTCCTTGAAATCCGAAAAGGATTTCATGAAGGCCTGCAAAACCGTGGTCACATTTTTAGTTACATTCAAGCGACGAGAAGACGTCGTTAAAGGATTCGTTGACAAAAAACCAAAACCCATTGTGTTTCTTGTGACACCTGCCAGCTCTCTTTCTTTGATAATGTGCTGCAATCTAGAGACAGCGGTTTTGCCATTTATAACGTCCATTTTGATTTTACTAAGGCCTTTGATCGGGTCGATCATAACCTCCTCCTTCTGAAACTGGCCTCCTTCGGCATAGGTAGCAAGCCTCTGAACTTAATATCTTCCTAATTGGATGTTCGCACACAATGAGTAAAAATTTCCAATGTTATCTCCAACCCCACGCATGTGAGGAGCGGAGGTATACAGGGTAGTGTACTGGGTCCACTCCTATTTTGCCTGTTTGTCAACGACTTTTCAGATTGTTTTCAGTATGGCAGACCCTTCATGTACACTGATGATTTAAAAGTCGCTTATCGATATAAACCGGCAGATCGCAACATCGTGCTCGAGCTGATAAAAAAGGATCTTCAGGCCTTCGCCCAGTGGTGTTGCACATGGCGCCTCACCCTTTCATGGCACAAATGTTCCGTCATGGTTGTTGGCGACGATCATCAACCGGAATTAAGCATTGACGGCCACGAACTAAATGTCCCAGGAGTTATCAAGGATTTGGGCATATCCTACTCTAATAGTCTCGATTTGTCAGAGCACTGTGCCCTGATAGTCTCGAAAGCACGCCGAACCACCGGATTTATCCTTAGAAATTTTAAGACTTTAAAGTTTAGAACTGGCCTTTATAATATGTACGTGAGACCCAGCATTGAATACTGCTTGCCTCTATTCAGTCTTCTGCGCACTAGTGAACGGACGAAAATAGAATCGGTGCAGCACTTCTTCACTAGAAGTTTTCACTACAGAACAGCGTAACTTAGCCGACCAACAAAGGTGCGAACTTATAAAGCTGGATCCCTTGTGGCTTCGTAGATTGCAGGATGGTCACTTTTTACTGTTTACGCTTTTGAATGGTCAAAACTTTAATCCTCTCAGTACATAAAGGCAGATCGAGCACTCTCGACTCGCCAGTCATCGAGAAGTATTTTTATTTCTTCCTATGGCATGCACAGTTAAGTACCGGCAATTCTTTTCAGTAAACGCCATATCAATCTAGAATAAGCTGCCATAAAGTATTAAAACCCAGCAAAGCTACCCTACGTTTAAAAGAGCTATAACTCGTTTTCTATATTCAGGACAACTTTCACGAATTTTGGGTGCTGACTCAGTGGAATCTCTCTTTCACTCTGATGGCATTCGTGGACTTTGAGCCCCGCCAGGCTTCATGCTGAAGATAATGTTGCTGAAGCAGCAGCCCGCAGTCTGCTAACCCTTCAGCCGATAGCACGCAACTTTTGCCGACAACCATTGAAGGAAGACCGGGAACACTGTGTTCTTGTGCCAACCCTCTCCGTCTCGAACTAATGTCCTTAAACGATATGCAACATTTCTCCTGCTGATGTGTCAACTCAGCTGACAACTGTACATATATTCCGTTTGTATCATACCTTGGAAGGCAGGTTTTTTTCACTTGAAACAAACTCCCTATCTCGCCCAGTATTGACAAAACAAAATCCTGAAACAAAACCAATACTGGCTGCAACATAGGGAGTTTGTTTTAGATTTTTTCCGGTCTTCGAGGTGTTGGAAGGCGCCCAAGGGGTGCATTACCAACTCTTTACAATTGCCTGTAAACTGGCATAATAAACATATTATATATTATAAAAGATATTAAGGGCGCGAAAGTCATTGAGAATGGCGAGAAACCCGAGTACCGTAGCCGATTCTTCGCCTTAATTTTCACTACGGTAACCGAGCTTCAGTTTTACAATGTCAACAGTGCTGATGTAAACGCCGGTTTAGCGCATCCATCTCTATTATCCCCAACATCTGTAGTCGAAAGCGATCTGCAACGCCTCAAAGAAGCAAAGTCATCCGGTCTAGATACTTTACTGCCCAAGTTCTTGAAAGAATTGGCAAGCGAGCTCTCAAAGTCCCTAGCATCTATCTTTTGTTCTTCATTTGAATAAGGAAGACAGCAAATATTTATCCGATATACAAGGGCGGCGCCCGGACGAAGGTCAGCAATTATCGGCCAGTCAGCCTAACTTGCATTTGCTGTAAGGCGATGTAAACGATTATTAAGAAGGCAACACTGAAGTTTCTTGATGAGTAAACTTACTGTCAGGGCTCCAAAACGGCTTCAGACAGAACCACTCTTGCCTTTTCAGCCTATTGCTCTCGAGTGAGCAGTGGACTCGCACACTGGATGAATAAGGCAAGGTTGACGTTATCTATACGGATTTCACGAAGGCGCTCGACAGCATCCCACATGAACGTCTTATGTATAAATTATCGGAAATTGGATCACAGATTTTTTCATAGGGTGATCGCAAACTGTGTACATCAATGACTCGAACATCTGTTCTAAGTTGCGTGCGCCAAGGCTCTGTCTTAGGGCCACTGCTCTTTCTAATCTATATCAACAACTGTGTCGATGACCTTGGTTGCAGCGCCATCATGTTTGCTGACGATGCCATGCTCTGTCTAACCATCAGGTCAAACGCCGATAGATAAGCACTTCAAGAGAGTCTCAATTGACGTAGCAGCTGGTCTCCTCTTTGGCTCTTAAATTTTAACGTTAGTAAGTGCGTGTACTTAAGACTCCGTCCTAGAAGAAATCATGAGGAGGACGATTCCTTCCAATACCTCCTCGATGGTCACCCACTTTCAAATGTGGACGAACAAAAGGACATCAGTGTTCTAATAAAACTCCTCGCTTAAACCACCTTCAGAGTGTCTAAAGGCAGCTAAACGCGTGACACAGGTGCTGTTTGCTTTTAGACGGGGATCCGTCCACATTGACAAGGAACCCTTCAGAAAAACGTACGGAACGTTTGTTTGGTCCAACTTAGAACATGCCATCCGGGCCCAGCCTTCATGGCGGAAAAAGGATTATCTGCAGCTGGAACGAGTGCAGGCGAGGTCTAAGAAGATGGTCAAGAATCTTGGTCACCTGTCTTATGAAGATAGATTGACTGAATTTGATTTATTTCCTCTCAATTACAAGTAACTCCGCGGTGACCTCATCCAAACCTACTAAATTGTCAGGGGCTGTTAGTGTGCCTTAGAAATTGGTGAGCTCATCAGTTTCGTTTATTTGCTGATGGTAATAGGCAATGCATCTAAAAATCGTACTGATTACATACCGTTGCGTCACGCACATGTACATGCACATATAAAAAATCAGCACTACTAACTTTGTATTGGCAAACAGTGAGTCGTATTGTTTTTACAAATAAGTCTGGTTGATAGAGTTCAGACTTCGAGGGCCAAGAGGAGACGCATGTATTTATCCGAGCGTTGATTGCACAACTGAAGGGAAGTGCCCTCTACGACTGCTTTCAGGAGGTCATTTTATTGCTGTATGGCCCGTTGCGTGAAGAATTCAGAGCAGATGTTGAGCTTTGATGTCTTCGTGCGCAGCTTCATTGTGTGCCCACGGAGATGAGGACAGAGGTGCCACTTAAAAATGCCCTGAAAGCGCAATCCTTTCTCAAATTTCCTTAGATGGATCATCTGCGAGGTCATCCCTTTAAACTGCAGAGGAAACCGGCCCACATGGAAGTTCGACGGAAGGCCTTCTCGCAGAGGGTCGTTGGAGCGTGGAACGGACTCACCGTCAAGGTGGTCCTCTCAGCTACTGTTGACAATTTTAAGTATAAAATCGATTCTCATTTGCTGAGAAACATAGTGTCAATAGCAGCAGTTTGTAGTTGGCTCACACCTATCGCTGATGTTAAGCCTTGATTTTTGATTGATGATGAGAACTTATTTTGATGATAATATCAAACTTTCAGCGAAAAAATGGCTCCATTCACGGAGAGCAAGAACTAAAGTAATTTAAAGGGTCCAAAACTCAAGAGTAAACGGTCAAAGATCACAGAAAACTCAAAGTAAGAAGTCGACACGGTTACCACATCAGTTATGGAGTCAGGTCGGCCTTCAGCTTCTCAATTTCCCTATCTTCACACGTGAGGAAGCGTGCTAATAATGGGAGTATCGAGTTCTGGTAGGCTGATGTACGACATGTCATATGTCGGAAGTTTCGGCGCGTCGTACGAGAAGACTTCGCAGCCATTAGTTCGGAGTGGAGAGGGTGAGTGTCATCACTAAGAATACGGTCCACGAAATTCTTGACCGATTTGAAATAACGCTGAATTATAAGGTCAGCTATAAAAGCATAGGAATAGCCGGCAGATGAAGAGAGCATGCGGAGAATACGTTTAATAATAAGCAAGTCTTTTTGAGTAGTGCTGGAAAGGTTACTGTAGAGCAGAAAAAAATGAGATGGAGGATACAAGCGTCTATAAAACGCCAGATGAGGGCTTGTGGGGTGCGATAAGAATGCAAGCGGCGGATATAATATAAAAGTTTGCGGATTTTAATAAAAGGTCTTCAATATGAAGAGTAAATGACAGGTTGGAAGCTATTGTTACACCAAGGTATCGGAAGGAGGATACATTGTTGGGCAGAAAGTCAATGGTTTCAGGACTGGAGGAGGGTCGTAGCCTGAAGATACTCTGGACTGACTTCCGCTCATTAGGTAAAAGGCCATTTTCTGACGACCATGCTGTGACATGGTCCAATCCATCCTTCAGTGTTTGAAGATGGGTCTGGCTTTTGAGAGGATGGCCGACAACCATGTCGTCAGCATATTTGACAAACAAACATGCGTTTGGAGATCGTAGGTCATCAGTATGGAGGGAAAAACGATGAGGGGATAATATAGACCCCTGCAGAACTCCACAATCGTTGGGAAGGATCATGGATTTTCGCTTCCCGCTCTGAACGTATTGGGTGCGGGAAGTAAAATAGCCCCCAAGCCAAGAGAAGGCCCAGCCAGGAGAGCCGCATGCAGAGGTTTTATTATGAAGAAGATTTCGCGGGATCGTGTTGAAGGCTGAGGATAGTCAAGAAAGGCACATGCGTATGAACGAAATCCCTTGTCCAAGTCTCTAAGTGCAGAGTGGACTACCAGAGCAACAGCATCTAGTGTACTATGCCTAGCCTTTTACGCAAACTACAAGGTATCAGAAAAATTGGATAAAAACGGCTTAATGATGTCCAAATCTGCTCGTTCTGTAAGTTTGGGGAGTGCAGAAGAGCAGGCAATTGGGCGAAAGGATTAAAGACCCTTTGAAGTGGTTTTTTCGGGATAGGAGTGATTTTGACCGAACGCCAGCCGTCAGGAATTTCGGACTCCATGAAAGATAAATAATAAGATGTGCCAAGACAGGAGCTAATTGAAAAGAACAAGATTTAAGGAGAAATGGGGAGATGCCATCTGGTCCGGCAGCTGTTGCACCTTTAACCTTGTTTAGGCGTTTCATGACTGTTGCCACAGACACTGGAAAGAAATCACTTGGTGGTAAGGAAATATCATTTGTCGGGAGATAGGAGTCGGTGGGAGTGTGGATGAAGTTTGAGTTTAAGCTGTCTAGGTCAACATCAACCTCTGCCAGTGTATTGCATTAACCAGTGAGACGTTTGAGACTCTTCAATATTTAGGAGGAAGTGAGAAAAGCGGAAGATGTAGAAGAAGTAAAAAGCTGACTAACAAAAAGGTCTTTGAGCCTGGAAATCTCACGCTTTATCTGGACGTTCAGACCCTTTTGTCTATCTCGCAGATCTAGTTTCTAGTGCAATTCCTTATGACGTCTCAAAGTTTTTAGGTGGGGAGAAGATATTCTCTCAGGTCTAATCATGACAGTGTCAAGAGGACAGCAGACGTTAAAAATTTTGTTAAAAAAAAATAGTGAGATGCCTGCAGCATGATTCGACATCCGAGTACTCTAGAAGGGTAGAAATATTGTCAGATATGACGGTCTGGAGCAAAGAAATATTATGTGGGGAGGTCTTTCAAACACTTAGTTTCCTCTAGGGAATTACTAACAGCCCTTTGTTAGAGCTACAATAAATGGTTGGCAAGCCCAATAACACAGAATGATCTGAGTCTGCCAACGGTGCTCTATTTTTGACGATAATAAGTTTGGGATGGTTGGTCAATATGTGATCCAGAGGGGCGTCGGCACGAGTGTTGAAGGAAACTAAATCGTCTAAATCTAACAGTGTAAGGGGACGAAGATTTACACGGTTGAAATCACCGCTTAAATTTATGACATGCTCGCAAGACAGTGTTATTTCCAGCTGAAAATTGGAAATTCTCCACGTCCACTTCCATCGACGCCATGCCAGACTCCACTAAATTTGTTTTCCTCTTACGAAGGGCCGTTCCCCCCATCCTCTGAAAAGCCTGCCCGAGTCCACTTCCTCGAAGAATTCTGTTTCTGTTGGCTCTTTTTGTTTCCAATCGAATACACACTGGTGGTACCACTTCAGTGGTACTTTAATAATGGTCCCACCTCCCATTCAGCTCTCTTGCTTTTTGATCATCCCTTTTTCTACAATGTTTCCTCTTCCACTGCTTAAAGAGACAACTGTCTCTAGAACTACTTGCTATTTCCTTCCCTTCACCCTCTAGTTCCATTACAGCTGCCACTGCCGTTGATCTCAAATGATTGCAATTCTGACCCCTTTTTGCCGGCAGAGTATGTTCTCTGTTAGCGTTAACCCCCCCTATTCCCGCTGGTGTTTTCAGACCAGTCCCTAGGCCATTTGAGTGGCATCCTGAAATCACATAAAACATGAGTCACGCCCCCTCTTCCACCAACAGACACAAGCTTTTCCAAGGTTAGTTTTTTCCCTGCGTGGTGTTTTCGTTGAACTTGTGCCGTTTCTTTGTATAGAGTCCAAAGATTCGGCCAGCTCCCTTCGCTCTTGACTTGGTGCATCAATTGTTGAGTTTTGTACCTTGATTGTCCTTTACTTTTTGTTTAATAACTCCGAACCACCTCGATAGTTGTTACCACTGGTTTTGGCCTATGCGTGACTGCTGGATACAGTCGGAGAAATCAAGAGACGAAACACCTACACTTGTATTATGTACTATTGTTAAGGGTGAACACGGCAGTTTTTGGATATCAATATGGAGCTCAAGTGCGATTAACTTATTAAAATTACATACTAACGTAGGATACTGATAAAATCAAGGATAATACAAATCATCACTGTATAGTTATCTTAAATAAAATTGTGGACCTTGAGTGAGGAATGTGTTACCAAAGGGCTTGTTTAAGTCTTTCGCTACAAAACCGCTTGTTACGGTTAGTTCCCCGGTTAGGCCGTTTTCATTGTGTTAATTCCTTAACGGTAATGTAAGTTTAAGTGAAACGGTCATATGATTAAGTGTAATAAATGTTACACTGTTAGTTATAGTGTGCTGGTACAGGGTCAATCGAAGCAGTGGCCCTTATTTACTCATGGTGCTATATATATTTATTTAACATCTATGGAATCTCTGTTCATAGAGATTCCAATATCTATCAGATATCCTTTTGTGCGAAAAATAGATATAAATTTATGGAGTTGCTGGACAATCGGTGTTACTGACGGTTTTAGATTGGCAGTAGATCTTTTTGCCCATAACTTTTTACCTCCGTATACTTGTAGCCTTTTTTACGTTTTACCTCTGTATACTTGAAGCCTTTTTTGCATTGGGAGATTTCATTTCAATAGATAAATATGTTTCTGCAATAGTTTACATTCCTCCTGCCGCTGTTCATTGGGACGAGTGTGGTTTGGCACCGACAGGTGGTTCAGCATTGCGTTCTACAAGCAAGTAGTACTTGGGAAAGTTGGAAGTTGACTTCCCAGTCAGCTTATTATTTTTGTTGCTTGGCGTGCTATAGTATATAAATGTCTAGCGACACTTTAAGGTGCTTGGCAGTGGCAACCTCAACGTCTGTCAGCTTCTATTTGCCGTCAGTATTCCAAGTTCCAATTACCTCTAAGTATTTACAGTCAAGTAGGCGATAGTAGACATACCCAATAAAGCGTTTAAGGCCGAGTTTGTTTTGCCAGCAGAGCTGACATTGCTCACAGGGTTTTGCCTTAGAAAGTGTCGACGCACTCGACGCGACATCTTCATTGCCACACCGATCGCACATACCCTGCATCCGTCCGGTCATTATTATGCATGGTTGTGAGTTGTAGGCTGTGCGTGTGGCTGTAGGTGCCTGACCACCTCGACTTGAGAACCATACTTCGAGTGAAGTACATCGATTTCGTCTGCACTGAGATAGTCCGCACTCGCTGTGACAATATCGCGAAGATATATCAGGCTACCAACGGAAGACGACTGAGGTGTTTTGAATACATTACATGTCGTCTGTCTCATCAGCGTAGTGTTGCTGCCGACCTAGCAACGTCTAAGAGGGGGCCAAGTCAAAGCTTGGTTTAGCTCGACACAGGTCTTTGAGGCATGTAAGTGGTTCTTGGATCTTCTGAATTCGGGCCCCGTAGCTGCAGGAGATTGAGTCGAGCTGTCCGGATACGATGTTGCGGGTCATCGAGTACGGAGGTACAATCGGTGCCATATTCGAAGCCGATTAGGTAATTTATGACCAAAAATGCGTCAGGTACAAGAAGCGTTCATTCCAGTGTTCTGCCTTGGCCGATTCATAAGCAATAAAGTCACAACTTAGATCGCAAGGAAAAATTCAGTACAAAGAACTTACTACCAATTGGCAAATAGTCTTATAAAGGTTTCAAAGGATGTCAACAGCGTTAATCTATAGTTAACTTTGTTTTCATTTTCCGAAATTAGTTGAGGGAATCATTGTTCCGTCGCCTGGCTTAGGGCGTCTAAACAGACCAGTGTTGGGTTCATAAGCTAATCCACTAAATATTAGGTTATCTACATAGTCACTGACCGGTATCCAGAAGAAGTAGAAATCTTCCCTTTTAATACTGGACCAGGGTTACGAAGTACGTCAGTTCCCACATATGCCGTTGAATAGACCGTTGTGACTGACTACGACACTTTATTTCACTTCAGGGAAATTTAGAGGCAGGCCGATATTCAAAGACCGTTCATGATCTTGTTCTAGGTTGTCTATTCCAGCGCTTATTGCTCAGAAAACTAATTACCAGACATTGTTAGCAGGCCAGTTGATTTAACGGCCAGCCATCCGCGCCCTGCTACAATTGTCGCAGCTGGTCCGTTTCTGCTTATTTCGCAACCGATCCACTATCCGCCACATATAGATACACCAGGTAGCTCAACTACTCCCAGTTTGGATTCCGGCGGGGATTCCTGATCCAACTATGGGCTACGACACACACACACACCAAGTAGCTAGGCTAACGGGTAGCATGTCTTTACCGAGACTGTTGTCTTTTGTGTACTTATTTTATATTAACTCCTGGTCCTTATCCGCCCACATTTATTTTTAGATTACTCCAGCAACATATCCTTGGCACCAAAACTCGCATTGCAATGGTCTGCGAAAAATGTTGGTTCATCTCTCTTTTATTCATGCTCATACCTATTTTCTAGGTGAGAAGAAGTTAGGCCGGATTGCTACACCCGATCCATGGAAGGCCGGTGCCCGCAATGTGGTCAAGGGAGGCCGCAAGTTGAATGAAAACAAACTCCTGAGTGGCTCAAAGAGTCGCTTTAATCCCTACACGAAGTCCTTTAGAAAGTGTCGGATCTGCGCACAGAGCGTGCATCAGCCCGCCTGCCATTACTGTCAGGCCTGTGCCTTTAAGAAGGGCATTTGTGCCATGTGTGGTGTCAGACTGGTCAATACCACTAGCTATAACCAGAGTTCTGTTTAATTTATTATTTTTGTGTAATGCTCACCGAATTTTTTGCCCTCTATCTTTATTTTGGCGCCTTTGTACTGCTATAAAGTTTTTTCTCACGACAATCGCCTTGTCTTCATTTAAATAAGTCGACGTTTCATTGGCTATCCCCACTGACTGCTATAGTGAGACTTTAGTTGATCAGCTGCAACTGAAGTAATTATCCAAAGACACGCGGTTGACGGCTGGTAGGATCAAGTTTATTAGCCGAACATTTCGGGTTCTCACTCGGACCCATCTTCAGATGGCCACAGAAAGGAATAATAGAAGTATTTATAGGACGCAGTTGTCAGACTATCAGATACGTAGAATAACTAGGAGTACTTGCGATCGTCACTTGAGGTCGTAGATGACGCGATGACTGATTGTTGATCCGTAGCAGAGTTGTTAGTGGTCGTGGTTTCACCTCCTTATTGCCTTTTTTCGTGATAGTTGCTGCGTCATTTGGCTAGCTGCCACCGGAACCGTTCGTTACCCGCGTTTTCCCCGGTCCGGGCAAAATCGCAAAGTCGAAGGCGGACCAGAGAACCATGGCTGAAGCATTTCGCAGTTCACGTTGTTGTCACCTCTTGTGCTTGTCTGACAACTGCAGCCTATTTATAGTGCGCTTCCTGTACCCTTATTCCCCACTTTCTATGGTTGTTTCCAATATTGTCTTCTTTTATAAGTCCGAAACGTCGGGCCAGTAAATTAATCGTTCTACCGGTCGCAGCTAGAAGCTGGAATGTCTTTGTTACCCTTTCCCTCGTAGTTAGTGATATAATTTTTGATATTAGTTAGCAGAGAAATCCTACAGTATGGAAATTGTGCAAAATAATCAGACCGTTCCTTCAGAATGGGTTCGAAACAGTAACGTTTAAATGTCACCTGGTCATGACAGCAGTCAAATACAGGTTTGGAAATATCGTAATATCCCAATTTGTTCCTTTCCAACAGAAGATGCTTTGGCACAAAACAAGTGAGGAAGTCAGGCTATCTACAACTATCATAGATACCGATCGTAATATGCAATCTAATGACAAGAGGGCAATTTTAATTTTTTTCACTTATTTAGTAACCTTAGTGCCTACTTCTTTTAGGCGTGGCGCTGGCTGCGAGAGAATCTTTTGTTACAAATAATTGGCAGTCCCACCAACAAATCGTGAGTGCTAGGTCGTTTCCTGTTTAACTATCTGAGCAGCGTACATCTTCATACTTCCTCACTTAACTCCCCACAGAGAAGACGACTGCAACCCGTTACATCAGAGAGCGATTATGTTGGGCCACTGCCATGATGTCTTCAGCCATCTTTTGGAAGGATCGGCTATGGACGAATGGTACAGGGCAGCCTTTGGGTTTTTGAAAGTAGTCTAAATGCCCGCGTCATATTCTGCATCGGTAGGTGCATTAGCCCTTCAGATCGTGCGGTTTCGGGACTGGTCGTTTTGGAACCGTATTTTTGTACTAAACTTATCAGGCGGTTGAGGTCATGCTGTTTTTGCTTTCATAGCCACAGGTCTCCTAACCTGCTTAGAATCAAGGAAGTGCGGTGTTTGTAAACCCATAATTCACACACAAGTGATCAAAGTTCATAATGATTGTTTGTATACGCTCCATGAGAGGACCGGTAAAGACCTGATTATGTCCCTTCTAATGTCTGAAAAAATTGTTAACCAGCTACCCCGGGTAGTTCATTGCTGCTGCATGTTGCTTTCCACTTTTTTCTTTACAAAACACCGCTGTCAGCGAGTCCTCAGGATTCACTCACTTGATGCTGGAAAATTGTGAAGTTGACGTTGTACTCTTGATGCTTTAGATTCTTTTGCGTGGTATTCAGGTTTCGGCCATAATCTACTCCTAAAACCGTAGACGAGCCGACCTCTTATCCAGATCAGAGTCTTGGGTCTTTCTCCCTGAGTGCATATAGTAACGATTTGCCACGTAGATCATACTTTAGAAAGTCGCCGTCCCGTGGAATTTCTGAAACAACCTTAATTTGCCTGTATCGGTAGCTCTCGAAGGCGCAGTGGTCAACTGCATGCTGTTTGTTTTATATGGGAAGAGGTTTAAATATAATTTGTCTTACTATTCCTACTCATGCTACGTTCGGTGCAAGGCGAAACGGTAGAGGTTAATGTGAGAGCATTGGCTGACAAAATTAACTTACACGTGAACGAACCTATGTGGAACTAGAACGCTCGAAGGTTCTATGAAGTGGCAGTTCAAACGTTAAACGCAATGGTGTCCCCGGGGTATGAACAACGCAAGTGCTGTACGCGAGAATTATTTTATAGTGAGACATGTTTGATTAATGAAATGAACTGAAATGGCCCTTTGGATCTCTAAGAACTAAATACAAGGAGGAATGGAATGGATCCACCAAAACAGGGAGAGACCGGAATGGCAAATTCTGGTTTTTTAGCCATCATCAGTCAGTCCTATCTTCAAAGTCTCTATGTGACTGCCTGCGCAGGCTCTAATTCGGAGTTTAGGGCGAAAAAGAACTGAATTGCTTCACTACTAGGTCGGCGATGCCCATTTATTCATATACCCGATCCCAACTGACAAAGCAACGAGCCCGTGGTGCACTGCTAGCGAGGTAAACTCAATGACCAAATGTCCCGGGTTCGAATTTCGGCGGTTCCAACCCTTCGGGTTGTGTATGACAGGCTGATGATGGCTAACAAGCCAGAAAT
This sequence comes from Ligula intestinalis, assembly GCA_036362985.1. Classification (NCBI taxonomy): domain Eukaryota; kingdom Metazoa; phylum Platyhelminthes; class Cestoda; order Diphyllobothriidea; family Diphyllobothriidae; genus Ligula; species Ligula intestinalis. The sequence goes on from JAYGXS010000005.1 coordinate 1,332,947, forward strand.
GGCCGTTCCCATCTCCCTTTGCTTTGTCGGATCCATTCCATCCTACCTTCATAGTCGCTATGTGACTATCTGCGCGGGCTGTAATTGTGAGCTCCAGGGCGAAACAGAACTTAATTGTTCCACTACCAGATCGGCAATGCCCATATATTCACAAGGAGGAATGTTTTTTGTATGGTTTCTATAAAATGTGCTGAAAACCATGCGTACTACTTAAGTGGTAATTTTTTCGCAGGCGGCCGTAAAATATCTTGTACAGAAGCCGGCATCTTGAGCTTATTTTGTACGATAGTTTATATCAGAAGTTCACTCTTTCCGGAAAGAACACGCATTTCAGAATTTGGGTTAACTTTCAATGAAGTAACACATCTACAGTATGTTTGGGAGGATTTGAAATTCAGCGGGAAAATAAAAATTTTATTGCATACATTTTCGAGTCCTGTCCCTCAGCTCATCGTCGGTGTGGTGGTGTTTTAGAAAACAGTTAACTGTGTCTAACAGAGGATTCTGCGGCTGACCGAGATCTGCGCCAATACGCGTTAATTACAATGTATCCTCCCTTCGGGATTTGCTGTGATCATTCGAACTCGTCCTTGATGATATTGCATGTAATAAATTCATTGGTGCATTGCTCCCAGGACTAAGCGGTCTTTTCTGATTGGGCAGGCACCAACTATTCGAGTGTTTACTCATACAAATTGAGCCTTGCAGTCCAATGTGTGCCTCACTACGTGGGAAATACGGTCTCGTGTCCTGACCTTGCTGCGTGGACATAGCAAGTGATACCAGGGAGGGGGTGGGGGGACCAACGTGTTTGTTGAGCGATGTTGGGGACACCCATGCCTGCATCTCCTCGGCTTGAGCAGTCGAACTCATGGCGTTAATCCAGCATGGAAGTAGCGACTTGAGAGACGGACCTCTACGAATAGGTCGTTTTGGTCCGAACACAAGCTGTTACGGCAGAAGACTTGTAGAGCGCCGGATCAATTTGTTTATTGTCCTGAGCTTTCGAACTCTTACAGGAGTTCATCTTCAGAGATAAGAAGCAGCAACCAAAAGGAGGGTAATTATAGTGGCCAAAGGCCAATCAACTGTCAACGGTCGTCAAGGGAAAAGACACATAAACCAGGAGGATGGAGGTCGGGGGGAAGGGGGGAGCTAATTAACTGTCAGTGAAGACGGCTGTCGTTTGGGGTCATGAGCAGTAATTAGTGTAATGCCTTGTCCCCAGAATAGAGGGTCCCGGTGATCCTGCCTCCTCTTCTGGCAGGTTCTTAGCGGGTTCCTGTTCGTTTACAATTCTGACTTAAGGTGTGACCTTGTTTCGTCCTGCACTTACATAATGGTGCAAAACTTTGTAGACCATGCGGAGGTCTAGATGCCTGTTGACAGAGTTGGCATCTGAGTACCATGCCTCAAGGGTCAACCTTTCGGCTTTTGAGTTTCCTCGGCCTATGATAGTTGCTCCTTGAATGTCGAAGTTGTGGCCAGTTTCTCCAATGTGTGCTGTCCGCAGGAGTGCTACAGTGTGTTTCAACTCTTTTGAAAAGAGTACGAACGCAACTGCGTTTTTGACACACGGGGTGAGTTGAACACGGGAGAGTTGAACAACAACATCTTTATGAACTCTTCCAAGCCAATGGATACCCGATGTCATTTATCAAACGCAGCAGGCGCCGAGTGAACAGACAACGACTGATGCAACAACAACCTGACGTCTGGAGGGCCATTCCCTACATAAAAGGAGTCTCTGAAGCAGTCTCACGACTGTTGCAACCCGCTGGAGTGGGCATAGCCCATCGACCTGAGGCAACAATACGCAGGCGTGTGATGCAACCCAAAGACAGACTGCTCCCTACCGAAACCTCTGCAGTTGTCTACAAGATACGTTGCAATGACGGAGACTGTAATTATGTGGGAGAAACAGGCCGAAAATTGCAGACCCACCTACGCGAACACAAACGGGCGGCTCAGCAACTTGATCCTAACTCGCAGCTTGCAGCACACATTGGAGAAACTGGCCCCAACTTCGACGTTCAAGGAGCAACAAGCATAGGCCGAGGAAACTCAATAGCCGAAAGGTCAACACTTGATAGATAGATAGATAGATAGATAGAGAACTATATTTTGATGATAATATCAAAATTTTCAGCAAAGAAGTGGCTCCATTCACGAAGAGTAAAAATAAGATCAATTATGGGATCCAAAAAGCTCAAGAGTAAACGGTCAAAGATAACAAAATGCTCAAAGTAAGAAGTCTACACGGTTACCACATCTGTTATGGAGACAGGTCTGCCTTCAGCTTCTCAATTTCCATTTCTTCACACGTGAGGAATCGTGCTAAGAATGGGAGTACCGAGTACTGGTAGGCCGATGTACGGCAGGTCATATGACGGAAGCTTCGGCGCATGGTACGAGCAGATTTTGCAGCCATTAATTCAGAGTGGAGAGGGTGAGCGACCTCACTTAGAATACGGTCCACGAAATTCTTGACCGATTTAAAATGTCGCTGTATGATGAAGTCAGCTAAAAAAACATAGGAATAACCGGCAGCTGAAGAGAGCATGCGGAGAATACGTTTAATAATAAGCAAGTCTTTCTTGAGTAGTGCTGGAAAAGTAACTGGAGAGCAATAAAGAATAAGAGGGAGGATACAGGCATCTATAAAACGCCAGATGAGAGCTTGTGGGGTGCGATATGAACGCAAGCGGCGGACATAATACAAAAGTTTGCGGATTTTTCTAAAAAGGTCTTCAATATGAAGAGTAAATGAGAGGTTGGAAGCAAGTGTTACACCAAGGTATCGGAAGGAGGATACATTGTTGGGCAGAAAGTCAATGGTTTCAGGGCTGGTAGGGGGTCGCAGCCGAAAAATGCACTGGACTGACTTCCGCTCATTAAGTAAAAGGCCATTTTCTGACGACCATGCTGTGACATGGTCCAGTCCATCCTTCAGTGTTTGGAGATGGGTCTGGCTTTTGAGAGGATGGCCGACAACCATATCGTCAGCGTATTTGGCAAACAAACATGCGTTTGGAGATCGTAGGTCATCAGTATGGAGGGAAAAAAGATGAGGGGATAATATAGACCCCTGCAGAACTCCACAATTGTTGGGAAGGTCCGTGGATTTTCGCTTCCCGATCTGAACGAATTGGGTGCGGGAAGAAAAATAGTCCCTTAGCCATGAGACAACCCAGCCAGGAGAGCCACATGCAGAGGTTTTACTAAGAAGAAGATGGCGCGGGATCGTGTTGAAGGCTGAGGAATAGTCAAGAAAAGCACACGCGTAAGCACGGCATCCCTTATCCAAGTCCCTAAGAGCAGAGTGGACTACTAAAGCAACTGCATCTAGTGTACTATGCCTAGCCTTTTACGCAAACTACAAGGTATCAGAAAAATTGGATGAAAAGGGCTTAATGATGTCCAAAGCGACTCGTTCTGTAAGTTTGAGGGGTGCAGAAGAGCAGGCGATTGGGCGAAAGGATTTGGGACCCGTTGAAGTGGGTTTTTCGGGATAGGAGTGATTTTGACCGAACGCCAACCGTCAGGAATCTTGGACTCCATGAAAGATAAATTAATAAGATGTGCCAAGACAGGAGCTAATTGAAAAGAGCAAGATTTAAGGAGAAATGGGGAGACGCCATCTGGTCCGGCAGCTGTTGTACCTTTAACCTTGTTTAGGTGTTTCATCACTGTTGCCACAGACACTGGAGAAAAATCACTTGAGTGTAACGAAATATCATTTGTCGGGAGATTTTCTGTCCGAACGAAAACAGCAATAAGCTGGAGGTGTGATGAGCTGCGACTCTATATCCATATTGAGCCAGGTCTCTTGAAGACAGATTATACCGCACTTACTGTGTTCCTGTTTCAACATAAGTGCATCCAATTCGAGACTTTTATTGAAAATAGACCTGCAGTTATTGGACATTAGACCCGGAAGAGACATTGAGGCTAATGGTTGACGCTTCATAGCTTGTTTCCAACCGCATCGGTGCTTACGCGATCGTATTGCATTCCATTGGATAACATTTGGTGCTGATGTACTGCAGGTTCTGCAAATTAATCCAAAAGTACATGAATGTTCTTTATGAATTTCCGTCGATAGAATATTTGTCCTTCGAGCATTCAAAAAGGTACGAGTGTACAGCAGAGATGACCTCATGTCCAGAAATGCAGAAAAACAAAGTAGAGAAGGAGACAGTCTGGTATACACTAATAAATTCCCGCGTGAATGGAGAGCAAAAAAAAAACCGGCAGCTCAAATTCGAAGGCATGGTACTCAGATGTCAACTCCGTCAACAGGCATCTAGACCTCCACATGGCCTACAAAGTTTTGCGCCATTATGTAAGTGCAGGATGAAACAAGGTCACACCTTAAGTCAGAATTGTAAACGAACAGGAACCCGCTAAGAACCTGCCAGAAGAGGAGGCAGGATCACCGGGACCCTCTATTCTGGGGGCAAAGGCATTACACTAATTACTGCTCATGACCCCAAATGACAGCCGTCTTCACTGACAGTTAATTAGCGTTTACCACTATAATTGCTCCCCCCCCTTCCCCCCGACCTCCATCCTCCTGGTTTATGTGTCTTTTCCCTTGACGACCGTTGACAGTTGATTGGCCTTTGGCCACTATAATTACCCTCCTTTTGGTTGCTGCTTCTTATCTCTGAAGATGAAGTCCTGTAAGAGTTCGAAAGCTCAGGACAATAAACAAATTGATCCGGTGCTCGAAAAGTCTTCTGCCTTATCCATACCTGGGACGCGAACCTTTCCATTCATTCGGAAACAAGCTGTTACGCACACACACACACTGGAAGAAGGGCCATGTGGTCGACTGCCTGAGCACGCGGCGCCAGCCAACAACAAGCAGAAGTGGGAGCCGCTGGAGGCTCCCAACTCCATCAACAGACGCGTTGATCTACCCCGTATTATCAGTCAGGTTTAGCAACCCGACCAGCCGCGCCGGCCATTGCCATGCTATGTGGCTGCTGTAAGCTAGGCACTACCACCTCGGCCTTGTCATACATGCAAACCTTTCTCGCCCTACCCTGTCCTATTGTTCGATTACCAAGATGTCTATTTGGTGCGACATTCACGCAGTATCTGATTATGGATGGCAAAGATGACTCGTGTGACCGTCTGAACAGGACAAGGGAATAGGACCGCCCCCACCTTGCGATCAAGTTCAAGGGGTGGGGAATAAATATTCCCTATCGACAGCTTGACAATCGATTCTGATAATGTCCATCGTGTGCTCCAGAGCAGGGTGGTACAGGGAGTCAGGAGGATCAGGCGCAGGTGGAAAATGCTGGTTGAGCCTGCGCCTACGCGTGCCACCACCCCGCCATCCCATGTTTGGCACTTGTTATGGGAGCACAACCCCAATAATCCCTACCATGCTCTGAGGCGACCACACCTCCCCCCTGTTGGTCCAGAACACCTACCACACAGTCCGTTTAGGGGGCACTATCCTTAACATAAAACTGAACTGTAACCCAGGTCTGAGATGAACACAGACTCAAACTTCAACTCTTACCATAATCCTGACCTTAACCCCAAAGTTAACGCTCCCCTTAATGTTAAATCGAATGTCCCTGGAATCGGGCCCAAATCCACACGTTTTTGGGCTGTCCCTATTCCCGCGTCCTATTTAAGCGGCCACACAAATCGTCCTTACTTAATGGATTCCTGCATGCGTTCGGAAGTTCAGACTGTTAAACCAATGATCGCTCCTCTATCTTCTCTGCAACAATAATTCGCATATTTGCCTTCCACTTTTGCGATCTGATAGGTGCTTAGCAAGCTTTTAGGTGTGTTTTATTTTTTCAGTGCGGCGGAAGCTCTAGCTCAATGAAACCAATAGGTTAGTTATGGTCAGTTAGATGTCCCGCCACTTGAGATACATGAACAAAAGGAACATTTTCTGCATTGTCAGTCGGTTAAAATTCAGTCATTGAGAGGCGAAAATATTTACATCGTGCCGTGTGCACTATAAATTCTAGAATTCAACGCCGAGTTATGCCTATTTATGTCTGGCAGTTCGAAGCCGGCGCTCATCGCAGGTGAAGTTATCAGTCTATCGTCTGCGTATTAAAAATAACTGTGTATTTGGTTGCTACTGATATAAACAAGTAGAAAATATAAATGCGATTAGTTTATGCGTTCGTTGCCTATTTGTCTGTCTGCATCTCTTCATCATCATCGCTAAGGGAAGCTTATGCGTCTGAAGAGAGACTTTGGAGCATTACCGCTAGGAATGTTTTTCTTGTCCAGCAAGGCCATAGACGCGAGAGGCTAAGGCGAGCATCCAGGGGAGGCTATACTGGACTAAGTCCATTGTTTCTTCCTGCTCTCATCGAGGGCGATCACCGGAGGGAGTGAGAGAATTCAACAACAGTGTTGTGTGTGTGCAAACTTCGTGCGGGTGGATTTGGAGAACGCTGTTTTTAACTCCCTGCAGTCACTAGCACCATGTCTTAATCTATGACTGGAGGATGGTCATCATGCTGAGAGATTTATATATTGATGCAACTGACCTAACTTATAGCCCAGGTACTAGCTTAAGGGCCCAGACACGTGCTTCGCCGATATTCTGCCACCGGCTGACACAGCTGTGAGGGATCCGGCTAATCATTTGGTCCCCCAGCTTTCCCCTGTTTGCTTTCTGATTGGTATGCTGGTTTTGAAAATTCAGCCTTTTAATTTCATCATAAATTATTTTCAGTTCGTGGTATGCATAAGTATATTTAAGGTCTATAGGCATAGACAAAACTTAAAAGTGTGAATATACATACTACTACAGTCTGCCCTTTGACAGTATGCGTATATTATGCAGTGGTTGGCGACAAATATACACTTAAAAGTTCGGTCTATGCCTATAAACCCTGAATATACTGATTTATACCACAACCAAAGATTAATTTCTCCGGAGATTAAAAAGCTGAAGAGACAATTATTCCTGTTTCATCGGATTTCCGCCACAGCCAATAAAATAAGCGATTCGTTGACGAAAGCTCGACAATTGCTAACTAAACTCACTCATCTCATTCTGCCTTGGAGCTCACCCTCGAGCCCGCTAGTAGCCACACAGCGGCTAAAAGTGTATGCACATGAGCGTTGCCGGTAAAGACAATGCAGTGTGGAACGGCCACAACGGGCTCATTAGCCGTCATCAGCCAATCATAATCCGATTTTGCCGGCAATTTTTATTTGAAAAGAAGATGACTTGATCGCTGGGATGAAACGTTTTTTCACCTGACGTTTCGACGTGTGCCGCGGTTTCATCATCAGAGCCAATAGCAGAAAACAGTAGAAGAATGTCTCTGATGATGAATCCGCGACGGATGTCGAAGTGTTCGGCCTATAGTAGGTCGTGCCTGGCCGACTAGCTCGCGTTGAAGTGCACTTTCTCAAAGGCTCACCGATTCGGTTTCTCGACGTCTTGATCAGCCAATCACGGTTCCCGCATCTACGTGGTTTGGGCCAAGCGACGAATAGCAAGCTTGCACGCGTTCCCGACGCAAGCTGCTCCTTTGCCCAAAATCTCCAGGCCGACCTAACCAATGGACGCCCGCTCTCTCACTGTCTTCTGGCCTGATTGCCGCTAAGACCTCACTTAGGACCCGGTCGATCTCCTGAGCGATCGTGTCCTTCCAAGTCAGACTTCCCCCATCTATTCTCCTCTCCTTTGTGTACACAATAAACTCTTCCCTCTCCTCTGGTCTTAACCGACTCCTTTTCTGCACTGATTAGCCATGGTCTGAAGATTGCAGTTGCTGAGTTTAACTCACTTAACCTCCTCAATTACGTCCTGGGACCCGAATGTTCGCTTTTATTGGCAATGTTTAATTGCCGCTGTGTGGCTGCTGTCAGGACACGAAACTGAGCCCCAAGACAGAACGAGACGACACTCATTGATGAACTTTCATCCGACCGCGAACGGAAATCATCTGTTCCACTTTGCCTGGGGTTTCAACAGAGGCCCTGACAGCTGTAGCAGTTTGTGGTGTAAGTAGATAGTATTACCGGCAAAGAAGTTTGACTCTGATCAAAGAGGTCACAAGTCCTAGGCTCGGGTGGGACGCCACTTGGGTGTGGGTATGACTGGCTGACGACGGCTAATAGGCCAGAAATGGTCATTTCAGACTCCCTTTTCTCTGCCGGCACTTCTATACGCCGATACTGCTAGCAGACAGAGCCTGAGAAATGAGGCTCAAGGCGAAGGCAGAGCGGGACAAGTGCGTTCCATTAGCGGTCGGTAAATGTTTATCAACTAGTCCAGAGAGTATCGGTTGCCTCTAATCGAGCATTCATCAATGAGTGTCAATGTCTACTGACCTAAATGAGCGAGACAACAAGCTCGTGGCTCAATGGTTAGGGCGTTAGACTCTGATCAAACGGTTCGCGGGTTGGAGCCTCGCGTGGTACACCACTCGGGGTTGGGCATGGCAGGCTGATGATGGTTACTAAGCTAGAAATAATAATATGTTTATTATGCCAGTTTACAGGCAATTGTAAAGAGTTGGTAATGCAACTCTTGGGCGCCTTCCAACACCTCGAAGACCGGAAAAAACCTAAAACAAACTCCCGATGTTGCAGCCAGCAATGGTTTTGTTTTAGGATTTTGTTTTGTCAATACTGGGCGAGATAGGGAGTTTGTTTCAAGTGAAAAAAACCTGCCTTCAAAGGTATGATACAAACGGAATAAATGTACAGTTGTAAGCTGAGTTGACTCATCAGCAGGAGAACTGTCTCATATCGTTTAAAAACATTAGATCCAGACGGAGAGGGTTGGCACAAGAACACAGTGTTCTCAGTCTTCCTCCAATGGTTGTCGGCAAAAGCTGCGCGCTATCGGCTGAAGGGTTAGCAGACTGCGGGCTGCTGCTTCAGCAGCATTATCTTCAACATGAAGCCTGGCGGGGTTCAAAGTCCACGAACGCCATCAGAGTGAAAGAGAGATTCCACCGAGTCAGCACCCAAAATTCGTGAAAGTTGTCCTGAATGTAGAAAACTAGTTATAGCTCTCTTAAACATAGGGTAGTTTTGCTGGGTTTTAATACTTTTGGGCAGCTTATTCCAGATTGATATGGCATTTACTGAAAAGAATTGCCAGTACTTAACTGTGCGTGCCATAGGAAGAAATAAAAATACGTCTCGATGACTGGCGCGTCGAGAGTGCTCAAGCTGCCTTATTGTACTAAGAGGATTAAAGGTTTGACCATTCAAAAGTTTAAACAGCAAAAAAGACCCTTCTGCAATCGACGAAGCCCTAGGGGATCCAGCTTTATAAGTCCGCACCTTTGTTGGTAGGCTAAGTTACGCTGTTCTGTAGTGAAAACTCTTCTAGTGAAGAAGTGCTGCACAGATTCTATTTTCTTCCATTCACTAGTGCGCAGAAGACTGAATAGGGGCGAGCAGTATTCAATGCTGGGTCTCACGTACATATTATAAAGGCCAGTTCTAAACTTTAAAGTCTTAAAATTTCTAAGGATAAATCCGGTGGTTCGGCGGGCTTTCGAGACTTTCAGGGCACAGTGCTCTTACAAATCAAGACTTTTAGAGTATGATATGCCCAAATCCTTGATAACTCTTGGGACATTTAATTCGTGGCCGTCAATACTTAATTCCGGTTAATGATCGTCGCCAATAACCATAACAGAACATTTGTGCCATGAAAGGATGAGGCCTGACCGGTCCATTGACCTTGTTCTGCTTGAATTGATCAAAACTCAACTGTTGCATGACCCATGTGGTCAGATAAATTGCAACTGTTCTTGCATGAAGGATGGTAAGTGTACCAGGATATATCCCAAGCGATTACTAGGTGCAACTCAGACTAACGGCGATAAATACCCTCTCTACAGAAGGCGACAACCTGCGATTGGCGGACTCGAAGCAATTATCAATGAAAGGCGAACCGGTGTGGTGGTAATTGATAACCGTTGGATTGTGCCATATTGTCTCCTACAGTCAAAAGTATTCAACGCCCACATCCATGCTCAATTTTGCAACTCCGCGAAGCCCATCAAGTACGTCTGCAAGCATATCAACAAAGGTTCTGCACCCCTTAACGTAGTTCCATTACTGGCAACGCCACATGTTCTACATCATATCTATGTACAAAGCGGGAGTTCAGGGGTATTTACCTTTATTTTTTAAATAAAACTCAACTAAACATAATTATTTTAGCGGTTCTCATATACGGTTTACCTCCATAAGGGACGACAACATGTAAGGAAGCCCAAGGTTAAGCCGGGCTTCCACGCTAGTTTGCAATATATGTCTGGATTTTAGAGTTCAGACTTGGAGAGGAGAGGGGAAGCATGTAATTATCAAAGCCTTGTTTGTACATCTGAAGGAAAGTGGCCTCTACGATTGACTGTGGAAGGTTGTTCCACTGTTGTGTGACACGTTGCATGAAGAATTCAGAGCGGAGGTTAAGCTACAGTCACATCCCAGACGGTAAAACTTATGGTTTCGAGTATGGCACCCGTCCAAGCTCGGATAGCTGGAGGTGCAGCGAACGAGCTTTCACTAAACGTTTTGGATAGGAACGCATTGAAGCTATCGGCGGTCAACTTAGCGTCAGCTATGGGGTTTCCTAAAGCATCTTGAAGTATGGGGTGTTGCGTTTTCCTCTGCGCTTTTACTGTACGCGAAAAGAGTTTCGCAACATTAAGGGAAGGATTTTCGGCGAAGTGAGCCTCATCGGCTATCTGCTTTTCTTCGGAGAGCTTCTTAGTCTGCTCAAAGATCAGTGTGATCAAGGGCAGAACGGAAGTGTCGTTCTGCCGATGCAAACGACGAGAAAGTTTACGCAGCCTACGACGGAAAGACAGAGGAAGGTACACTTCATCCTTGACATGAATTACTTTCTTACGGGGGACAAAGTGGAGGATGAGTGGATCCAACACTTTGTACAGTGCATCGGTACAAACATTTACATCCAAACATTGGAAAAATTCAGACCAGTCGAGAGCGTTTAGATGTACCAGTAGGTCAGCCGTGTTTGCTGATCGGAAGTCATGATAACGACTATACTTTTGGGAAAATGTTTTATCCGCCTCCAGTTCTAGTTCACTAACAACTGTAAGATGGTCTGAATTCCCAAGTGCGTCTAAGGATGACACTGAAAGTGGTTCGCATCCCCTACAAAAAATTAGGTCGAGTATATTTGCTCCTCGAGTGGGAAAATCGACTACCTGATCCCACATGCCGATATCTATTGCCTCAAGTAAGTTCTCGAACTTTGAAGGACCGTATGGTGGAAACCATTGCACGTCAGGAAGGTTAAAATCGCCTGCAATCAAGCAATACTTAAGATTTAAGTCAGCTGCGGCATGAAATGCCTGCGAGAGACAAAGATCGTAGTCTGCATTGGCATTAGGTAGGCGATAAACACAGCCGACAAGTAAGGAGTATTTGTTTTTTAGAACAACTCGTAGCCAGCAGCTCTCCTCCACCGCTGTGAATTGTGGATAGTCCAACGGGAGAAATGCAAGTGGCTGCTTAATAAAGATGCAGCTTCCTCCGCCACGGCCATTGTTTCGATCGTTCCGAACGCATGAATAGCCTAGAACAGAGAGTTCAGAGTCAGCTGCACAGGCCAATGCCATAACAATGTCTGGGCGGTTGACGAAAACCAGAGTCTGGAGCAGAGGCATTTTATTAATCAGTGATCTGGCATTTAAAACGACCAATTTAAGAGGGCATGTCTGAGGTTTCGATGGCGGGACAGCTAGGCCGTCTCTGTTACCGGCTTCGACCAGAGCGATGTCCTTTTGACCTGAACTATTTTTCCCTCTCTTATTTTTACATTTGTCTCGCCATTGGTTCTCCGTTTTTCCAGCTCTATTATTAGCTGTCTCATCTTTCTCCGCTCTTTCAACTCGTAATCCGGCTGAAAAAAAACTTGCGAATGCAGACTCCGTAAGGATGTTTTGCGCTCTAGCAAGAGTTTTGCCTGTGCTTCAGTTTCTAAAATAACTTTTAGAGGTCGTGGCCGAGAAATTGATTCTGGAACTGTTGGAGCCTTCCCTATTCGAAATGCCTTAATAATGGGGAAAGACTCGCCTGGTTTTAGCAACGGTTTGGCGTACACTCGCATAAGACCCACGTCATGGTCAATTCGTTCTTGTGCAAGTGACGACTCTGACTCTGGGGCCCCCTTTACAACTATTTTCTGCTTGCGACTCAATGGGGCATATGTTGCAAGCTCACGTGCTTCAGCCGAGGGAGCAATTGTAGCCGGTAAACGCGGTTCTGATGTACTGGCTATTGGCTAAGCTGAATGCAAACCCGTGAACCGTTTGGCTTTCTTAGGCTTATGCCTCTTTTGAGTTATGATCTTGTCAAACTCTTGGTCATCGCTTTCTTGTGCAGAGTCGAGCAACGATGTGGTGCTAGGATGCAAATCCCGATAATTGCTAGTGTCGCTTAAGCCGAGTGACTATGGTGTAGCCCGTGGGCTTGACACATGGTCCGATATGCAGGTTTCAGGCGTGTCGACAGACATGTCCAAATCCAAGTCAATATCAGCGTCAACTCGTTCTTGTGCAATTGTTGACGCTAGCTCTGGAGCTCCCGTAAGTGGCCGGCAATATTATCTAAGTCGAATAGCTGCTACGGTTGCTGTCAGGGCCGGAGAAACGGGGCCCAAGGCTGAGCAGGCCAAGTGAGTTCCGTTAGCGGTCGCTGAACGTTAATCAATGAGTGTCACTATCTACCGACTTAAACCGGCAGGAAACGACCTCGTGGCTTGCGGCTGCGTATAACCGGCTGAAGACATCTAATGAACCAGAAACGACAATTCCGGTTTCCTTGGTTTTAGCCGATAATACGATCTGCCTTAACTACCAGCTACTACGGCTGTCCCGGCCTCTGCCGAGACCCCGTTTAGAGCGGGACAGATGATTTCCGTCAGCGGTCGGGTGAACGTTCATCAATGACTATCAATATTCCTGACCTAACTCGACAAGACAACGAGCTCGTGGCTCAGTGGTTAGGGCATTTGACACTGATCAAAGAGGTAGTGAGTTCGAGGTTCGGATGGGATGCCACTTGGGTCTGCGTGTGACTGGCTGACGACGGCTAATAAGCCAGAAATGGCCATTCCAGTCTCCCTTGTCTTTGCCGGTAATACCATCTAGAACGAGATGAGTGAGTTCCTTTAGTGATCCGTGAGGATTCATCAACGAGTGTCAATATTCCCGATCTAAACCGGCAATATAACGAGCCCTTGACTCACTAGTTAGACCGCTGGACTTTTAAGCAACAGGTTGCGGGTTTCAGCCTCGAGGGGTGTGCCACCTGGGGTTGGGTATGACTGGATGATGACGGCTAATGAGCCAAAAGAGGCCATCCCAGTTTCCCCAGTTTCTTTGCCGGCAATCTTCAGCTGAGCTATGCACCAATGAGCTGTTTCCTCCGCGCACCTGGTAGAATATGCATTGTACTTGGCAGGGGATACTTCACGGTACCTGACCTGGCCACTTTCCCGGTGACGGCGATATCGGCAGAGGTGACCTGGGTCACCCCTAACAAGGTCAATTGATTTTAACTCAGTCCGTAGTGAACCTAAGCCTGAACAGAGGTACACACCACGTTGCTGTGCGGTTCTCGGAGGCTCAGAAGCCGCAGACGTGTCGGACAGAAAGAGAGACCTCCACAGGAAGAGTTTTGCGGATATTGCACCGTAAAACCTCCAAATTTCTCGTTAATAGATATAAGACTAATGTCTGCCCCAGAGCTATTGGCGTACTTAGTAGGCACAGAAGACGAAGATGCGATCACTGGGACAAGAGTTTTATTTTCCTGACGTTTCGGATTCCGTCGGGAATCCTTAGTCATAGGTAATCGGAATCCGAAACGTCAGGCAAATAAAACTCTTGTTCCAGTGATCGCATTGTCGTCTTCTGAACTGCTTCCTGGGACTCGAATATTTGCTATTAGTAGGCACACCAAGACCCAGCAGAATTAAAGTGCAGAGGCTTCATTTTACGCGGTCAGGTGCACCTAGTTCATAGCCTGTTAGTTTTGTTCCGAGCCGCAGTGTATGCTAACGTTATGGATGTGCCGAAATTTATCACTAAAAGGTGGCTATTTCTCCCAACTCGTGTTAGGCGGTAAACATTTCCCACTGCTTTCCAGTCGCCAACTCTTTATCTGTCTTTTTTTAAATATCCACTTTACTCTTCAAGGCTTAGGGTTTTTTTAAAGGCGAGCACTACCGCCGCCGGGCTGTTGAAAACGCCTTCGGAATCGCCTGCCCCCCCCCCTCCGCCAAGGCAGACACCATAAATAAACTCACCTGTCCCACTTAGGAGACACGCAGCAGTAGCGGCAGTGGGGATGAGGATGATGACAACCGGGGGGGGGGGGGGGGGGGGGGGAGGGGGGTATTATTCTTCTCGCTGTTCCTCGCCCTTTGCCCCGCCCAAATTTTAACAAATCTACCAACACCAGAGTAGCAACAAAAACGAACAAACAGGCGTGTCTCTCTGCCTGTTGTTCAACTTGCGGTTGAAACATTGCCAGCTGGACGGATAGGGGGAGGGAGGGAGGCGGTGGATGGGTGGGTGGGTGGTGTGCGGTGGGCACGCCAACTACTCAGGCACTTTTGGAAGGAGGCGGATAAGTTTGAGTGCTCATTTCTTGGCTCGATGAAGCCACGTCGTATGAGGGGGTAGAGGAGGCGTATCAGAGGCACGAAACATCATTCCAGATGTCCGCAGGCGTCCACAGGTCTTTCATTACTCCCTCAAGAAACCGTGGGAGGAAGAAGTAACAGCGATAGGGTGGGGTGGGGTGGGGCGGGGAGTAGAGTGCAGGGGGTGACCAGTCTGGACAGGTTGTCGGGCCCAGCAGCAGAGGTGCAGTCTTCGGAAAATCTGCAAGAAGTGGTCAACAGCATTTGCGTGACACCCGCCCCAGCTGGTGACACTGGGAAGTCACTGAGATAGTGAACAATTAGCGGTGGCTGCGGTAACTAGCGGTACAATTAAAGTCGTCTGCGCCTGAGTGCTCGGACTAGTGTGGGGAGGGGGGGGGCGGGGAACTGTTAGGTTAGCCGAAGTCATCCGGGGAAAGTCGGTCCCAACACACACAAGGCCACTTTTTGTTGGCGTGCTGGGAAATATTCAGCATAACGCAGCAGAAGACGATAAAACGCTAACAGCCTCATCTACCAGAGTAAACAGGCAGCGACCTAATTGCGCCTGGTGGGACGAAAATGAAAAAAAAAATAAACGGCCTCTGCCTAGACAGAACTTCGGAAGTTAGTCCCTTACACCCGCCAGCACGCACCTATCAGGCCTGTACATAATCAGGAAACCATAGAGGGCAGCCCCCTTCAAGAGCTTACCCAAATCAGGGAAGCGAGACTAGCGGTTGGTGGCCTTGGCTCTGTCCTAATGGAGGGTATCCTGCAAAGGATTTTGCTATGAGTAAGGAAGAAGAAGAAGAAGAATAAGGCAGGTCGAATATTAAAACAAATCATTTGATTATTCTGAGTTTTCATATTCGTCGTCAGGGATAAAAAGAGCACTAGTTATAAGATGCATTAACCAGGCAGACGTCAACACCTATCGCCTCCCTTGGTGACCTTAATTAGCATGGAATAAAAATTGGCGACTGCCCGATGGGTAATGTGCCCAAATCGTACACTCACATTGAATCTTAAAGCGAGAACGCTAATGGGTCATTTCGGCCTAAAGTAGGCTTCAGCAGTCAACCAAAACGGACCAGAACTCATTGGTAGAAGTTGATTTCCCTCGTAATCGACTATTATGTCAGAAATATGCACCGGAAGAACTCGCCATGCGATGGAAGGACAAACTGTTTTTGGTTGGCGCCCACTCAGCCATGCCAGGGCACGGCTTCGACTTCGAACACGTGCGAATACTAGGTCAGTCGGACGACCGAACTTCACGCCTGCTGCAGGAAGCATGGCACTCGCAGGCGGATTCTATTAATAGGCCTATCGATCTTCCTAATGTCGCGTTGCGCGAACAGATCGAGGGCAGAAGTCAATGTCAAGGTCACTCTCGGCAGAGCTAAGATAAAGATGCAGTGAGTTGTATACTTTTTAATGTCTTTACAATGTGCTCGTGTGAGAGTTCGAAACGTCGGACAAATAAACCACTGGTCCCAGAGAATGCTTTACTGTCTTCTATTCAATCAACTGGGTCTCCCGTATTCTTAATCAGAAGTATTGCAATTTTAATGTGCCGTAAAAAAACTGTTTCTACAGGAACGGGGCAGCAATACCGCCGAGGTGCGTAAAATGCTCCGTACGCCTAAGCACGCTTCTCTTACTTATGTTAAGAACACACGGATATTGTCCATCGGTCTGTAACAAGTTATGACTTCCTTTTCAGCAAGGATGGAGATGTAAACACATTGTTGGTGACCGAAGAGCAACTGACCTGCTGTTTATTGTCCAAAATTAGCAATAAGAGGATGGGACGATAAAATCAACAACCGAGTAGGCCAAATGGCAACTAGCTCCTTAACCAGATGTAAATGAAATCGGAGGAAAAGGGGATGATTGGTGGAGTTAAACGATGACGGGAGTTCCCGCAATCAAATATCAATTAGTAAAATGAGTAAAATGAGCGGCACGAAAGAGGTGCACGCATGTACTGTCGTCCAAGGATACCTGAATAAAGTGGACAGGTTCTGCTCCTTGACTGAGAAGATAAAATTGTTCGCTGTTGGGAGGTTGATGAAGATTGCGCCCATTCCCATGATTATTCATCGCTCAGAAAGGCCCGCAAGCTCATCTTACGCAGCTGCCATGAGAACGCGACGTGACTATCGATTTTTCCCCCGATCCTGATTGGCCCATTGTCGGACAATGTCTCTCGCGTTCCCTTTAAAGTGCATGCACCCTGTGTCGGACTTGACTTGTGCTGACGTGCACTGGCGTACTGTAACGTGCTCTGTCGGAGTAAACTCTCTCACTGGCCGACAGGTCTTCTGTCTGTCTCGCTCTTATTGGCTCTTGCGGAACCGGTTCGTGCGAATAAAAGTACTAGGTGCGGGTCGTAGCAGAAGTATACCATACCTCAGTGAATCAGTGAATTACCAAGGATCTGCCAAACGTGCCAAGCATGAGAGCAGGGGATCCTGAAAATACTTCCCCTTCAAATCTTGGAAGAACCGACAACGATGCAGGAGATAAGAACGGCTTGTCAACCTATAGTAGAAGCAGAAGTTCATGCAAAACTTTCTATAGTTACATCATTTTCTTCGCACTTTCCAACGCGCATTTATTCATCTTTGTTTAAGTTTATGTTTGTTAACTGGTACGTGATACAGTCAGAATGGTGAGTTTCGGTAGCATTAATTGGAATTTCTCCCACTGCCTTTGGTCTTCATTAGGCGACGGAGGCAGCAAAGTCCGTCCTAGCGCGGCGGTTTTGCTTCGCTTCTTTCGACTTGGTCTAAGCGTAGGATAGCATTATCAATAGCCGTTACTGGCTGAACTCCTACGGTTTGAAGGTTGATCCACGGATAGGAACTCGGTCAATCGATGTATCGATTCAACGTCGGCGTACAGGGCCCTGCTTAGTCACCTTCGGACGGGTGTCATTGATAATTGATTGGCTTGTTTGCTGCTGCTGTTATCTCTGACGGATCTTGACCAGTCACCTCACTCATGCAATCACCTGGAACGCGAACTTTCGCATAAAGTCGTGACTAAGTTAAGTTGCCTGAGCGGTCAGCAGTGCTGGCCTGATGCACAGAGCTTGTACTTACTTGCACTTGTTACGGCTGCGATCACGACTGATCTGGCTGGCCTCAGTTACGTCCCGTATGGTGCTTCTCCACACACGACGATCCGTGGCCGCAGACCTAGACAGTTCGAACCATGCTCTTTGTTAGCGCCGAAGACCGAATACTGAAGGTCCGAGAACCACTTCCATGTCCTAACGGACTGAGTCGAGCCAGGTTTTGAGTTGACCCCCTCTTCGACGTTTCCAATTAGGCAACGGTTTCAAGTTGAGGGCAGTAGAGCTGAGCTCTTCAGGTTGTCGACGAAGAACGTGACCAAACCACGTCAGTTGTCTTTCTTGAATGGCCTGGGATATCCTTGTGATTTTGTCACAGTGAGTGCGGACTGTCTCATTTAAGTCGAAGTCGATGTACTCAACTCGAGGGATTCTCCTTAGACAGTAGTGGTCAAAGACTTCCAGTTTCTGTTCATCATCCACGCGCATAGCCCAACATTCGCATCCTTATAGGAGAACGGACCACACAGATGCACGATACAAGTGGATCTTAGTCGAGATAGAAATATAGCGTCAGTTCCATAAGCACTTCCGAAGGCTGGTCTTCCTAACGTTTATGGACAAAGTGACCGATTTTGCGACCTCGTTCACCCGTGATATCATAGACTGGAGATCATCAAAGCTTGATGCTAGTAAAACGATATCATCCACGTAGCCGAGGTTAGTCAACCGGCATTCGGGTGCAAGCTCAATACCGTCACTTTCTTCCAGGGCCTTCACGAGAACCCATTCAATGGTGTAGTTAAAGAGGATGGACGACAGGACACAGCCTTGCCGCACGCCTTACCGAATAGCGAAGGTTTCTGAGAGGTTGTTGTGGACTGAAACCCGAGCAGTGGTGGAGCAGCAATATGCCTTGATCATGGGGACATGGTACACAGAGCAGACCTCTTTCATTTGAGACGCCGAAGTGCAGACTAGGATTCGGACCTCCTTGCATCTGAGGTGCACGAAAAACTGCCCCGTCCCTACATCAAAGGATTAAATGCGGAACAAATCATTTGGCGAGTGGTCTTACAAAGATCAAAGGCAGAGTGGAGCTTCACAGGCGTGATTTTTCGCCGAAACATGCCCGAAATCGCCTGGTTCTCGCGTCGCCGGTTTCATTTATGACACAGTGGCCAGGCGTATTAATGGCGGATCCTGCTCGGCACCATAATTCAATCCAGCTGGCAGCGTGCTTGGCGAGCCCAATTGTTTATGCAGATGAGATGACTGTGGGCTACTGCTCAGACCTCAAAGAGCGGCCGCGCTGCCGCCATTTCTCTCTCTCTCTCTCGCACGCGCGCATTTTTTTCTCGCGGGGCGGTCCTTTGAACTGCCCCTAATTGTTACTGCCAGTCTGGTGAAAAAAATGCGTCTGACGGAGATTTATAATCCACTCCGAACACAGTGGCCTTTCTGGACTGGTTGACTGAATAATGCGAGAGAAAAAACATCCGGTCAGGCGGTGGCTCAGGTATTACTGACAAACGCGCTGGACTGGGCCGGTCATTCCAGGTGCTTGTGTTTTTTTCGGCTGAAATGAACCGTACTCATCTCCCGGTTCGGTAGGAATTAGAGTCGTTGAATCCACCCCTGATTTTAGGAGCTAACGTTCCGTAGACTGTGTTGAAGACCGTTGGCAGTAGCGTGGAAGAGGGACTCATTCGTCGGGGCGCCGGTTGCCTGATGAGTAGCGGGTATGCCACTGAGCATTCAGGAGATTGAAACATTGTTTTCCCGGTAGAAGTTTGAAAAGGGCGAAGATCACAGGAGATTGTAATGATTGTAATGATGAATTATTGATAAAAAATATGGCTGCATACAGCGAATAAGATGGTGCTCACTTCTGGTTTGTATCATATCATCAGGCAACCATGCTCCGCGGCTATATGAGGGCAGGAGCACGAGATTTCCCATTCAAAAGCTGGGGGACCCACTGATGATCTGCAACCCTCGCAACTCTGTCATGCAGCCGCGGAAGATTGGCGAAACAGGAGTCTGGGCTTTTAGTTAATACCAGTGCTCTCAGTATAATCAAGGCCAAACTGTCTGGCCATTAAACGCTATTGTCGCATCTTGTAACGGTAGCCAAAGCCGAGATGTCACCGTCCAAAATACTTGTTGTGGGAGCCCCCAAGGAAGAACACGAAAAGAAAAGGCAGAAGCAAAAGTCTTTGAGCGTAATGAGTAAAACATATCTAGGGTAACAAACGCATGTGAGGCTATGTCCATAGAGCCAATCAGCTTCTGTCCTCTGGTGGGTAGTGAAACGATTGGCTTGTGGCTCAACGGCTGGCTGCAGCTTAAATTTTCAGGTATTGATTGATTTACTGCTAGTTGCATTCGACGCATGTAAGCCTATCGATAGCCTGCCGTGAGCGCGGCTCGCTACCTGTATGCTAGCTGCCTGCTAGCTATCCCTTAGGTTCCTCCTTACATCTTATACTTTGTGAGAGCCATTAATAAACAAGACGCAGGTTGATTACGCAGTTAGGAACGCGAATCGCAGCATCCTTCCTCACGAAAGTTTCTATCAAATAAAATTCGTGATTACATTTTTTCAGCATAACTCACTGAAGTAAATACACCCTCAGTTGAATACCTCCTCTCAGAGTGACGCGTTATCGTTGTGCATGAATAACCTTCGTTGAAAAATTGTAGAACATTCGAATATCTGTCGAACCTCAGCACAAAAGGTGTACACGTTGGCGTATTTTTTTAAGATGAAAAAAAAACTATTTTTCGTGAACACAGGAAGCTGAAAAACCTCACGGGAAACATTTAAAGACAGAATAGGAGTACAGATTCCGCTCATAACCCTCCTACGATCGAGTGAAGCTTGGTTACTGCACATATCTCAAGACACTCCCTTTCATATGTCAAATGGCTTTTACTACACTTCCTACAATTTATATAAAAATCAGAAGAACAGAATTTGTATCTGGCCAAAAATCTGTCCAGAAAGCGAGAGTTTGTAATTTGGAGATATGCCGATGGTTAAGCGCCTTTTGGAAACGTAAAAAGGTATCCTTCATGGCCGCGGAACGTTGATCAATTATTTCAGTTTTTTTCCGAATCTCCTCTTTCCTAGTTGAGCAATACTCTGGTCAAGCATGCGCAGGAGAGACGCATTTGGCGTGCGTGAACGGTAACTTAAATCAATCAGTCACAATGTCTGAGCCCGCCTCTGGTGGTACTGACTGTGTCTTGATACGGGACTCTAATGGATGGAGGGTGGGGAGAGTGCGATTGAGAAGAAGAAGACTCGATCGCTGGGACAATACGTTTATTCGCCTGACGTTTCGGCATCCTTCGCAGATTCATCATCAGAGACATGAGTAGCAGAAACAGGAAATGCATGCACAGAAGTTTGCAGTATTTATAGGATAAAGTCATTACTGCCAACATGCAACGACAATTAACGTTACCTGCCTTCTCGCGCGTGGATTGCTTGCTGGACGGCACGCGGGCTTTGACCTGTTGAACTTTCATCACGGGCGGTGGGCTCGGGCGTGATGATTGCTCGGCCATCTGGCTCTCCGGTGTTGGCGTAAGATGAGACGGTGGACTGTCTATTCCTCAAGTAACAATTTGCTTTGGCCAAATTGAGTGTCAGCATTGAATATGGATTGGGCAAATCTTTGCACTTGTTTATGGATTGGGGGCCCATGAACCATGACTCAAGTAGTTCTCGGCTCGCCTTATTGTCCCCTGTGGCGAGAATTTTGGCCTCATCAAATTTGAACGTGTAGCTGGGTCTCGTCAAATGAGCCGCAACTTGAGAATTGGCATCGTTTCGCCGCACTGCTGCCGCGTGTTCAGCAATTCGCGTCTTCAGAAGTCTGCCAGTTTCTGCGAGCCAGAAACATCGCCTAACTGAGTCTTAAGTGACAGTAGACTTTGCGCAGTTACTACTGCACTATTTACCCTAACTCACCTTTAAGAGACGACACGGATACGGCTACTCCTATCTCTACAGTTATTAGCTAGCAATGTAGCTGCGCGGTTGTAGTACTGACACTAACACGGACGCTTCCATTAAAACCAATGTTGGGGCTCATAACCCCTTCATCTCAACAAGGAGTGTGAATCTACGTTTAAACTATTCCTAGGAAGTGCATGTTTTGGGCTCTGAGCACAGCAGAGCTTGTATTGGTTTCCAACCTCTCAACTCTATCCAACAGACTGTGTTCCCTTCTACTAGGTTCGGACTGTAATACTACTGCTAGAAGTACGTGCCTTTACTAAAGTACTAATGCTAGCAATCAGGCTTACAAAGGCCAGTAAAAGTATACTGTATTTCGCCCTGCGTGTGATTTTTAAGAAGTCGGCACCTAGTTTGCACTCTCAATCTGTATGAGATAAAGTGATTAGTTGATGGGTTACATAAAGCTTAATTAAATAATAGGACAAGTCCTACTGCAATTATATTATATTTTGCAACAGGCATAACATATGGTAACATAAGCTTACGCCCGTCCTAAACGTCATCTGGGCTGATGTATAAGATGCTCGAACGAGCGTTTACCTTCGGTAGATAATTGAGGGTGCTATTTCGATTAACTACTCGCTTGAGGCCTGGGGTAAATCAGGACTTTCCTTGGTTTCCGCCCACTAAACTTTATCCACCAGGCTATGTCATCCTATTGCGTAACGAAACTTTGTTAAGGACAAGTGCAAGTTTTACAGTGCGTTTATTTTGCATGGTGCCATTTACCGTTATCAGGCTAAACGTTCGCAGTTTCTAACTCTATCTTGAGGTTTAGCGGACTACACGATTGGTTCGAGGTTCTCACGAGCGATACACATAGTGGAATACATTGCATGATCACGAAGCGCAGTTATTGTTTCGGCTTTATGACACTAAAAACTTAGTAGTCTGGAGATACCTGCCAACCAGGTGGGCTGTATGCACACATTTGACGGTTTTTTAAAATGCATTCTGTGGCATTTTGACTGCAGTGGACAGTAACTTAGCCTTAAATGGCTACTGTTAATGTTTGTTGTCTCTATTTAGACAAACTGGGCAACCCACGAGCATGTTAATGGCCCTTTACTGGAATACGTTCATGTCCAAGTCTAACTCGCCAATGTCATCCGATAGTTCGGTCATCGCGATGGCCGACTTACGACGCTGGTCCTTTTAAGTAAACCCAACAGCGTAGCTAATCTGGGAGAAGAGTAATTGGGCCATAAAATCACCGGATTACACACAAACAGCCAACATACAGGAGATGATGATGATGATGATGATGATGATGATGATGATGATGATGATGA
>JAYGXS010000005.1:1360785-1388291 GCA_036362985.1 Ligula intestinalis
CGGACTATACAAATTTACCTGCAGAATGTTAAGTTGGACCTCGTGTTAGTTGATGTTGTGTACCTGCTAAACACCGTTTCTATCTTTTCAGGAATTTCAAAAAGCCTGCATTTTCATAATCAGGGTTTCCCGCAATACGTTAAAAGATATGACACATTTGTGCAAATCTACAGATATAAATCAACATTTATTAATACAATAAAAATGCATATAGCAGTTATTAAAGTATATCCCACTGCCTGTCCTAATTCACCGCACATGAGCCCCTATAACCACCGTTTCCATAGGACAAACTGCTGGGACTAGGGGTATATATCGTGCACTGCTTAATCTACTGTTGAAAATACTGTTTCTAAACTACAGGTGCATACCTTGGTAAGCCCAGGATTGTCTCACTCCCTCTGTGCAGTTTCATGTGTTCATTATTTTTTTCACGTCTGTCTTTGGTAATTTGGAAGCATCTAGCGGATGATTTAGCAAGGTCTGTGTTCTATCCCCGACTAATAGGTAGAAGAAAGGCAAGCAGCCGGTTCTGATTAGCAAGCCTGTCTTCAGTAAACACAGAAACGGCGAAATCCTTAGCTTCTCCAATCTAGCCTATTTATTAGTCTCTGGCCTTCCAGAATACTCCTGGTCCAAAAGCATGCGACCGCTGTTCTGGCCTGCGGCTGATCGATAGTTTGCCGCGCTGTGTGAGCGGTCGTTACGTGTGCTCTCTAATCAATAACTCTTCACGCTGCGTCAACGGTCGTCGCATGTGCACGCTGATCGATAATTCTTCAGTCTGCGTGAACGGTCGTTAGCGTTCGCTGTTTGCCTGTGCGCATGACTCCAGGCCGTAGGCTCTGAGTGCATGGCTGCTGGCGCCCCTATAGCAATCTGAATTCGAAAAAAAACACGCCCAAGTAAGCTAACCCTGCTGCTATCTACTTCCCTGTCTTGTCCACTTTCTCCGGAACTGACTCCCATCCTTCACTCGCTCCCACACCTCTAGGGACAGCCGGATGTCGCTATCTATGTCACCTCCCCCCTGCTCTGAATACCTACCTTCTCAATAGAATTCTTTTGAACAACTAGTTGGCAAGGAAGCAGACCCAAGCGAAGTCATTGTCAGCCGCAGCCTCCATTCTCCTAGTTATCTCTCGCCAAACTGCCGGATTGCATAGTTCGTGTGTGGACCTGCCCTGCCAAAATGCTTAGAGGTCAGCGCTTGGGGGAGGGAGGGTAGCCTCTGGCCTCTATTTCGCTTGCATAAAGCAGAAGAATGGGATCACAATCATCGGCGCTGAGGGAGTACGTAAGTGCTCACGCGCTGGTGCATGCATGCATGCACGCACGCACGCACGTGCCTGCCCATACGGTTTTACGGCCCGACCGGAAATCATAAATATATGCGTGCCATTCGCTTCTCTCAGCCGGCTTCTGTCGGGGGTGGTGGGGGGGGGGGAGCGGGGGTGCCTGTGCATGATATGTGCCCATGCGCTGTTATCCACGCATACACGCCCACACCCACGCACACGCAGGCTGATCGTTGTTAGTGAATCGCTCTCATCCACCCTCTCGAATGCGCATGCGTCCCGGTGATTTATGTCGGTTCGTGGCAGTGTGGCAGCGACTGCTGCACCACTGAGAGCCACATCAAAGGTTTCGGTGGCGGTGGCGGCGGCGGCAGCGGCAGAAATGCCGGTTGCTTTGTTCTTTCTTTTCCACCTTTGCCCCTCCCGCCTCCTCTTCTGTCAGCGGCCGAAGGTGCTGCTCCCATGGGATTGTCGCTGTCGGCGCTGCATACCACTCACCCCTGATTGGCTGTTCATAGCGGGGGTTACAGCCAATCGCACGCTTACGCGACGCTGTTTGGAGTATACGGGGAGTACGAATAGTCACACTGGGGCAACCGCTAATTCTTCTTGTTTGGGACACAATCGATCAAATTGTGACGCGCGCATGCGTGCACGCACAAACAACTACGTGCACACCCTGCTTGCATAAATCACTCAAAACGGCGAATGTTGGGATGTGAATGGCCGCTAGAAAGCTGGGGGTTGGTATGTGCCGCTGTGTGTATGCGTGAGTGTGGAAAAATGCTGAACCAGCACTGCCATCATCCCAGAATCTTCATCATCACCATTTTTTTAGTGCAGTCGGTGACATAGGTGAACGCGGTCATTAAAAGCCAAGTGCCTGGGATCCGCGAGAAAAAAGGCCTACTTTCAGGCGTGGGAAAGAATAGCTTCAAAGGCTTTTGTGGAATGCCGAGTTTGAGGCGAGCAAGAGTGATGATTTTCATGTCCAAAAGGCAGTCATTTTGGACACAATGAATGCCGCAAGTGCAAAGCAAGGGAAATTACGACCCCTCTGCCCTCCATAGGAAGTGTCCAGAAATAACAACCCGCCCACATCAGAGGAACCGGTCCCGGCGCGTGCGTTGTTGTGGTGAAGGAACGTAGTTCAGCTCGGGGATGCGTCATCACCACAAAACCAAGCTCTTATAACCAACTACGCCTTGGTATACTGACTTTGAGATACACGTCAACACTTCGCTGCCTATCTGTCAAATAGTGGCCCCCGTCAGCTTTCTCATTTGAGAAAGCCACAGTCTCTGGCAGCTAAAAGTTGGCATCAGTGCGCCACTTGGAATCAGCGGATGCCAAGGGCTGAAGTCCGTCAAAATCGGATTTTTGATAATGCAAAGACAACTTAACTTTCAAACAAGTGGAATCGGTCATCTTTCGATACCACAGACCGAAAGGCTGGGCTTGGTATGCGGATGAAGCCTTCGTCATAATCAAACTCGATCAAATGTTTGTATCCGAAGTGTCTCCTCAGACACTATGTAGAAAAACGAAAACTACGAGCTACCTTTTTTTGATTTTCCCATCTACTGAAGAGATTGTGGTGGCCTAAAAACTAAAATATTCAAGAAAGCAGCAAACAAAGTGCACGTAGCGAGTTTCAAAAGCAACTAATAAATCAGTCAAAAACACAGTCGCGTAAGGGGCATTGCGACTCATTGTAGAGAACCAGAAGAGAGGGTTACCCAGTTACAAGAACTTCGACGTGTACTTAGAGCAAATGGCTACCCGTGTAACCTTGTGCATGCGCAACCAGAGTGAGAAATCGAACTGTCAAGCGCTACCGTAAGTGTACAAGGTCTCGAAGGCTGTCAGCCACCTTCTCACATTAATTTGAGTTTGGATTGCACACCGATCAGAAACAACCACTAGCATCGAATAGTGAGCCCAAAAAAATATTGGCTCAACAAGAAACGTCTAGGGTTGTTTGTCAAATTTGGTGCAGGTTAAGAAAAATCAACTACGTTAGACAAACCATAAGAATAATCGGTACGCGGACAGCGGCAGCAGCAAGAAGGGTGGACTCTAACTCACTGGTTGAGGCGACAAGATTTGTACGCACGCTTAAGTATAAATAGGCCACAATTCTTGTGATGGCAGGCATCCGCGTGGGCCGTGAACTCGTGGCATGTTAGTTCTCTGGGCCGCAGTAGATTAATAAGTGCAACGACTTCCTGGCTCAATATTTGTGGCTGAGAGATTGCCAAGGCAGATTAGGAGGCCGCACGGTCAGTCCCAGTTTCCAATGACAGCGGGTCAAACGGCCAAATAACGATCTCACTAAGAGTCAAGAACGATGCCGAAATGTCGACTTGGACACTGACTGACGAGCAATCATCACATTATTTACAATCGCCAGCGATGAACATGTGATCTACTAATGGCAAATTTGGCCGACATATACGGCTTTCCTGGCGCCCTAATCACCTTTATATGCGGCTGTCTCTGATGAGGGGTTCGAGTGAGAATCCGAAACGTCAGAGCAATAAACTCCTTATTCCAGCACTCGCCTTCTCTTGTAAATCTGTAATTATTTTTCAACATTGTTCATTAAAAATTAACATTGCGGGCCTGTAATTTGTTGGCAGGGAATTTTTGTTGAAAATAACCATGATCGCCAACGCAGAGGACCAAGGTTTGTAGTAGGTCCCATTGACTGTTAGAAGGAGCTTCTTGTTTAAAAAGACAATGCAAAATGCCCAACGGTGGGGGCTGTAAAGCTGAATTATTTCAAATCATGTGATTTCGACAATTAATCATCGGGCCTATACAATTGCATTGATGATGAAAATAGGAGCAATAGACAAGGTAATTAAGTGTTTTATGATTAGAATTAATCGTTTTCCTAGCGCTATTATGGCGAGATCAGTATGCATTGTAAATGACAAGTTCCTTAGGAGCGTTTACTCAAGCTGTTGCTGCATTTGCTACTCAAACTAATCTACCGTTGAGAAAATCGGCGTTCAAATATTGGGACTTAGAGATTCAGGGAGTTTGCGTATTTTAACCCCACTCCCGACCGTCTTGAAAACATCAATCCAACCCCTTCAGCATCAACTGATATGAAATATCGGTGCAAATATTCCCATGTTAAGCTTAAAAAGTCAACATTGAGAAGTAGAAAACGTTTAGATCACTAGAATCATGGTTTTCATTGTCAGGGATTTCGGGCTCTTTCTAGAGTCCATTGTCAGAGATAAAAGGCATCAACGAAAGACAAGTAACACTTATAGGAGGCAAAGGCCAATCAACCGTTAGGCTTGTCTTTCATTGACACTTTTTATCGCTGATGATGGACTCTAGAAAGAGACTGAAAGCTCAGACAATTAAAAGTACGATTCCAGTGATCGAAACGCCTTCTACTTCTCTATCTACACACATTCGTGGGATGCGAACATTTGCCTCAATTGTTGAAAAGTCTATTTGGCAAACGTATATGTTTGGCAATTCCAAATCGACCCTATAGAACTGCATTGATAATGAAAAAAGAGAGTTGGACTTGGTTTACAAGTGTCTTACGGTTAAGGGTCATCGTTTTCCTATCGCCTGCATGGCGGGGTCGGTATGTAGAGGCCATGAGAGTGGAAAAGAGTGGGAATAAGGATAGGTTGTGATCATTGGTCATGGATCGAGTAGGTGGAGGGGAAAGTACTGCTACGTGCACGAAGTGTGCAATTGTCATCAGGCGGTAGGGGCGGCATACTATCTCCACCTGGCCGCGGCGTTGGCCATGGGAGAGCCAGAGCCTGCATTAGCGTTTTCTGACAGGCCGTTGACATCAACTAAATTATTCAAAGACCTTCGCCAATGGGTGCTAGGAACATCCAAGGAAGTGACTATAGGGCTAGCGAATCCAGTGCTGTGTTGTCAGAAGATGCTAATGCAGGCTATCTCTCTCCCGTGGCCGATGCCGAGGCCAGGCAGGAATAGCATATTGCTCCGATCCCCTGGGGGAAGTTGTTCACTTCGTGCAGGTGACAGTAATTTTCCCTCCGCCTACTCGATCCATGACTAATAATCACAACCTTTCCTTATTTCTACCCGTCTCCAGTCGAATAACCTCTACATGAAGATCTCGCAATGCAGGTGACAGGAAAACGATGACCCGTAACCGTAAGACACTTGTTAAACATTTCAAACTCTCCTTGTTACACTATCAATACAGTTGTATAGGATCAATGAGGAATCGCCGAAAGCAGGGGTTTGCCAAATAGACTTTTCAAGTTAAAAATGGGAATATTTGAAGAGATACTTCAAATCAGTTGGTACTGAAGTGGTTGGGACCATGTCCTCAAGACGGTCGGGGCGGGGGAAAGGTTGAAAGACACAAATCCCTCGAATATCTAAGTTCCAATATATAAACGCCTATTTTTTAAACTATAGGCTACTAGAAGTAGCAAAAACGGTGACAGCGTGAGTACGTGCTCCTAAAAAAACACGTCATTTACGAAAAAAACTATTGTAGGGTCACCTAAATATCTAGTTCCCCTGCCAAACTGTTTTGTGTAATTTGTGGTTAAACATTTACTGCTTGGTTAGCAAGTGCAAATGAACATTCAAATGTGTTGGGAGAGCTTAAATTGAGGAGACTTATGTTTGTTTGAATGTACGAAATAGAATCAACTCCGTCGACATAAACTCCTGGGGCTAAGGCAACTGATGCTTATTGAGGAAAATTCAACCTTAAATTGGCGGAACTTAACGAAAAAGGGAAAGCCAGGTTACCAAAAATCTAAAAGTAGGTTATTGTTATAATTTAAAGGCATATAGGACCTCTAAAGACAGCCCTACCTCATTGACAATGCATGTGATATGTATGCTGACGCCCGCTCTGATGGGCCTCCAGGTAGGTGCGTTTGGCTTCCACACCGAGATGCGTTAGACCAAAAACTCTCGTAGGATTGGTGCAGGCGGGGCGTTGCTCCGATTTTGTTGAATCCGCCCGAGCCTATAATTACGAACGTGCATAAATCTGACAGGTTTTAGTCAAAAGCTCTTGCATCACGCCATTCCTTGCGCTCAATCCACCCACTAGCTCCACACGAAGTACATTTGTGAGCGCTTGCTGTTTCCAACCTCTGAAACAACCAATCGCAGGCCGACTCACAGAGGAGCAGACATCACTTTAGGCACCGTCCGTTGGCTTGGGGTTTTGCGGTCGTCTTATAGTCAATTTCCTCTTGCCTATTCTCCACTTCCTTCTGTACAGAATAAACTCTTCCTACCACTCTGGCCTTCCCATGACTTCTCTCTTCTTCTACGGAAGATCGTGGTTGCCAGGGTGTAGCTTATTTAACCCCCTGTGATAACTGACAGGTAACCGATACAGAGGAGAGAGTGGGGGACCAGCCCTGATGAATCCATCCTCAGAGTGCAGACTGTATATATTCCTGCCTAAAATCAGTCTCAATCTATACTGAAGCGCCGAGAGTCGTGACTTGGAAGACTAAAATCTAACAGCATAATTGGGTACTTCTTTTCACGACTGATATGCTGCCCTGGCTACTTCTTGATGTGACCTTTACGGAACTCCCCTTCCCCCCCTCCCCCACCCACCGAGTCGTCCTTACAATAGCCCAATGCCGATCGGACCGTGCGTGTACGATGTTTTAGCTTTATTAATCCCAAAGTCTGTGTGCACTTTCGGCGAGGGAAAAACGAGAGTGGTAAATACTACACAAGGCTGTCCCACGAGTCACTGGTGTTGTACGCAGTCAGTGGGACAGACGGTGGAAGTCGTTGTTTGCGACGATCGAGCCCGCCTGTCGATTTGTGGTCTTGGTTTTTTCTTTCTATCTCATCGGAACCTCTCCCCCATTTACCTGTTTAACGCCCCCTCCCGCCAAGGTACACAGCTGTCAGCTTCTTTGAGTTCCCATCTTACCTCCCGCCAGTGCTGCGTCCAGCAGTCAAAAGTCTCATCGCCAGTCTGACTCGACTTCTCTCCCAGTCATACTGTCATCTTTGATGAAGTCAATTCCTTCGTTCCCCTCCCTGCCCATCGAAAGCCCCGATACTGTTCGCTCGCCTCCTTTCTCCCGTCATTAACGTCACCTTGTAGGAGATTTTGAGAGAGAGAGAGAGAGAGAGACGTATCAGCTGTCAGCACCTTTACCTTCCGACCCCGCGACACTTCCCCCTTTTGAAATCCCCTTCCCTACTCCGGCCGCGGCATCGGTTCTGTTTGAGACGGAGAGAGATGGCAGGAGGCCAGGTCCCCTCATTTTCGTTTAACACTGATTTTCGCTGATATTCTGCTTGGCCTGCCCTGTCCACTATCGTGTTTTGACGAATAATCGGACGCACAAAGCAGCGTTTTGAACAGGATGCCTTGGGAAAATTGGACGTTTTTATTGCATTTAGTTGAGGAGTAGTGCAGTTGGTGTCAGTTTGCCAGTTCAGTTGCAGAAAAAAACTGTGCAGCTGTTATAGTGCAAATGAGGGCTAATGAAAAGTTTGGACAGTGTAGCAAAAGCAATATGCTGATGGTTTGATGGGGATAAAATAGATCCCAAGACGTCAACTTCAAAAGTTGATCCAGAAATGACCTCATTGGAATACAAAATTGCAAGATGGTCAAGGTGGCATCGCCCAACGTCAGCCGAGACCTTCTAAGGATGCACTATTTCTAAAAAAATACGAAGAACTTTAGACATAATATAATTGTGCCTCGAATTTCGCTGGCTCGAAGCGTGATTGTTAGTTGCAGGCCATTTTTAAGTAGGATCGTCAAAAGAATAAAAATCTATGTCACGTTACCAATAAAACTTGCCAAGAGCAGCTTGCGGTACCGTTAGTGGTCTGTTGGCGCATTAAAGCCTCCCGGACATACGGTAGACACGCTAACTTTACATTTTACTCGAAGCCCTTTAATGTGTTTTCGAGTAGAAAATATGAACTGGGTGGGATTGTAGTATTGACTGCAGCATAATTTCAAGATATTTTTGTCACGTCAGAATGCCGGCTATGGCAGCGCCTCTTTCCGGCAGCTCACAAAACTACCCTTGCCTTCACTGTCCTTACCTGCGACTGCTGCTGCCATTGCTGATGATGATAGATTAGAGCGAGACTCCGAAACTTAAGAACAATGAATCTTCGGTCCTAGCGATTGCATATACACCCCGTGACCGTTCATTAGAACTTGCCGCTTTAGTTCTGTCCTCGATTGGTATTCCACAGAATACAACTAATCTCCTGATATTTTGTGAAAAACTCCAACACTTTATGGTCCAGAAATGCCTTCTCTTGATGTAAAAAGGTGGGGAAGAATTGTTCAAAAACGAAACAGGGAATTTTTAAAGATGGCAAAACCGCAAGATTTATTCGATCCCCGCTCATGGATTACTAAAAATCTGCTAGAAATGGGCCATTCTGCTGACCCCAAAACCTATTTCCAAGTACTTGTTCGGGCACGAACAACTCGTACCTTACGCTAACTGGAGGCAGCCTACATACGGCGGTCCATACCCGACGTATGTAAGCAGTTTGAGCATGTAGTGAGCCTAATCTGGCTCCCTGTTTACACATTTCTCCTCCTAACCTCTTACCTAAGAAGTCTTTCCCAGTTTTTGCTGCCAATAGCTTTTTAACTTTCTAAATTTATTGATTAGCCTCTTGGCCATTTCTTATGGTCTTGTGTTTGTATTGATTTTTCCGCATGAATTCAATTTGTATTTTTTCTTACATGATTTATACTATGCAATGACAGGCAGCAACTGAAGAGCTCTCTTGAAATGTCATGGATCCAATAAATCTTGCTGTTTTTGCCATCTTTAAATTTGCACCTGGGAAACGTTGCTTGAAGCAGGGAATCATTAAATTAGCATGCAATGCTTCGAGGGATAGGTGGAAATCTTGGAAACAGTGCTAGCAGCTAAAAGTATTTTTGATGTGTGGTTTATGCAGTTGGTAGGGACGCCTTGTAATTGGAACTCACAATGCTGCCTCAATAACTAAACTTGAGCTTATAATG
Source organism: Ligula intestinalis (assembly GCA_036362985.1). Classification (NCBI taxonomy): domain Eukaryota; kingdom Metazoa; phylum Platyhelminthes; class Cestoda; order Diphyllobothriidea; family Diphyllobothriidae; genus Ligula; species Ligula intestinalis. The sequence continues at coordinate 1,370,110 of JAYGXS010000005.1, forward strand.
CATAAACGCTATTATTATGAACGAATTCGAGCAGTAGTTTACAGATGAAGGCAGATTTTCAATGTTTCACTTGTTTCAGTCTCTGGCATAAGGGAAGTTCTTCGGGGATGTAAGTTTAGAAACACGAAAAACTAGTTTTCGATGCTTTCTAGTCTTCAGCGAAACGTTAATTTAGGCTGATTTAAGTAGCACCTCGAATGTGCAACTCTAGTTTCGTGTACAAAATTGTGGCTTGTACTTTGCTTCAAAAATAAAGGTTTTTATGTGCCACCTACCTTAGTCATTCTTATAAAAGTCTCCTCCACTTGTCCTTATTTATAAGGTAAGCTACGATTCTTTATCTGCCGCAGTACTAAAAGGCTGCTTTAACGACTTATTGAGTTCATTTTCCCTTGTCTTAAAATCATTAAGCAGCCAAGTTTAACCAGAACAAAAAGCCTTTACCGCCTTCTTGACGTCTTCTCGATGAAAATGAATGAATGCCCAGCGGAATGAGCTCATAAATTATAATCCAAGCAGAAGGCATTCCGTCAGACCTTCATTTACTGTCTTAGCTAATAATATCATATACCTGTCAGAGATTCTATTAGCTTTCTACCATTAAACCGCTCATACTATTAGATGCAATTGCGCTAAACTTTGCCAAAATTTTAGTAAAGTTAAAGTTTTTGGTTTAGGCTAGGGTTATAATTATGCTCAGGATAAAGGCTGTGATTAAAGTTTGAGCTAGGGTTAAGGCTTATGTCAGGTTAAGCACAAGGGCATATGTACCCCCCCTATCCCTTGAATTTAACACAAAGCCATTTTATTACCACATGAGGCGGCGTTCGTGCGCCTTAGCCATGCTCATTGCTAAAAAAACGTGCACAATATGCCGCAGCGATTGAAAGCCAACTTGATTAATTATCAAATTCGCATATTTTTTTATCTGCACACCCATATTCTACTTTTATTTGTCATAATTAAAACAAATTCTAAATTAGAACAAAAAGCCCTACCCTAACGATCTCATTAATTATAAACTCAGTGGAAGTTATTGGGTTGGGCTGTTTTTACTCTTTCTTAGCTAATAATATGATACATCTGTCAGAACGCATATGGTTTCCTGGCATAAAGCGTTCATAATGTCGGTGAAGTTGAGGGGTTAGAGAAATTTGGTTTAGGTGAACCTTCGTGGTTAGCGCTGTGGTTATGATTATGAGAGAGAGTCAGAGAGTGATACGCTTTATTTTGAAAATTTCATCTCGAAAATTTCAGCAGAAAATTCTCCGCTATACAAGAGTAAAATAAGGCGCACCAACTCACAACACCGGGATATCAAAAGTAGTCCATAAACAAAAATGACTATAATTTTTGAAATCATGGATAAATTTCGTAGAAAGGGTCGTCAAATATAGGCCAAATTAAACTGTATTCAAAACAGGATAAACGAAGCTTATGTATGCCCACTCATATACCCCCTAATCCCAGCATTTTGTACGGCAAAAACGGTGGTTATAGAGTTTTTTTTGGGGGGGGGGGGGGTATGGTATAGGATAGGCGGAGAAGGAAATTTTTAGAAGTGAGTGTAAAGCGAAAAAATGTAGTCCAAGTTGCTTCCCGCGGCCGCTGGGAGTAAGTTATTCCGCATGTAAATTGAAGGTGTGCGCGGTGCTTCGCGCCGCGGACTATACTAATCTACCTCCAGAACGGTAAATTGACCCTCAGGTGTGTAAGGTCGACCACCGTAATCGATGATGTCCACCATTTGCCCGAGAGCAGAGACGGTGACCACGGCCAGATATAGTGAACGTAGAGGGGCCGTCATCTCTACCCCACTTTAAGCCTTCACCCCGTGTGAGAACGGAGACAAGACAAAGTCGAGATGACCATGCAGAGGATCAGGCGTAAGCCGCTTTCTCCAGATACAGCCAGAAACACCGCCTAAACTTAGCCTTTAGTGACAGTAGACTTTGTGCGGGTACTACTGCACTGTCTACCCTCGCTCACCTATAGTAGGTGTCTAGCCTGACTCTAAGAAGCCAGGGCTCGTACTGCTACTACCACTACTACTATTTCTGATACTACTACTAGGGTGTAGCTGAGTGATAGTATTTGCTGCTATTGTTACTGACTGTTTAATAAATCAGAAAGGACGCTGGTTAAGGCCCGCAAAGTGCTCATATCCCCTCAATCTTGGCAAGAAGTGTAGTAGTACTGGTGCTGGCGCTGACGACCCCATTCGTCAGAGACGAAGCTGATTAAGCGAATGCTAAGACTCATATTCCGTTGGTCTCAACAAGGAGTGTGAATCTGGGTTTACACTATCTCGAGTAAGTCCAAGCTTGGGTCTTGTGCATAGCAGTGCTTGCCTTGGCTTCCGCACTCTTAACTATATTCATCGAGCTGTGTACTTTTCTACTAGGTACGGGCAACCATCCTGCTGCTATAGGTACGTGCCTATGCTAATCGTGCTAGATTTTACTAATAATGCTTACTAAAGCCAGTAGATAGTATGCTTTAATTATTGCCTGTGTGTGCTTTTTAAGAAGTCGCACCCAGAATGCGCTCCCAATCTGTGTTAGAGAATAGTTATTGGTATTTGGATACTAATAGAGTGTTTGTAAAGTAATGCGCAAGTCCTACCGTGCACTTCTTTTGAGCAGTTTTTCGCCTGTAGATTACACTTAGGCCTACAACAGTATCGATCTGTAGTTGTACGGCAATACAGTATCATGTGTATGTTCAACTGTTGCAATCCTTTATTTCCACCGTTTGCCCGATAGCAGGGACGATGACTGCTGCCAGGTAAAGTGTAATTTGACGAGTCATTGTCTACCTTTCTCTGAACCCTCATATCTGCTTCAAACGGTGACAAAACAAAGTCGAGATGACCGAAAATGAGTCGGGCGTAGGCCGTTCTCTCCAGATGCAGTCAGAATATACCGCTTTAGCTGAAAGTTGTCTTAAGTGACAGTAGCCTTTTTCGCTGGTACTTCTACACTAGTTACCCTCACTTACCCTAGTAGGTGCCCAGAAAGAAACGAGGAGTCCGAGTCTCGTATTTATACTCCTGAAATTACTGATAATGCTGCTGCTTCTAGCGGTGTATCTGAGCGTTTGTGGTGCCTTTATATTTACTGACGCTGATATTTGGTCTGGAATGACACTGATTGGAGTTGGGTCAGGGGCCGCGTTCCTTTGATCTTGCCTGATGCTTACCTGACATGGCATATGGTTGTTTGTCTGTCCAGGCCATAGAAGAATCCTCTCTTGTGGTCAGTAGGTGTAGGTTTTGGTGGACAACGCACATTTAGGAGTAAAAGGGCAATTTGGTATAATTGGTGCACAATACTGCTCCTGGATCTTTTTGCTCTAAGATACTGGTAGCGGCAGTGTAATTTCTATTTAACTGACAGTACAATAGGGTGCAAGCACAGTACAAGTGCTACAGTAGTCGCCGGCTATTAAGCCCACCTCGGGCCCAGACCAGATTGGGCTTATTAACCGTATGCTCAATACAGTAGTCGCCGGTTATTGAGCCCATTTCGGGCCCAGACCCAATTGGGCTTATTAACTGTAGGCTTAATACAGTAGTCGCCGGTTATTAAGCCCATTTCGGGCCCAGAACAAATTTGGATAATGAGCGGCTGGGCTTATTAACCGCGGGCTTAATAGCCGGCGTATACTGCACCATAAAGGACAGCAGTACGACAATACAGTATCAGGTAGGTACAGTAGGCCAGTTTGAGTCAGTGCAACAGGTATAGGGCAATTTCAGCGATGCCGGTAGTACTAGTTATAATAGTGATACTAGCACATCAGGGCTCTCCTTGCTTTCTGCTCCCTTTAGTCTATCCAAAAGGCTGCGCCACCTGATTTGTTAACTGAGGGTTATTAAGAAAAAAGATCAATTTTTATGATGCCCATATGTCACATGGTACCATTAACTATAAACAGGCTAATCCTTTGCAATAGCCAAACCCCATCTCGGGGTTTCAAGTGTGGCCTCCTGTGTAATAGGAGAGCAATCTGCTCCGCAATCAACTAATATTGCTGTATGCTTAAACTGTGTCAGTAGCTGAGTGATAAGCAATGAGCATAAGAGACGGGAATATGAACTTGCCAAATTTCTCATCTTCGCGTGGTGATTCTGTAGGACACTTGGGATTTCCTGTGAGCATGCGGTCTCCTTGTAAGGGGTTGGAGATCAGCAGAAACAAGCAGTTTACGCTGGACTACACACCACAGGCACTGGGTTCTCAAAAGCGAACTAGTTTTTAGTTTGGGCTACGATTATAATTATGCTTAGGATAAGGGTTACAATTAAAGTTTGAGCTAGGGTAAGGGTTTCTGTCCGATTTAGCACAAGGGCATATTTACCCCCCCCCCTATGCCTTGAATTTAACATAAAGCCATTTTTATTACCACACGGGCGGCGTTCCTACTCCCCCCCTCCATGGTCATGCTAGTTGCTGCAAATGTGCCTAATATGCCGCAGTGATTGAAAGCCAACTTGATTAATTATCAAATTCGCATATTTTATTATCCGCCTACACATATTCTTCTTTAATCTGTCATATTTAAGACAAATTCTAACTCAGAACAAAAAGCCATTAATCTTCTCGAAATTGCTTCTCGATTACATTAATGGCCGCCTACCCTAACGATCTCATTAATTATAAACTGAGCGGAAGTTATTGGGTTGGGCTGTTTTTTACTCCCTCTTAGCTAATAATATGATACATCTGTCAGAACTTATACGGTTTCCTGGTATAAAACGTTCATAATGTCGTGAAGTTAAGGAGTTATGAAAATCGCGTTTATGTGAACTTTTATCGTTGGTGCTACGGTTATGATTAGGAGAGAGAGGGTGAGAGAGTGATACGCTTGATTTTGAAAATTTAATGCCAAAATTTTCAGCAAAACATCCTCCCTTCTACTAGAATAAAATAAGCGCACAAACTCACAACACCAGAATATCAAAAGTAATCCATAATCGGAAATGCCTGTAATTTTCGACATCATGGGTAAATGTCCTAGAAAGTTTCGTCGAATTAGACTACATTCAAAACCACGCTAGCGTTATGACCTTGTGCTCTCATGAGCGCATTGCATTTCAAATAAGCAAAGATGGATAAAAATCGGTCTGTAATGGTGAAAATAGGCTAACTGACGTATATAAAATATTTACATTCGAGTTGAGGGAGGGCTAAATGGCAGCTCAAATTGAAAAGACCGCCAGCAGAATTAGGCTTAACACAAGAATTTGGGTTAGGTTTGCGGTCTATGCAAGGTTTACCGCATATGCCTTTTTACCCTTTCTTGAATTTAGCCACTCATATTGTTACCAGGGGACGTTCCTGGTCCCCTGGGCCGTTCTTTACTTCGTGTCATTAAAACCCTTTGGATAGTTTTTTTACGGAAGTAATCATTTTGATCGATAATTTTCCCTACTCCAGAGATTTGTTGTCATAGCGGTCTTAGACTGCGCAGACTTCACTGACGAAGACATATTAAGAGAAACTGACTCTGATCGGTCGATAGCAGTTTTATTTCAGATAGATATATTTTATTAGGTTCAAATAACCTGAATTATCAAATTAAACTTGTGTCTTTGCTGAAAATTAGGATGCATACACGGTCACCGATTTTTTCTTAATGGGAAGGCCCTGCACATACCCAGTGCGCCGGCTTTTGTATCGACTTGGAATTCCTTCATGGAGTAAATCTTAATTCATTTAAATTATATTTAAAAGTGCGTTTACCTAGAAGCTGGTGGTACTGATTTATCTTTTGGAGTACGGATTGAGTATGTGATATTGTTATTGGGATCACCGTTTTCTATACTATTCGTTGGATTTAGCCCAAGGCCACCTGTGTTGAGGTTATGTTTCTCTTTTTTAAACAATTAAATAGTTGGGGTGGATATGGCTGGCTGATGACGACTAACAAGCCAGAAAGGACCGTTCTGGTCTCTAATTGTGAAGTCCAGGGCGAAATGGAAGTTAATTGTTCCACTGCCAGATCAGCGATGTCCATATCTTCGGCAAAAGTAGCTTATGTAAGCCCACTCATTAATCCCTACTCCCTACATGTTTCCTATGAAAACGGTGGTTACAGAGTTTTGTGAGGTGAGGAAATAGGACAGACAGGGAAGGAAATTTTTAGAAGTAAGTGTAAATTAAAAAAATGTAGTCGAAGTTGCTTCCCACGGCCGCTGGGATCAGGTTGTTCCGCATGTAAATTGAAGTTGTGCCTCGGCGCTTTCGGCCGCGGACTATACTAATCTAACCCCAGAATGGTAAGTTGGACCACAGGTAAGTTGAAGTAGACGATATCCTAACCACCATTTCAATTTTTTGGGAAATTCAAGAAACCTGCAATTTGATAATTGGTTTTTTTCTGCAATAAGTTAAACGATAATGCAGATTAGGAAAAGCTACGGATATAAATCAACAACACTTCTGAATACAGTAAAATAAAAATGCATTTAGAATTTAGTAAAGTATATTTCACTGCGTGTTCTAATTCTCCACCCAGAAAACTCCATAACCACCATTTTCGTAGGAAAACATGCAGAGAGTAGGGATTAATGAGGGGGCCTACATAAGCTACTGTGCCATATCTTCATCAGTGAAAATGTTGTTTAGATAGTATCGTTTATCCTTGCTGTTGAATGCCTTTTCTGACTATACATCGTACTCAATATATCTTGCAACACTTTGTGATTGCTAGATGGCATCTAGTCAACAGACTAGATGACAGCAGCACATTATAACAACCTCGCTGCAACTTCCCCGATTTCGCATGAACTGCCATATATCAAGGACCTGTCGGAAGCGACCGAGCATATTGCCGCAGGAATAGGCGTTGGAATTGCACATCGTCCCAAGGTTACAATGCGCAGCCGGGTTATGAGGATCAAGGATCAGCTAAATCCCAGTGAGCAGTCGGGTGTAGTGTATCGCATACCATGTCTAAACTGCCCTGTAAATTACACGGGGCAAACTGGACGCACGCTGGGTTCGCACATACACGAACACAAGTCGGCTGTTCGACAGGGTGATGAATCTTCGCAAGTGGCCGCTCACACCTACAGGACGGGTCACGAGTTCAACTTCGCAGCTGCGAGGATAATTGCTCACGCAGGCAGCAAGACGGGCCGAAAACTGATTGAAGCCTGGGCGTCGGATGACAACTCAGTTAACCGATACATCGAGCTGGCGCCTTTATACGTTGCCCTGCGTGGGTATCTCCGGACTCATGGCACTGGTGGTCCTGTCCCTCCCTCTCTGCTACCTTCCCCCCTATGATGGATAATTGACCGTTTCCCCTATACATTTTGGTTACTCTCGTTGACGGTTAATTGCCCCTTCTTTTATATGTTGCTTGCTTTCTTTGACGGTCAATTGGCCCCTTCCCCCTATAAAGGTTGCTTGCTTTCGTTGACGGTCTTATCTCTGACGATGGACTCCTGAAAGAGTTCGAAAGCTCAGACAAATAAAACTACGATTCCGGTGATCGAAGCTGCTTCTTCTCAATCCACTTTGTGACTGCTAGATGGCATCTACTTAACAGAATATATAACGACACCGCATTATAGCCACCTTCCTGCAACCCATGTATGCGTGCTAATTTACCTACACTCTTCCTATCGACGTCTGTACTTGCTTATCGACCTGCCAAAGTAATGCCCATGAAAAACGGAAGCCGCGAACCATCTGGGAAATCTTAGATGCACTGTCTAGGTAAACTAGTTCTTGCGGTCAACTTGCTGTAGTGGTGTGTAGTAGATAACAGGGCTTAGGTAAACCGAATGCAATTAAACGCGCGGTTTTCGGTTGGGGCTTTGAAGCTCAGATTGCTGGGTGCAGTACTGTCATACTCTAGCTGTCACGGGTTCGAGTTCGCCGAGTTTTTCGTAATTGCGTCAATCAAATTAGGTAAACCGGCCAAAAAAGTCATAATTAATCGGTGTTGTCACGTGTTCATGCGGTTACCACACTGAGTGCTGGGAGTCAGGTGACCATAAACTCCCATGAGCCTGCGTTGAGGACTTTTGTTTTATCACGCGGCCTTGCAGTAGCATTGGATTGGGGTATCAAATATTATGAATGACAGAAATACTCATGCGTGTTTCTCAAAAGTACTTGAAAAGACGCATTTTTCGAAATCCATACTACTAACCGTTTTCGTCAAGTGCCAGCTATGAGGACTTGGTGACGCTTTCCAAAGTCTACATAAAAGTGAGTTTATGTGGCCTTCCTTCTGTAGAGTATGCTAAATATTACAAAGTATCGAACATTGATATGAGACCCGTCGCTAAATTATTTATTTAACTCCAGATATTATTTAAAAGCCTTTAGACAAAGGCTCCGTTAAAAGGTAGTAGGATATGACATGAGGACTCAATTCTAATTTTTCTACCTGTTAGGCTTGTTTTTTGGAAAAAAAGAAATTTAGCCACCCCCTAAAATCCATGCTGAGGTGGTCGTAAATAATATTTGTTTATTAAACTCCTGCATCTACCTACTGACAGGGGAAATGCTACTTTTAACAGTGTATTTACTGTATCCATTTCCTTAAATTAAATTTGTTTAGCTGAACTTTGCAAGTTGGCTCACCTTAATTGTTTTCTTGTTAGCAGCACACGCCATTAAGTCACAAAGGAAGACACTATGCTAGTATGCCAAAAAGTGGTCATTTGCTTCTATTGAGGGGTTAAAAACTATCAACACAATTACGTGAAGTTAGTAAAATGGACAAGGTTAAGAATTTAAATGAGTCAAACTTAAATAAGAAATTCACAGGTCATCATACTGTCTAATATGGCATTACATTATTAGAAGTTGTATCCGCCGTTGTCATTCTTGTATCTCAAGCAGGATCGTAAGTACAGGCTTTTAAAATTCCCAGTAGTTTTGCTCCTCAAGTACCGATTTTTGGAAGCGCCTGCTTAATTGTCACATTTTTTGTATAAATTAACATTTTTGCCCACAACAGGCAGTTAGCGATCTCGTGACAGGTTTAACCAAATTGCTGAATGGTATTTTCAATCAGGCGTAACTAATAAGTTGCATTTTTATTTTTATAATATTGCAGAAAAATAATCAGATTTTTCAGTTTTTGTATGTATGTGCTTTCGGTCGCCTGAAAAATCACACGGAACGAAAAAATCCAATTAATGCCGATTTTTTAAATCAATTTTTAATGTCCTTATTAATCCAAATGCATTCTTAGAAAGCTTTAGTAAAAAATCATGTGTTTTTCAAACTTCATCACTGAAGGAAGTTATTATGAAGGTTTTGAAGAGATTTTCGATTTTCCCATAATTTTTTGCGATAAGGGTTTTCAGTCTACCAATTGAATGTTTCCATGTGAGGACCATCGTAAATTCGTATGTTTCCTTACGAAGATACCGTTAGCTGTTGCAATGGAAGTGGGCTACGTTATATACGTAATGAGGGCCATCAATAAATCGACAGGTTCGATTAAATTTTGGTGGAAATTTCCAAATTTTAAATAAACTCATAATCAAAAACATTTTTAGAACTGAATTATGGCTTTTCTTCAAATATGAAGTTTTAAGAAGTAATGATAAGTTTCAACTTGACTACAAGAAAATATGTGTTGGAATACTTTCAAAAAAAACTTGCCGTAGTTTTGATCTTACCTAAAATGCATACAGAAAAATACATTTGGAGGCCACTGCAATGCACTTCGAGTAAGCGTCTACTCTTCGGTCCAGTTTGGATATAGACACATCCTCTTGGTTCAGTAAGATCAAATCTTTGTGGCGAATTTAAATGCAGCATGTGTAAGTACACGAGTAGTCTGTAACATGCAGAGAGACCGGATCGTGTGAGTGGCACACGTAGCTGGGCTGTTTGGTTGCATCAGTCACTGCTTCCATGCTTAGCTACGGTCGTTTCGACTTTGACTTATTTTCGGTGCGAGAGGAGAGAGAGTCTGCTTGTTGTGAATGTTATGAACCTAGGCATCACTGAAAACAAATGCATGTGCAAGTCACCACCGCGCTCATTCAATGCGGCCTACGGGGATGGCTTTTCCTTGAAAAGGCCGAAATGACCTACAATCAGTGATCGAGCACATTTAGTGTTCACAAAAATTTCAAATGTTTTTTTAAATAAGGAAGGATTACTTAAGTGGAATTGTTTTATTTTATAGCTTCGAAAATAGTTCAGGAATATTTCAGGTGCATCAGGAGAGTGAAAGCCTTTCTGATCTTCTACAGAAAAGACTACTTACATGACATGCATTTTTAGACAGATGTGCCACGCTCTTACAGATAAAATGCCATGCTTTTTGAAATAGATTTATGGAAAAAATAAGAAAATTATTTTCTTCATAGCAAATCATGTTTTCTTAAACCGTTTCACTCGATGATAGGTGATATTTTAATGCTACAAAGTTTCTAGCTGTGAAATTATTTAGGATTGTCAAAAGTTTATCTACATCGGCTCGTATTTATTAATTTATAAATATTCCTCATGAGGTGTATATTGCAGACCACATCCATTGCAAACTTGCATGAGCAATACATGTCATCTAGTTATGGACCATGATTGTCCCGTTGTGTCTTGAAGCTCACTCTACAGCCTTCGCAGGTGGTCGCATAGTGACTTGTAATGTATGATGAAGTGGAACTAAAAAAGACAAGAGAGACCGGAATGTCAACTTCTGGCTTAGAAGCCGTCACCAGCTAGTCATACCCAATCCCTCGGGTGCCGACAACCAGGCTTCGAACCCGGGACCTTTAGCCATTCAGAACAAGACTCTTCGATTGCACTACGGGCCCATTGTTGTTTCTTCTCCATCATACACCCTAAGTCACGTTGCAACTGTCAGTGAAGACTCTTGCCTGAGCTCCTAGGTATAATGGAACTAGTACGTTCTTTAACCACATTGGTGAGCACCCAACTATCACAGCATAGTACAGTGTACGTTTACTTTTACCTGTACAGTTTAACAGAGCATTCTTTGTTATAACAGATCGTTATATGCCCTTCTGTCATCATATTCCCAATCGCGACCATCAAAAACAGCGGGTCCGTAGCTCAATGCCAGAGCGTTACCTTCCATGATCCGAGGGTCGCGGGTTTTAATCTCGAGGGATCACACCTGGGATTGGATACGACGGGTTGATGATGACCAATAATTCAGGAATATCAATCCTGCTCTCCTTTGTCTGTGTCAGTTCCGCACCAGCATAGTTTATTTTTTTAATGAAATACAGTAATATATTGCTTTTTATCTTCCCATGAAAGGTGCGGAGCTTTTAGACCGAATGCATCAGCAGAGCAGACTAAGTATTATGTAAGAATCGGGAGAGCTTTTTAAAACCCAAATTCACCCCCAATTTGAGTATTAAACTTGACAAGGACGTGATTTGCAATCGAATGAGCACAAGAAAAAATATGTTTTTCACACTTGGGTCAACTCAAATTAAGCAACTCTGCCAAACCAACTTCATAATTAAGTCAGCTTAGTAGTAATTCTGGTGGATTCTAAATGATTGCTTAGGAAATCTTGCTTGGGCAGTCAGCTTTCTGTCTTCATATTGGTGGATTCCATATGAGCGAAAAGTTTAGCGGGTAATATCGATCCAAGTGTGATTAAACTCATGGCGTGAAGCGGGCGTTTGTAGCTTAGCGGTAGAGCATTAGCCTCCGGCAAAGGCTTTCTCTGATGCGTGGGTTCAACTCCAGCCAAAATGCCTAGAGTTTTTCACACTTGGGTCAACTCAACTTAAGCAAATCTGCCAAAATAAGTTAATAATTAAGTCAGCTTAGTAGTCATTCTGGTGGATTCTAGATGATTGTTTAGGAAATCCTGCTTGGGCAGTCAGCTTACTGTCTCCGTATTGGTGGATTCCATATGAGCGAAAAGTTCAGCGGGTAATATCGATCCAAGTGTGATTAAACTCATGGCGTGAAGCGGGCGTTTGTAGCTTAGCGGTAGAACATTAGCCTTCGGCAAAGGCTTTCTCTGATGCGCGGTTTTAAATCCCGCCAAACGCCTAGAGTTTTTCACACTTGGGTCAACTCAAATCAAGCAAATCTGCCAAACCAACTTAATAATCTATAAAATGAATTTGAATTTGTAAGGACACGGAACATTTGTAGAAAAACTGCACACTACGCTGATAGGAATTTACATGCAGGGGTGTTTCAGGGGGCCGAAAAGTAATTCGGGCAAAGTTCGGCATCCTGATGTGTCCGACTTTTTATTGAATTATTTATCGATTTATCACCTGTTTACTGGCAGGGTCAAAATAAGGTTCACTGATAAAGCACCTAGTGGGCGCCTTCTAGACCCTGGAAGACAGGAAAAAACGTTAAAAAATTCCTTTTTTGCAGTCACTATTGGCTTTGTTTTAGTTTTGTGTTTGGTCAGTAGTAGGAGAAATAGGGAATTAGTTTTCAGTAAAAAAGCCTGACCTCAAGGGTACGACACTAGCGAACGCTATGTACAGTTATAGATTGAGATGACAGTTCAGCAGGATAAAACTACAGTTCCTTGAGTGCCTAAAGTTCGGGACGAGGGAGGGTCTAAACAGGAACATGGTGTTCTCAGTCTTCTTTGAGTGTTGTTTTCAAGATTTTGCCCCTGAGGAACGGGTGTCAGCAATAACAAATAATACGATATAACAATTCCTAGTCCAAACGTTCTTCAAAATTCAGGTTAAGATTGCATGAGACCTGCCAATAGCTAGATGTGAAATGGAGCGTTTAATCAAGGAAACGACTGGCGTCCAATGCAGTTAATAAATTTTCCGGAATTGACTGGCCATGAAAGAGATGAACGAACTAGGTATGATCAAGGGTTTGGCCAGCGAGGTCGAAAATAAAATAACCAAACCCCTCTTTTGGCCAATGTTGGTTTAATATTATCGATGCGATTGTAGTTATTTGTTTGCTGAATGTGGCTTCTGTAAGCTACCAAGAATAGAAGCATTTGCTAGCGAATATCTTGGAGAGGCTGTAGTATCTTGGCCGTAGGATAATCAGTAGCCAAACCCCACCGAAGTAATTACTTTAAATCGAACCCATATTTGAGAATTTCGGAAAATGTTTAGTGGGAAAGACCGGCTATTGTAAAAGCGTACCTTGATCGCCCACATTTCTGACCACTAGTGTATGCGGCCATGAAACTGTTCGAGCAACGCTGACACCATCTACGAGCGGGCAGCTATCTAATTTGCCTTCCAACGCTACATAGGCAGTCTCGCTGATGTATAGTAGATTCCCTAGCTCATTGTAGGCCAAGCAAAATTGTGAAATGCTTGTTTGGATCATCCACTGAGAATCATTTAGTTCCATCTGGACTCTAGGCCTTGAAAGAGTATGCATTTTTTCTATTTTTTCTCAATGCCGCTATAAATTCAAATATATTTTATGGGGAATATGCAAAAAAATATTCATTCTTTTACTCAATTAGTGGCAAATTATGCCTTCAAATTTTATACCTGTGGAAGGAGAATCTTTTGTTTTGAAAAACTGTTATAATTATGAGATTTTTTCACGAATCTAAATTTTCAATTAGGATAAGTCGTATCCGTTAGCTTCGTAATTTTTCTTATGGAGCATACAACACGATAACATTGATTGCTAAATTTTATGGGAACTATATGACTTCTTCCTCCTAGCCCAGATAACCGCTTGGTTTACCTCAGACAGCATGTTTATATCACGTAGTTCAGAAACCTTATAACGGCTGACAGGACTCAACACTACTCGACAATTTAAACATATTTACAATGGAGAGATTCCATTTCCTGAAGTAAATAATTTTACGTTGGCGTGACTTTGCTAACTCAATGAGCACGGGACACAATATGTGTGTGCATTTTTACACAAAGACTTTCAATATCAGTGAGGAAACTGGATACTACTTAAATACCCATTTGCAATGACTGCTGTAATATTTCTGTATTGTGATGCATGGTGAGTACTATTACAACCCCATGCAAGTAATTTGTTCGAAGTAAAAATACCTTTCGCGAGCAGAAAAATACATTGCAACAATCTGAAGATGTAGCCGTTTTCTTGGTGAACGCACCACCCAAAAGTCCGAGCTGCATTCTGCAATGTGTAGGAAAAATGCCTAGACAGTGCTGTTTAAACAGGGCAAAAACCAGCCCGCTCTAAGTCTCCTTACCTTTGCCTAATGTTCCACAAATTAACTGTAATCCATGGCGGTTTCTGCACCTGCTTGTCCAAATAACAGCGTAAAACCGTCTTCTTTGAATGCATTTGTAGAGGCAATTTGGCGTCCTCTAACTTAACTACGCAATATAAGGAAGCAATTCGGGTGATTTGTAGCCAGGCGGCAGGCCAATCACAAACCATCAATCATTCGCTAGCGGCTACTCGGCGCCTATTACGAAGGTAGCGCTCTCTCACACCACCTGATTGCACATGGGTCATCCGCATGTTTTATCTCTCTCTCTTCCTTGGTGAATTTATTTCCAATTTGCGTACATCTACGCGGCTGCTCATCAATCAAGGTAGTACGTGTTCATTAAAAACCCTTCTGCGGACTAAATAGCTATCCGACGAAAAAAGAAAACTACGATATCGGAATTCGTGCAGTACAGAAGTATGTGCATTCCATTTCATGAATCGGGTATTTCCGCGGGATTTGCAGGAAAGCAACATTATGGATAAAAAAGAGCGTGAGGGGAACAGGCTTTAGTTTCAAAGTATCATTCAGACGTTTCAGCCGAAGGTGGCTTAATTCACTGTTCCCAGAAGATTAATTAAAAACTGGCGTAAGAGGTAGAAAGTTTCCATGAAAATGGACATCTCATATGAGACCACTTAAAAATTAAGAGCTTTCGTAAGTATCTGTCTGCATAAACGCATATCTAACCTTCATACTCTATCTATTATGGATATATTTATCTGATATCCACATGAGATTTAAAAAAAATTCGCTCTTCATTAATTTATATACAAGTTTGAAAAACCATAGGTATCCAAATTTCATAACAAAAATCAAAGTGTTTAAAATTATGGGAGGTAATGGGTTGAGTCTCAGTTTACTTATTTCTGTCTCTTTATGCATAAAAGACGTATGGGGCGCATGGCATAGGAGAACTTCAAAATAGTCTGAGCATTTGAAATCTTACGGGAATCCATCTTCAGAGAAAACAAAACAGCAATATAAAGGGGGTAATTATAGTGGGAATACGTCCATTTACTATAAGAGATTGTCAGGTCGTGAGAGCTAATAAACAGCAACCAAAAAAGGAGCAGGGGGCAACTATATGGAGGGTATGCAATAATTAACTTTCACTGAAGTCAGGGATCGTCAGGGCGTCAGAAATCAGTGGGTCATACCGATTAACTACCATTGACGGACGTCTGAACGTGATTGCGCAGGGTTCTGTACGCCGGCAGCAATTCAAAACATCGGTTGATTAATTTCCCGCCCTTGGACCAAGCAATTTTAGCCTTGTTTTGCTTCCGGTGTGAATGAGTATCTTGACGACTGCAAACTTGAATTAATGACCCGTTTCATAGGTATGAGCTGCAATTTGCGATGATTTGTGGCCTTGTCGAACAGCCAGATTATATTCATGTATGCCTGATCTGAGAATGTGTTCAGTTTGGCCTATGTGTTGTCAATAAATGTGCTTGGTTTACCGCAGGAGCGTCAGTGTTCAAATCTATAAAGTACCACTATTTCGTATAAACTGAAAGGCAGGCATCCCAAGAAATGTAATTTTAAAGAAAGGCATCTTTTGGGAAAATGAGTAAGTTTATTCAGTAAATGTTCGACTGTTCTTTGTATACTAATCTCAAGTTTGACGACGACCTGGAGATCCAGTGTGGAAAATTTACTGAGTAAACTTACTCAATTTTCCAAAATGCTCCTTTCCTCGAAAGTACCACGATTCATCTATCCATCCATCTCTCCTTTCCGTATCCGTTGATGAGGATGGAAAGATATACAAGAGGTTGGCTCTAGCCTTTTATTGCTCCAAAATGAAGAAACAGAACATGACAGGCAGCCAGCCTGACGATTGCATCTGCATAACGAGTTCACACGTCAAAAAAAAATCCGAAAATCGCAGACACTTTTCAATGAGGTCCTCAAAGGCATTTTCTTCTACCCCAAATATACTGAACTACTTGTAGGTTGACTCAATAACACTTTGTGTTAATGCATCATATCACGTATCATCTGTGACTAAGTGCCTGCTGTTACACGCCTACGCAACTGCTTCCAAAATAGTAAACTTACTTGTTTGTTGATGCACCTTAAAGCCCACGCATTCTGTGCCGACTAAACTGGATGCTTCGGGAGCATTCCGCTGCATTTATCATAGGAGTTGTCAGCCGTCTCAGTATAGTTTTGATACAGCTGAGTTTTATATCTCTCTTCATCTTGTGATGCTGGAAAGTGCTTTCTAAGTGGTCAGCCTTGCGATGTTAGCGGGTTCTACAAAGTATTAGCGTAGGTTATGCAATACGGTCGTCCCAAGAAATCAAGTTATAAATAGAAGGTCTAATTTAGGAAAGTCGAAACTTTAATGCGTGAGAAACACATGGATTGTTGGCACCCACCCAGATAGAAAAGGCCGTGAATTCCTGAAAGCAATGGAATCAGAAGAGGCATGCATCAACAGGCATATCGATTTGGATGCCAGCTATAATAACCTCAAGGCTCAGTTCAACGCACGCAACCTACTACGACGGAATGACAAGGTACATGTACTTCCTACTGGCTCAGACTAACATAGTCCACAGTTGTCGATCGGCGCTCACTTCAGGTGATTATAGTTTTTGCGGCACGTTTAAGCTTTTAATTGTTTGTTGCCCATTTTCTCAGGTCTGAAGACGAATTGGAGAACCAATCTAGAAAATTTATGGTTTAAAATTTCAACTTTTCCAAAGAAGTCCTTCCTTCCTTAAAGTACTGATGGTTTATGCTATAATAAATGCTTCTAGCCTCCATTTAACGATTCCAGTTGAAGATTTTATGACACCAAGTATGCGACGCTACCCAGTCCTTACTTCTATGAAGTACGTATTTCTGTCATTTGAGTAAGCTCAATTCGACCACTTCTCCTTGATTTATTTTCCATCCTATTATTGGGGTTCTGTTCTGTTAGTACCAGTCTCGCAAACGTTGTATGCAGCATTCAACTACAATTTTCGCATGGTTTTGGGGATTGCCACATCCACTGGATACTAGAGTGCGGTTTGAGGGTTGAGTTAATAGAGTGGGAGGGAGGGGTTAAATTTCGGTCTTACTCTATTTTCTCCAGACTGGAATACCACGGTAGGCTTCACAATCCTGTCTGGGCAGTAAGCTTGCTGTTCTCTTAAGCTGTGACCTCTTTTGCTTTAAGTCTATGGAGTACCTACGTATTTCAATTGAGTAGGCTTCGTTTAACATCCCTTCCATTTCGCCCAATCTACGTCACGTCTAGCTTTTGGCTTAAGGTTGGAGTTAGAGGTAAGTGATGGGAGAAGAGGTTAAGGATCAGATTAGGATTAGACTTATACATTCAGGCTGGAGTCAGAGTTAGAGTTGGGCTTCAGTCATAGGCTCAGGGGTCAGGGTTGTCAGCTTCATTTATGTCCTCAATCGCGGCAATCGCATGCGTCGGAGTTCATTCTCAAAGCTTAATCCTTCGATGTGATTAGTTTTTACGAAATCACTTTGCTTGGAATCTTTAACCACTGCACTCAGTTTTCCCTTATTCCACCTGTCTACAAATTGCAAAGTGTGCGCTTGTGCTTTTGACTCTATTGGTTCATTTAAATGAACTAACGGAATAAATACATTTCTTTAACCTTTACATTCAGCCAGCAGCTTTCTGACAGTTTAACGTATCCACAAAAACCCCATAACCTCCTTTGGCGTAGTACCGGAGTCCTTGGCTCTCCTTTACTGGGTGAGGCTGCATGTCTGATCGTCCACCGCAATCGTGTGTAACATTCTAGAGGACGGTGCATGACGCGTTGAAGAGCTTACTTTGTTCCCACTTCTCGTTTTTATGGGATCAGTTTCAGGCTAAGCCAGGTAAACGATTGATGGTTGAAGTGTTAATTCAGCGCAGTGTTCGAATGTGATTGATTTAATTTTTATAATTCATCTTCTGCTCACCGGAATAAATTTGAAGATTTGCTGACGTTTTGGACAACTGGGCCGGCTACCCTTTG
>JAYGXS010000005.1:1393291-1411584 GCA_036362985.1 Ligula intestinalis
GGCCAACTAAAGCAAGCAAATCTGCCAAACCTCCTGAATAATTAAGTCAGTCTGATAGTCGTTCTGGGGGATTTTTGATGATTGCTTGGGAACTCCTGCTTGGGCAGTCAGCCTGCTGTTCCGTGTTGGTAGATTCCATAAGAGCGGTAAAGTTTGGTGGTTAAAATTGATCAATGCAGGATTGAAATCACGGTGCAAGGCGTGACGTTTGTAGCTCAATTGGTTGAGCGTTAGCTGCGTAAAGGCCTTTCCTCCTATGCGGGTTCAAATCCTACCGAACGCCGGGCATTTTTTCACAATTGGGCCAACTAAGCGCTGAAAATGAAAACAGATCGGAGATGAGCAGGCAGAGCAGGTTGTGTGAGGGAAGCAGCGAAGAAAGGAGAGAGATGAGCAAAAGCGAGAAAAGGAAAGAAAAAAGAGAAAGGAAGAACGAGAAAGGGAACAAACGAGAAGAATGGAGAGGATGCAAGGAGAGCGAAAGCGAAGCGAAAGAACAAGAACGAAAAAAAAAGAAATTGCCGCTATATACTCGGTCTGATAAGCTTATCAGTTTTGTTTATAAGGCACCGATATTGATAATTCAGACTAAAAATTAAGCGTAAATCCCCCCCCCCCCCCCTATTACAAGCTTGTGACGCCAGGTGGACCTTGAGAGCATGTACTGGTGCTGACAGCTTCGGCTACTACGGATGGCGGCAGAAGTAAATGCTCTTAACACATGCAAGGAAAGAATGCCAGTCTAGCGCGGGTGCAGGGAACTGCAACACTGTCTTTAAGCCCCATTCTTCAGCAACCGCCGTCGTGTAAGTATAACAAAGAGCTCCAGTGGCCTTTGCGTGTTTAGATGAAGTTGTTTTCAGCTGTTATTGCGTGCCTGGAGAAGAGGCGCAGCACGCACTTCTGAGAGCATGATAAATGGCCCTGGGCGAGGTGATGAATCGTCGGTTCACATTCTTGTGGTCGGCATTTTGGGGTCTATGCTTGAAGAGGATGAAATATTAGGGGCGGAAATAATGACCTCTAGACTCTGACAGACCCTGGTTAGAGTGCTTTCTCTGCATGATCGGAGAAACGCAGTCTCTCAAGAGAGGACCATGAAAACCAGCCAGCCGACATTGGCGCTCAAAGTTGCATCGAGTTATGCGATGCCTGTACTTCAGAAGATTTGGACCTACAAAATAAAACAGTGTCCGCGAGTGCGAAAAGTCCTCCGTTAACGGGTATGAGCTGACGGCAGGTTCTGGGAGACGGTTCTGTGTGTGTGGTCAAGTCAAGTCAAGTCAAGTCAAGATTATTAAAGGAAATATAGGCAAACACCTTTGAACTCCCTCTTGGTGCATAGGATTTAATAAATGCATCGGCGCAGCCGAACATTCCAAAGAAGTCGTTGACCCAATTGTAGACAACTACTCGCTTGTTTCAAGTACTACACTCACACTCAGTTCCCACGAGCCCGCAGTGTAACTGAGCAAAAAGAGCAGGCAGTTAAAAAACTCCTAAGGCTGGCTCATAATTCAAAATGGAATGTCATTTGTGGTTTTTAGGAGAAAAACTGTCGCTCCTGGGGAAGGTATGTGAATGATAGGAGCATGATGCTTTTATGAATGTTGGCGGCAGCCATGGCGAGTAATATCTACATCAGAAAGACCATACGAGGAGGAGACCTCGGAGTCACGAGAACGTCCCGAAGAACCGGAGATGCGACCATGATACGCCTTTGCTGTGTCAAGAGCAGAGGAGCCCGCCACGTCGTCAGCAGTCGGTCGATGCGAGAAATTGTGTGACAGGGCCGCGTAGCCGCCGTGGTATAATGTTTCAATCTAAGAAACCGCTAGTAACCAATCGGCAATGGACTGAGCTGTTTAAGGAGACTAATCATTTTTCCCGGATGGTAGAACCAGTAACCTCTGTCTGCTAGCTCAAGTGACAGGTTGGAGGCACCCACTGCCGCTCCACTTGAAAAATACACAATTAAGTGTCAATCCTTGCACAAAAGTAATTTGCAACAGATATAGATAATGACGAAGGAAGATGTTCTTCAGAATAATCAAGTTGTACTTGTGAATTTTCGAGCTGCTGATAGCAACTCGTCCTCTGACAAAATAAAGAGAAGTGAGAAAGTAAGAAATGTACACTAGACGGTCTATGCATCTGGACGGCTGGAACACATTGGCGTGTGGAATTGTGCTGTATACATTATAGGCAACAATATTAAATTTTGGAATACGATGTATTATGAGTGAACCTTTTAACAGCCGCAAGAAATCCCATGATTAGAAAGTTTTTGAAAACTGAAATATAATCTTCTTTTAAGTAGAAAATTTAAAGAAGGTGCGATTTTCTACCAAACGACTGCAAGGAAAAATACATTAGTGCATTTTTTCCATAAAATATATTGGAAGTTATAAGATAAAATGCACTAATGTATTTTTCCTTGCAGTCGTTTGGTAGAAAATCGCACCTTCTTTAACTTTTCTACTAAAAAGAAGGTTATATTTCAGTTTTTTTTTAAATTTTTAATTATGGGATTTCTTGCGACGAGATAAATGCATACTTCTTAAGTGGCCATTTATTACAGAATTTACTTTTTGTAAGTGGCTAGAAGGAAACTTGTTGAAAAGCCGACATCCCGTTGTAACTGAAATGATTTGAGGTTAGGCTTTACGGTAATCAATATTGCAACCCTACTTAATACCGTTTTGCGAGTTCAGTATTTCATGCAAAATGCCGACCGTAATGTAGGTACGAGTATAACCGAGCTGCTTCGATCAATGACGCGAATTCGTTTACATCACTTTATAATTGTTATTTAAATTTTCTGTTGTATTAAAATTCAGCATTATGCTGTCATATCGCTAAATGCACAAACAGCTGAAGAATCCAGTTGACTGTCTACTAAAAACGGACTGTCCCGTGCGAGGTATGTCCCAGTCACATGCTAAAAAGGATAGAATATTTACATCCAAGTAGCTTGCTTCGGACGGACTGAGGCCTTGAGAGTAGGCAGATGTTGATAGGCAACAGGAACATCCATCGTAGTATCTTAAAATGTAATGTTTTGCAAAGAGGACTTTGGTGGATGAATGTTAAAATACAGTAAACCGGCACTGAAATAAGCATTAATTTAAACGAAGTTAATTTGAATCCCCTCGTGTAGCCTATCTGCGCTTCTGCTCTTGGCACATTTCCAAACCAACTTTCTACCTAGTGAACTCTACTCACTGATAATTAATAAGTTATAGGCGTTGTCACAACTCCGTCGTAGGAGCCTGTCCGTCAGGAGGAAATACTTCAGCCAAAAAACGAAATGAAACTCCTCAGGTCGCATTTCTGCCTGTTTAAATGAATCCATCAGCATTAGCAATATGAGGGCCTATTTTGTTGAGGTTTCGACATTTATGAAAAGGTTACCTAGGCAATGCATGCGTTGTAAGGGCACAACCGCAAAACAGTAGCGTGATCCGCAACTGTGCATGCGAGGAACAGGCAGTTCCAACTAGAAAGGATCGTATCAGGTGGTCCGAACTAATATCAAACTGCGTGTTCAACAGCACTATTTTGGTGACCTTTGATGAGGGAAGTGAAAAGCGCTACGCAAAAAAGATAAATTGACTGAACGTCGACTGAGGACTTGGAGGTTAGTCACCGATACTGCAGGGTATGCAAAATACTATAGTTGTTTATTTGATCTTTTATTTAAGTTTATTTCTTTAAAACGTAAAGTCGTTTCAAAATACTATTTAGTAAATTATATGCATTCATCCCAACAGGCTTTCCACTGATTGAAGCAGTTTTTGCATATTCTTCCAAATTAATGCTGTTAGATTTATCCGGCGATTCTTCTCAAGTTCTTCTACATTCCGAAAGCGTTTTACATTTAGGTTTTACATCCGTATTAATAAGAGGAATAAGTACGAGACTAGGTTGGGCGAGTTATGAGGATGGGAATCCGTTTCCATGCAATTTTTCACCAAAAACTGATGGCATCGCACACGTTTTAAACATCTTTGTCTGTTCTGGACGCCGATCGGCGAACCGATCAGAGTTCATCTTCAGGTGAGATACGACCGTTTCCAAACCGGATAAACCACTCGTAACCTTCTTTCTGGTTATGAGCTTTCTTCGTATAGGCTTCTCAACACATTGAACTGTTTCTACACTGTTTTATTTAAAATGAACTATAATTTGATGGTGACGCGTTACCTCCGATAGTTTTTCACGCCGAAATCGCCGACAGCGCTAGTAGGGAGTTTGCCACTAAAACAAAATCATGCCATTTTCTGCTACTTGACCAACGGAGCATGCAGAGTGTCTACTAAATGCACCGAGCGGAAAAGGAGGACAGCACTGCCACTTCACTTGCCTACAGAAGAACATTTTCGTTTTTTATGTACACCAGCCTACATGCATTATCCGGATCATTTATCTTCAGTCCATCCCATTAAAGTACACCCTGCTAGGAGGAAAGCAGTCTCCTGGGTGCAATTTATTTTCCCGTATAGATCAGCTGTCATGGAAGCGTGGGTGGGTGACGCATAGGAGCATGAAACGTTACTCTGTCACATTCAGTGAGGAGGGGTGGGGGGCGTTAAAGCTGATACTGGCGGCATTTTAGTACGGCTGCTTGCCCGACGGCCGATGGCGTAACCGGCCACAGCCACTGGAACGCCAAGCGCCACACGGGGCAAACACGGGGTCATGCCCTTACAAAGTCATATCAGGAGAGATGGCTCGCCTGTCTCGACAGTCGTGCCCTGGCTGTCCAAAAATGATTGTCATGTTTCTTGGAGAAGGCGTAAATAGTGCTCGACTGTCAGGGTCAATCTGGCAGATGCTGACCTCGTCAAACTGGCAGTGATGTACTGGGTCACAGGCCAGCTGGCTTTTAATCAAGGCTTACAGGGCAATTAAGAACATTCTGTTAGAAGTTAAATAATCCTGGGCAACGGTAGTTTAAGAAGTGCACCTGATATACCACTAGTTCAAACCTTTTCTCTTACGGGAACAGTGGCTATAGAGGTTTTGGGGGTGGGAAAATAGGATAGGCAGTGAAGGATACTTTTAGAAGTAAGTGTAAAGTGAGAAAATGTAGTCCAAGATGCTTTTCGCGGCCGCTGGGAGCAAGTTGTTCCGTATGTAAATTAAAGGTGTGCTCGGCGCTTTGCGCCGTGGTTAATACTTTTCCAATTCCAGAACGGCAAGTCGGACCTCAGGAACGTTGAAGTAGACGACTTCGTAACCACCATTTCTGTTATTTTGGGAATTTCGAGAAACCTGCATTTTGATAATCGGGTTTTCCCGCAATACGTTAAACGATACTATAGATTAGGAAAATCTACAGACATAAATCAAAATTGTCTCAAAGCAATAAAATAACAATTAATATAACATTTATTAAAGTATATTCAACTGCCTATCCTCATTCCCCACTCATTAAACCCCAATAAACATCGTTTCCAGGGGAAAAAATATTGCGGCTAGGGGTATATGGCGTGCACTAATTAAACTACCCTTGCCTAAACTTGCACATAGTCTAAATTGGCCTGGACTAGAAGTTACCACATCTGAACCAACTAACTAAACCTGATGATACAAATCAAGAGTATCCATATTAGACACGTCAAGCATTGTACAATCTACTTATCACTATAGCTAGTCTAACAGAATTACTATTTCTGAATACAGAAAAGGTATTTTTTAAATTATATCATCGGTCAGAAGGTTTAAATATTTAAAAAGAAATCTGAATTACCTTTTTCTGGAAACTTCCTATGTTACTAGCTGGTCCAGACTTATTTTACATATCTGGGCTTTTTTGCCTTCCTACAGAAAGCATGCCTACCTCAAAGGTTCTGCTTAACAAGAATTGCCACCACTGGGAAATTTATCGTTGGTTCGTAGTCAAGCCTGAACACAAAGTTAACAGAAAACAGGCCATTTTTAGAAATGCAGACGTTTTATCGACGCCTAAATGTCAGGTTTGTACGCCTGTGTCAGTTCATGCTCTAAATCTAAAGCTTCTTTTCCCTGGTGAAAATTTGAAGACTGTATAAACAGCAAAATTTAATGGATCCATAAATTTTGAGAGGGCTCTTCAGTTGCCACTCCTCATTGCATAACGGGAATGAATGTTAGAGAAAATACACAACTGAATTCATACAGAAAAAATCGATAAAACCCGGCAAGGTCACTGTACAACTCGCACCTTACGCTACCTGGAGGCAGCGTACATAAGGCGGTTTAAACCCGACCTATGTAAACAATTGGAGCATGTAGTTAACCTAACTCTACCTTGGTAACACTGGCTCCTTGTTTACACATTCCCCTCCCAAAAATTTTCTTTCATTTTTGCCTAGACGTTTTTTTTCTCCAGTTTTTGCTGTCTACAGCGTTTAACTTTCAGCTTTATCGAATGCCTCTTGGCCATGTACAGTGACCTTGCCGGTTTTTATCGATTTTTTCTGTCTGAATTCAGTTGTGTATTTTCTCCAACGTTCATTCCCGTTATGCAATGAGGGGTGGCAACTGAAGAGCCCTCTCGAAATTTATGGATCCATTAAATTTTGCTGTTTATACAGTCTTCAAATCATGCTCTAAAGTAAACATGCTGTTATTTTCGCGACGATTACGAATGCATTGTGAAAAACCGCCAAATTCACCATCATCTGTAATAGTCATTTAAAATTTGGAACATCTTGAAACATGCTTTTCAGCGGTCTAGGCCGTGTTCCGAGGTGATTTAGAGGCGAAATGTGCAAATCGAATGGTCCTGACAATATGCCCGTATTTATATGGCCACTCTTCTGTAAATTTATAATCGTGGAGCAACGACTTAGTAAAAGTAAGGATGGGAGGAATGGCTGCCCTATTAAGTAAGAAATAGGCTGTTATGTTTGACATTACTAGTAGTTTAACGTTATACAAATAAAAACATCCAGCAGTGCCATTTTTCTCGGATTTATGCTGTAAAATAGTAAGACACATAAATATTCTTCTGCATAGTGCCGTATTAAAACAGTTTTTATGTAGAGGTAACTTATTAATTTTTTCCATAAATCGCAATCATATTCGTCTTTTGCTTTTGTTGTGGATGTATGCTTTTACTTGGCAGGGAGGTCTCATGTTTAGGTGATTCTAAAACTGTGACTTGAATGACTATTAAACAGAAGAGTGATGCCCAAGCGCCCACTATTTAGTTAAACGCTCTTAAGGCATAGTATTTTATTGCATATATTTCTATAGAAGGCGGAAGAACGTTCTCAAGGACCAGTATTTTACTTGCCCAACGTTTCGGACTCTCACTCGAGACCATTGGCAGGGAATGCAAACGTACAGCTCTGCCGGGAGTAATCTTGAGTTCCCGGTCACTCCCGGCAGAGCTGACTTAATTACGCAGTCGGCTGTACGTTTTCATTCCTTGACAATGGTCTCCAGTGAGAGTCCAAAACGTCGGGCAAATTAAATATTGGACCCAGAGAACGTTCTTCCGCCTTCTATTCAATTACCTGGGCCTCGCATATTTTCGACCATTGAAAATAGACAGTTATGCACAGATGCAGTGCATCAGTTATAGTGCCCATACCTCAACAACAGTTTATCCTGATGCCCTACTCCTCTTCACCTGCCATCCGCCACTTCGATCCTCGAATTCTTCAACATGCCGACTCTGTCATAGAGACGGCGTGGGCACATACAAATAGCTAGCCAGCCCCTTTTCCTACCACCTCTGGGATCCATTGCATATATTTTATATAACTGACTATTTTTTTCTTCATACCAGTGTATTGACCTGACGATGAATGCGTGCTTAAGTTACTTATCAAACGTAACATTGGCATTTTCACAAAACAAAATTGAACAGCATAAGGGGACTTCACACAGTAAGCCAAGGTGAAATTTCATGGAAAACGCTAGAGAAAGAATGCTAACCACCGCTTACGTTTGTGTATACGGTCGATATGCCGCTTCAGCACTTCGCTTCGAGAAAAATATTTGCCACACACTTACATCACACTTACATGCTCGCAAATCTAAAAGGGAAGCAAGATCTTCGGTGAACAAAGAAGGAACCGAGAAACAACCAGGAATAAGCTGATTATAAGGGAAAAGCTGAAGTCCTGCATACGTATTTGCAATGCGCAACAGATGAACATTGTCGGAGTATTTCCCTCCAAATGCAACCCGTACACTTTCTTGAAACCTTGAACACCGATGACTCAGGCATCAGCCAGCCTTTTAAATTTGACGCCAAAGAAATATGGAAGAGACTAGAGGCGATTGATGCAGACCGACGCAAACTGTGGCCACTAATTAGCGCTCTCACCCACTTAGTAATAATTGTGGGGCAATGAGGATTGCTTTTTGCAGATTTACTCATGTGTACAGTAGACAGCAAAAATCACGCAAAATTTCAACATATGCGAAAGACTGATACTCTTTTGCTAATCGGCATTGAATCAAGTTGTGACACTCGTTGATTAACGTTCACCGATTGCTAACGGGTCTCATTCGACTCGCTCTGCCTTTGGGCTACACAGCGGCTAGTAGTCTAGGCAGATGAGCATTGCCCGAAAATACAAGGTATACTGAAATGGTAGTTTCTGACTCCGTAGACATCATCAGCCAGTTGTACCCAATCCCAGGTGCTGCCCTACCCGAGGCTCAAATCTGTGACCATTTTATCAGAAGTCTAACACTCTAACCATTGAGCTACGGGCTCTTTGTCTTTATTATATGCATATGATATAACAACATTATGATATTATATTTTTATATTTTATATATATCCCAAAAGATTCGGGGTACAGATATGTTATTGCGTTAATCATCTCTCAAAGGTAAGGACGAAGAAGGGGAGGTGGGTCCATGGACCAAATTATATTTGAACTGACGTTTCGGAAACCTTCCCGCTTCCATCGTCAGAGTCTTGTGGTAGTTGAGTCTGGTGTTCTTGAGTTAGTCCGCCTTGCCGTCTACCTCAAATTATATCGGTGTTGGACGTGTGAGATTTGACCTGCCCGTTCGGTGTGACTAACATCAAACACTATCTCACAGTCACAACCGCGAGGTAAAGAACAACCTAAGTGAACAGCAACGAGTGATCAGTCCGCCGGGTGACGTTGGGGAGGCCAGCAAGCATATTGACTCGCCTACAACTAGGTTCACCACGGAGGGACGAAGGTCACGCCAGCCCACTAGCAGCCGACCTCCGGGAGACCAGATGCAGTCAGAAACGAACGGACAGTTCACAGTTCCCATGTCCAATGCCGATATAATTTGAGGTAGACTGCAAGGCAGACTAACTCAAGACCACCAGACTCAACTACCACAAGACTCTGACGATGGAAGCGAGAAGGTTTTCGAAACGTCAATTCAAATATACTTTGGTCCATGGACCCGCTCCCTCTTCTTATTCTTTACCTTTGGGAGATGAGGAACGCGATTTTATATAGTTATATATGGATACAGTTCTGCAAATTCTGCAAAAAAATTTCAGGATCAAATTTACCTGGGTAAATTAACGTATATCTGGACAGGTTATTTGGATCAACTGAGAAGATTTAATAATAAGAAGGGCTTTGGTTAGGAAAACTGCCCTCTTATTGAAAGTTATTGGGGAAAACAGGCTCTCATTTTGGCTAAATAATGACTATGTTTACATTAGAGAAATTCCGTATGCTGTAAGGAAAGACAGGATGAAACTTTCTTCTTATATTCATTGTGCTGTGGAAAAATTCCATAATTAGTAAAAAAAGGTGGAAAAATAATCCCTTCCTGTACTGAAAAATTTTGTGTGATGTTGATCAAATCGAACTAAAGCGAAGTTTAAGGAATCGAATTTATTTTCATAAACAAGCAGCAATAGAAGTTTAAAAAATTATTATTAGCTATTCTGTAAAGTTTTTTGCGAAAAATGCAGCAACAAAAGTTCTTGGGCGAACATTTTCTTCTACCGCACAGCAGGTCGTGCGCGTAAGCAAAGTTTCTACATGTAACCGCGGAGACAGCCAAAAGAAAACCTTATTGAATGTAAGTCATGTAGAAATATAGTTTTTTGTAAACAATAGTTTCCGCTCAAGCGTTATTTAGAAACGGAATATATAGAGGAATAATAAATATTCCAAAAAATGGTCATATATGTCGCCTGTTTTTTTGCATTCACACGTTTATTACGGATCTTATAATAAATCTTCTTGAGCGAAAAATAATCTGTTGAAAAGAGAAAGGTAGGTTCTTTCATCTCCACTCAAATTTAATCATTTTTCTTCAGATAATTTAAAGAAATTGTCTAACGTCCCCAATTTACTTGTGAGAATATCTTGGAAAAAGTTAATATACACAGAAGTTCGTCAGCTAAATATTCAATAAAGGCACTTTTTAAAGAGGAAACCTATTATGGAAAGTTTTATTAATCTTAGGAATAAAAATATGCGTAAGATCTAGCAAATATGTCGTATGCTCGAAAATTTGGTTTGCTGTTTTGAAGCATTTTTAAGTTTGACCAACGTGCCCATCTGCATAGAAAATAATATCCAAAAGTTCGTTTTTTCGGTAAATGCTGTTTATTTTTATCTTATTTTAAAGGGTTTTATGTAAACGTCGAACAAACGGACAATTAGTAAAGTGATCCATAAATACATCAAAAAATACCGCAATGAAGAGCAAATTTATTCAACGATATTCAATTACTACTAATGTAATCATTCTCAAATAAACAAGATATTTCGACTAAAGGCAAGTTTCTTTTGTATAAAGAAAGTGGTTGCTTGAAGTTTTATACTTAAAAAACTATTTAAATTATTTGTTCTAAATTATAGCTATTTTTGACGTCTCCACAAACTGGGAATTATCAAGAAAATTTTATTTTTCCTAACCAACACTCAGTACTTCGTGTAGTTCTTTTAAGTACTTAATATGCCTAATGTTGCCCATTATTAATTATAACTTTTCTTTAATGCGTTCCCGCTGGTATGGGAGAAATAATCAAACATTTACAAATTTAGGAAATTTGCTTGCAGCACTCACAGAACTGTATGTATTGATTATATATTATCACCTCTAAGGGAAGGCGGTGGAAATTAATCAAAACGCAACGTGTAAGTCGGTGAATCAAGAACACTCAGAAATTCAACGGACGCCATTAGCAGCAACAATTGCACTAACCTAACTGCACAAAACCTATCATACAACTACACCGTAACCTTAATTTATCACAAAAACAACCCCTAAGCCTTAACATACTCGTGGCCCTACCCCCAACTGTGAACTTATCTCCAGTCTTAAACCTAACCCTTAACTTAGTCCTAATCCTCGCCTTAATCCCAGACCTCTCTTCGTTTGATTTTTTCTCAAAGTCACGTATATTGTGGGTGGGGTTGGTTTCCGTGTTATGTTGAGGTGACCATTCAGATCGCCCTTACTTAGTCCCTGACCGGCCTGTCAACGTGAGGCCTTATGGACCCGTTTATCCCTGTACCGTGTCCGACAGCAAAATCCATTTAAGTTCTCTTTTTGTTTTAGTGAACTATATTTCGGTCAATTCAAAAGAACCGAAGATATTATCGATTTATCATTAAAACTCGTCTGCCTTGCAGTTTTGCATGCATGTCAGGTCAGGTCAGGTTTTATTATGAAACTATAAGTAAATAACTTTGAAATCCCTCTTTGTACAAAGCTGTGATGGAGAAATGTGGCGTTACCAGTACTGCAACTGCGTTAGAAGGGCAGATAGTCAAAAAAATCCTTAGGCATAGTTCATAAGTCTAGTTTTGAATGCCATTTGTGTGATTTTCAGGAGAAAACTATCGCACTGTCGGGGGGGGGGGGGAGGCGAAGGGTATATGTAAATCGGATGCCCTGCTGCTGAAAGTGTTTGAAGCATGTCAGAATCTATATAACGGCCTATGCATGGGAATAAACAAATTCATCAGTTATTACCTTCTTGTTGAAGTGTTACTTCCCTCATTTCCCTTCTGTGTACTAAACCTATTTATTGCTTTCTATAAGTCATCGATAGCGTGTCATTTGTATTGCGAAGCAACTAAGATCACATTAAAGCACGCCTTTAACAACCCCATCTCAAGTAATGTGATCTCAAATCACATGATCCAAAAATATGGCCTTTATTTGGCAGAAAGCAAGCTTCAAGCTGCATCAATTGAGGCGCTTCATCGATCTAAATGTGCACTAAGGATTTTCGGACTGATATATTGACAATAGAAAGATAACAGTTTTTGAACTTCGCAGCAAGCTCCTATCTCTTTGAGAGCTTCTACTTAAATGTTATTGGTGCTAGAAGTAACAAGACCTGTTTTGAACGCTCTCCAACGCCAAGGAAACTGATAAAAAGAAATTGGAAAATTTCTATGGATTTTTTGAGGATAATAAAAAAATCCAGAAATTGGTTTATCACCAACTACTCACTGTCTAGACATAAGCCAGCTGTTTTGACAAACACAGCTAGAGTGGTGAGCTAATCCGCTAAGTCTTGAGATAAAGAGAGAGAAAAAAGCTTTATTTTGAAGGAAAAGATTTTAGTTATTTTCAGCTAAAAAGGGCTCCATTCACTGAAACCAAGTGACAAGTCAACGAAATACTCACAAATAGAGGTTCAAATGAAAGCTAAATCTGTTTTAGAGACAGGTCTAATATCAGCTTTTAGATTTCCGTTCACTTAAACGTGGTGTAACAAGCTAGGAATTGGAATACAGAGTGGTGATGTGCCGATGTACGGCAGGAAAGATGTTGGAAGTCTCGGAAAATAATACGGGAAGACTTTGCAACCACTAATTCAGGGTGGATGGACGAGCAAAGTCATCAAGAACGTAATCAGAAAATTAATTCATCTTCGCAATTTGTCGTTGTCCTATAACATCAGCTAAAAGGCATACTAAACACCGGCAGCTGAAGAGAGTATTCGGAGAATAAATATTTTCTAAGGCTGGAAAAGAAATCGGAAAGCTGTGAAGAATGAAGGAGAGTATGCAACCATCTACAAAGCACCGGGTCAAGGCCTCAGCTGTGGGATATGAACGTAACTGCCGGATATAATGCAAGAATTTACGATCTTTAATGAAAAGGTTTTCAATATGAAGCGTGCATGAAATATTACATGTCAGATTAAAACCAAAGTACCGGTAAGATGTTACCTCAGTGGTCAGGATTTCAAAGGATTCAGGACTGGGAAAGGATTTCGATGAGAAAACGCACTGGACTGACTTCTGGCTATTCAGGGAGCACGATAGGTCTGAAATTACGAGAAAATGGGACTAGTACAGAAATAATAAGCTCACTAGTTAGAGCCGTAAACAAAAATACGAAGGAAGATCTGACCATTACCAAATGATAATGTTCCCCGTATGCTCCGAAACACGGAGGACGAAGGGCCAGTGACCACCGACGGCAGGGGGTAGTATCAAGCCCAGTGGCTAACAGACCGAGAAAAGAAGAACAGGGTGCGATCACTGGAACAAGAGTTTTAGTTTCCTGACGTTTAGGATTCCAGCGGGAATCTTTAATCAGAAGTGAGAGTAGCATAGTCATAGTCATGCGCCGATAGAGTCGAAGCATCTACAGGTTGCACGGTATCTATAGCTTATTTGGTCATCCGCATGCGTGTGATAATTATTCACTTCTGTAGCCACCGCTTGGGTCTTAATTAATGCGGTATTGGCTTGCCACTTTGCGTTTGACTCATTCATTTTCACATATGCCTTCTGAGAGCCAGATGCGGGCCTGGTAATGGCGTGACAATTATGCCCGCTGTCGTCAGAGTTGTTGCTGCGCTCGGCCCTTCCCGGGTGACGGATTCTCTTGCTCAGGAAATTTCTCATAACATCGTATGGGAACGCCAAATCGTTGCGCTTGTTGAACGACTAGGGGCCTCAGAACCATGCCTCCAGCAGCTCGCGGCTCACGCGGTTGTCATCTCTTGCGAGGATTTCGACCTCGTTAAAGTTGAAAATATGGCTGGGTCCCGTCCAATGAGCTGCAACCTGGGAGTTGGCATCTTTCTTCCTCGTCGTCGCTGCATGCTCGGCCATTCGCGTCCGGAGAAATCTCCCGGTTTCTCCAACGTAGTTGCTTTGTCCACAAATGAACAGTAGGCTTATTAAATCTAAAGCACATAGAAAGATACTTTTTTACAATATAATTTCCGTTTATGCGTAATTCGTGAGCGGAGCATACAGAAGATTACCAATTTTTACAAGATTCTAGTATATATTCGGCCACTGTTTTGCGCATTCGTAAGCCTAAAACGGAGCCTGAAGACACTCAACCACAAGGAAAAATACTCCAGTATAAAATTGAGAGGAAGTTCTTTCATTTTCAGCCAAATTGAATAATTAATCTGCAGGTACATTAACAAACTCGACAAAAATATCCGCTTCTATTTTGACTTTAGGTTGAGGACAGAAATTCGTCAGCCGAAAATCTAATCAAAGGGATTTTTAAAGAGGTAATCTATTGCATGTTTTTTTTTGTAATCTTAGGAATAACAAATATGAGACTTGTGTTGTGGACGTTACTTTTGCTCGATACTGCGTTCTGATCCGTGGAAGAATAACTAAATATGGCCCGCATGGCCATTTTCCTAAAAAATTACATCAAGGAACTCATTTTTTGGTAGATTCTTTGAATCGATATTTATTTTAAAGGGTTTTACATAAACTTCGAACAGACTCTGAATTGCTGGACGAAAGTTTAAAGACACTGGAAACGCTGACAAATCTATCGGCAATTAAAGGTCCACCTGTAAGTAATTGTAGGCAAAACTGCCAAACCAACTTAATAATTAAGTCAGCCTACTATTCATTCTGGTGGATTCTAGATGTTTGCTTAGGAAATCCCGCTTAGGCAGTCAACTTGCTCCCATATTGGTGGATTCCATATGAGTGAAAAGTTGAGCGGGTAATATCGATCCAAATGTTATTAAACTCATGGCGTGAAGCGCGCGTTTGTAGTTGAGCGGTAGAGCACTAGGCTTCGGCAAAAGCTTTCTCTGATGCACGGGTTCAAATCCCGCTAAATGCCTAGAGTTTTTAACACTTGGTTCATTTCAAATTAAGCAAATCTGCAAAACCAACTTAATAATTGAGTCAGCCTACTATTCGTTCTGGTGGATTCTAGATGATTGCTTAGGAAATCCCGCTTGGGCAGTCAACTTACTCCCATATTCGTAGATTTCATATGAGTGAAACGTTGAGCGGGTAAAATCGATCCAAGTATGATTCAACTCACGGCGCACGTCACACGGCGTGCGTCGTAGCTCAATCTGTAGAGCGTCGGCTGCGCAAAAGCCTTCCCTGCTGTATGGGTTCGACTTCCATCGAGGCTGCGAGTTTTTTCACAACTGGGTCAATTAACTTGTGCGAATCTGCCAAAAAACCCTTACAACAAAATTAAACAATATTTCTAAAATATGTTGGCTGCAGAAAAGTTCTTTTTATATGAAGAAAGTCGTGTGGCTATTTATTCAAATTAAGGAAAGATTTAAAGTTATTTTTCTAATTTATAGCCATCTTTTACGTCTCCGAAACCTGTGGATTATTAAGAAAATTTCGTTTTTCGTAACAAACAGTTAGTACTTCTTATATTTCTTTTGATTAACAAATTTGCCTAAGGTTGTCTATTATAAACCTCTTAGTTTTCATAGATGGTCTTTTGCGAGTGCTTATATTTTGCAAACTTCGGCATTTTATACAATTTATGTGCAGAACCGTAAGCCTAATGTCAAAGCGGGACGAACTTTAATCCATTGTTTTTAATAAATTTAGTCAAATGGAGTGGAAATATCCCTTTTATGACTATATTTTTGCCAGAATCTTCAGCTTACTAGGTCAGAATATCCAGACTAAGAATTTATGTTTTAGTAACCACTAGAAATAGATATGGACTTTCGTGATGAATAATTGCCTCTTGGGCTGAATAAAACTGAATTCATTTGGCTGATCTTGTGAAAGCCGACATTGTTATGAAATATATTTGATCAGATTAGCGAACTGCGAAGCCTGCCGTTTATTCAAGAGCTTGGTGCTAAGATAACAGGAAGGATTCGTCGCAGTAGAGGCTCGCGGATGTACTATCCTGGCCCTAGTTATGCAAGGGCCAGAAACTTTCAAATTCACCATTTTTAAAGTCGCAGGGCTTTTTATATTTGCAAAGGCAACTCCAGGACTATGCATCGATTCAAACGACAATAAATCCAAGAAGGGGATCGGTTGTCAGTGGGGAACACTTTCCCTTCAGAATAGAATTTACAAACAGATGATGTGGCAACAAACAGTGTCTTCATACAACAATTACTTTGAATGGTTCAACTAAGATTTTTACAGTAACTTCCGGAGTAACTAACTGGTACCTCAACGTGGTTTTGCCAGAAAATATGAAGGAAATTCCCCTGAAGATAATGCTTTATTATTGTCAGTGCCAAAATATCCACCTAGAATAAATGACGATAATTATGGCTCTCAAATAAAGTCCACATCTGCTCTTCTGATGATAGACGCCAGGCTCTCATTCTGACACTTCAAAAACAAATGGGCATAATGGAAAACCTGACGAACACAAGACAGATCAGAATGGCCATTTCTGACGCAAAAGCCTCCATCAGCCACTCATGTCTAATCCGAAGTGTGGAACACCTGAGATTTGACCCCAGGATCTTTGATCATTAAGTCGAAAGTTCTACCAGTATTACTATTTGCTATGGGAGGGCCTGTTAGAGCTCTGCATTTTAATGCATTCATAGAGAAAAGTGAACTTTAGGCCCTCTCAAATGTAATAAACGCTCGAATTAATGACCGGAAATGCAATGTCATAGGTCAAACCAATCGTTCATTCCACGTTCACAAAGAAGAAATGGTCAATGTTCAAGACTCGGATTGGCGTCATACGTGTGACTATTTTTACCTTTCAATAAATAAATGATTGCTTGCTAATTATCAGTTCTAAAGGGATGATTTGTTACAATTCGTAATCACCCGCGTGATAGTTCTGCGTCCATTAGTATATTGATTCTGTTCTATCAGATGCATACAGTCTAATCTTGTGCCTCCTCTTTAATACCCCTGCCTTGTAAAAGTTGCCCCTTTGATTAGATTCCAAAGAGGAGGGGGAAAGCAGTGACAACGATTGGTAGATTAGGCTGACTTCCACAGCTCCCCGTTATTTAATGTCAAAACGGAGAGAGAGAGAGGGCGTAACCATTCCATACTACTCCAACTCACATAAAGTGCATCGAAGCCTTTTATGACAGTACCAAATGGTCTACATAAATCAGACCCGTGATGGGGACGAGTGCAGAGTGGCGCCAGATAATTTAGTTACGCTTTATTGCCCTTCGTCTATTTTAGTATCATCTCAGTTTCCTCAACGCCGTTCCCCCCCCCCCCCCCCCTCTCCCCGGCCTCCACCCCACTGTCGCCCATTTTGAGCCACTTGTAAGTCGACGTTGGGGCACTGGGGGCGGGACAGCTAAAAGTACAAAGTGTTAGCGGAGGCGGACAACCCATTTTCATATCAACTGAAGCATAGGAGGGTTTTCAATTTTCAAGTCTTTTTGGGCAAATGTTTGTCCGTCGATGTGACGTCCGCGCTGCGTCAACTGAACTCAACCTCCTAGAAGTGGGTAAACTGCTTTTGGGGGGTCAAAGGGCCTGATAATGTGAAGTATATATATATATAGTCTTAATATTCATTATTAAATGTGGGCTGAAAAAATTCAGTTTACTAGGTCAAAGGCATTGTTAAATTTGCAAAAGAATGGACAAGCAGAGTTACGCAAGCCGTTGACTACGTTCCTGTCCCAAAACTCCAAACCCTAATCGAGTGATTTATACATGCTTGCACCCTCCTTCTCCTTCTCTTCATTATATACTGTACTCTAATTATTTTTTGCTTAAAAATGAGCTGCTGATTTT
This sequence comes from Ligula intestinalis, assembly GCA_036362985.1. Classification (NCBI taxonomy): domain Eukaryota; kingdom Metazoa; phylum Platyhelminthes; class Cestoda; order Diphyllobothriidea; family Diphyllobothriidae; genus Ligula; species Ligula intestinalis. The sequence continues at coordinate 1,411,216 of JAYGXS010000005.1, forward strand.
TAAACGTGTCCTCCAACTGCTCGGTTCAACTGCTGGTGTTTCTTATGTTTTTTATCTGATATTATTCTATGCCGACTCTTTGCAAAGGTCCAGCAATTTGCTGATTGCGTTCTTGATGAGGCTGTTCATCCCCTCCATCTGACTGCGAAGTCGTCCCATCCCCGTCCCCAGCGCCAGGGCTTCTGGCATGCTTTGCCGTACATCTTCATATTAGTGTTCTCTACAGCCATTGCTAGCAGGTGACCTCAAGGGTAAAGAGACCAAATTGCAGAAACTGCTATTGGAACTGTCTATATATATATATATATATATATATATATATATATATATATATATAGCAGTAAGTGGGGTATGACAGCGTCTGGGGGT
>JAYGXS010000005.1:1411684-1450138 GCA_036362985.1 Ligula intestinalis
ATAGGCTTCGAACTAAACAAAGTTCGTGTGGTGGTCAGAGGTCCCCAACGGGTGACCACCTGCCAGGCCGATTCCGGCCAAGTCATAATAGCAGTAAGTGGGGTATGACAGCATCTGGGGGTAACTTGATACAGAACTGTTTCGGGCTTATTAGCCTTCATCAGCCAAGCATAACCCTGAACACCAGCTGGTCGGACAACACAAACAAACGCACTCACAGACGGCGCAGTTGGTCCACCACTGGTGTCTATCAGATGGGTCATAAGCACTTCATCGAACCGCAGTTCATCAGCGCCTCGCCACCTGCCATTTGCTGTCACTGCTGATCGGGTATATATTCACTCAGGAATGTGCGAACACCGATCGAATAGGCTTCCGAACTAAACAAAGTTCATGTGGTGGTCAGAGGTCCCCAACGGGTGACCGCCTGCCAGGCCGATTCCGGCCAAGTCATAATAGCAGTAAGTGGGGTATGACAATCAATTTTGATTCCTGTGTATCTTGTTATGTAATTCTCGGACCTCAATGAATCGAGGCATTTTTTTCTTTTATCATAATAAAGCGTATTTCTCGCTCACTCAAAGTAGAATTATATCCTGTTTCAGGTGAACCTACCCATACCTGCGGTGAATTGTAAATGAGTCTATCGTTCCGGTTTTTAGAATGAATGGAATGGCCTGGTGAATTTTGTTCAGCCTTGACAGGAGATTGCAAAAATCAAGGGTTTGGCAACTGTATGGAGCGTTTACAATGTCCAATATTTGTGAAAATTCCCATTGAAAATTTCAGAAGATGAATTGGCGAACTTACATTCGTCTTCTCGTCAGGTGTTCACATTTATGTGGGAATTAAGTAAATAAACTATGCAGGTTGGTAGAAAAAAACAGAACGCTTGTCAGGGGAGGAGAAAGGGGGGAATCGGGGTCAAAATCTGATCGGCGTTAGGGGGGTGGTAGCCGACCGAGGTGATAAGCTGCAGGCTCTTTGATTCGCGGCTTTCGGCCATGGTAACTGCGGCGCCGTGACTAAGTTCTTTTTGGGCACACAGGACCGGTCGGCGTAGCCTGAGGGCGGCCGCTTCTGCTGTAGCCAATAGAGGTTGTCAAAGGAATTTCGAATAGCTTGATGGTATCTTGTAGATCACTCGGAAGGTCTACCAAGTGTGCTAGAATAAAACCGTTTATACCCTTTAGTTGGCCCTTTCCTAGCCATGCTGAAACGAGTTCTCATACTATTTTGGACAAACGCCGGCTCCTGCGACCAATATATCCTGCCTCATAGGAACAGGGGAATAAATATATGCACACAGAAGTGGTCTGGGCTGGCAGTTTGTCCTTGATCTCTCCGTATAGGATGGGAGTAGTCGAGACCAGTGCACGGGCGTTAGCTGCTAGGAGGGTGGTTGACTCAAACGCCTCCTTAGAAATTCGCTTGGTCCGTCCCTTTGAAATGGGATCCTGATGAATATTCGCTTCTTTTCCGCTGTTGACACTGCGGGTGTTGGGGGCCTTTCAGCCATGTACTTAGTGATCAATCGAATGGGATACCCCTTTTGTCAAAACACACCTTCAGCAATCTTTAGCTCCTCTTTGATGCTATCAGTCGAGCAGATCCTTTTCGCCCTTTGCGTCAAACATCGTACTAAATTACGTTTGAAGTTTTTGAAGCTAGCAAAATTAATGTATTGCCCGGACTGCATCTTATTACGATACACATCACGTTGGATACTCCCATCAGCTCTTTAACTCAGCAGTACATCAAATAGTACATGCCAACTGTTGATATGCGATAATACTAACAGAAAGAAAAGTAAACAAGTAGGCTACTTGTTTGGCTATTCGGCCTCTGAATTGAATTTCCCTGATACTTATGCTGTTGCTGTGGGTTTCCGCATTACAGATCTGTCGGTGGCGAAAGGCAGCTTTCCTACAGCCACTGTTTCGGCCTGCCCCAGAACAGCCCACGGAAGATGTAGGGATAAACTAGCGTAGAAAATACTGACTAGCTCCCTAAGCTGGCGTGCCTTCCGGACTCCACCTACCCGGGTTGTCAATTCTGCAGTTGAGATTGGTTAAGTTGTACTTCCTTTTTCAGCCTGATAAGATGAGCAGGCGGGTATTTCGCGTCTGATGAGGCCTTGGACTTTCTACTTCACTGCGTGCTAATTAAGCTGATTTAACAAGGTCCTTCAGATGGTCTTCCAGAAAATTGAATCTCTTCCGAATGAGTGGATTTGCTCTTCGCTGAGGCTGACATTCTGGCAGCTAGTTCAGAAACTCCAGCAAAACTAGATGTTTGCAAAAATTGCTCCATATAAATTATATTTAATTAGATGAGGCTTTGTTTATCTATGTGGCGCATTCTCCGCTGGAGACGAGCACAGGGGTGCCGTTTGTTTGATTGACGCCCTTATGTTCCCGTTTGATAGGCAGAAAAAGGGCGAACCAAGTTTTACTCAGCAAACACAGAGACAACGGAACTTTAGCTTCTTCCATACAGCCTATTTATTAGGCTCTCGCCTTCCAGAATACTCCCGGCTCAATAGCATTCGACCTCTGTTCTGGCCTGTCGCTGATCGATAGTTTGCCGCGCTGTGTGAGCGTTTATTACGTATGCCCTCTAATCGATAGTTCCCCATGCTGCGTGAACGGTCGTCGCACGTGCACGCTGATCGATAATTCCTCATACTTTGTGAACGGTTGTTATCGTTGGTTGTTTGCCGGTGCGCATGACACCAGGCCGTAGGCTCTGGGTGCATGGCCGCTCGCGTCCCTATAACAGAAGCAAACAGGAGTATTCCAGGTTGCGGTTCTAATAAATAAAATGTGATCGCTGGAACAAGGAGTTTATTGCCTTGAAATTTTGGATTTTCGCTCGAACCCATCGTCAGAGACAATCGCAGCTAAAGGCGGTGAGGTGATCAAGGATGAAGTATTTATGGACGCAGTTGATATGCAGCCACATGGATTATCGGCAAAGACAAGGAAGACTGTAATGGCCATTTATGGTTTATTAGCCACTGTCGGCCAGTCATACCCAGACTGAAGTGGCGGCCCTGCGAGCTTCAAACTCGCGACCTCTTTCATCAGAGTCAAACACCCTAACTACTGTCTTGCTGGGTTAGGTAGATAAACCATAAGTAACTAAATAACTAACTAATAACTAAATAGAACTAACTAACTAATTTAACAAAATAATATAATTACATCTAATTACATTTCGCTCGACTGGTCAGCGATTTCGAGATTGGCGTTGCTCACCGAGCGGAAGCGACAATCCGCAGGCAACTCATGCAGCCTAAGGACCCAATACCCGTCAATCAGAAATTCGGCGTTATTCACCGTATCGACTGTCGTTGTGGTCAAGCTAATTATGCAGGCAAAGCTGGCAAACGGGTTGCCACGATACTGCATGATCATGAACTCGCCGTGCGAAGGAAGGACAAGCTATCCTTGATCGCCGCCCACGCATCCTCACCAGGGCACGGCTTCGACTTGGAACGCGTGCGAAAACTAGGCCAGTCGGACGACTGGGTCTCAAGCCTACTGCAAGAAGCATAGCACTCGCACGCGGACTCTATCAATAGGCATATCGATCTCCAGGATGCCTATTTCGCGTTGTGCGAGCAATGGCAGGGCTCAAGGTCACTCACGGCGGAGCGAACAATTGGAACTCAAGGTCATCCCCGGCAGAACTGGCTTAATAACGCAGTGAGTTGTACGTTTTCATCTCTTGACAATGGCCTCGAGAAAGAGTCCGAAACGTCGGGAAAATAAAATACTGGCCTCGCATATTTTCGAGCATTGGGAATTACATTACATTACATTACATTACCCTAGCTGCGCACGTTTCAGACTGTTCTTCGATTACCTATGATTAAGGATTCCCGAGAGAATCCGAAACGTCAGAAAAATAAAGTCCTTGTTCCAGAGATCGCATCTTCTTCTTCTTCTTCTTCTTCTTCTTCTTCTTGTTCTTCTTCTTCTTCTTCTGAACATTAGAGTATTGAAATAATTTCTGGGACCAAAAGTAGAATTCCACCGAGTATTCATCACCGTTTCCGCTTCTTGGCGTGATGCGGACTCGGAAATGTGACTCGCTGAAACCTCTGAGTGTCTGCATCTTGTCCGCTTGGCTACTTGCTCTGCCTAGGACATATTACAGCACAGAATAGGGATTAGCGTGGTCATTGTGCTTCTTAATCGACTGCGGACCAGAAAATCCGAAATATCCGGCCAAAAAATGTCATGTTTCATCGGTCACATTGCCTTCTTATGTTTTGTGCTTGTCTTAGGCTATGCCACCTAAAATTTTCGGAGAGATTTATCAACATTCATAGCCTCTAAGAGAAGTCAGCCTATTTTGCACAAAGCTCCTCCATGTACTACCCCCGTTTGCATCTATTTTCACCAGAAAAGTCATCGGAAAAGTACATTTTTTATCAGTGTCATACTTGACGTGGAATCAGGCCGAAACAAATGAAATATGGGCGACCTCGTGGTCACAGAGCTGCGGTCAGGTTGAGACAACGCGGTCTCGGGATGGTCTCCAGTCCGTCCTAATCCGGACCACCAACGGGCACCAGAAACACAAACACATGTGCACACATCTCGCAAATGGGCTGAGCACTTCCTCAGAACGAGATTTATGAGTGTCTCGCCACCTGGTATACCGCGAAATGGGGTATTTAGTCCAGCAATAATCGACGCACACACCGATTTCCGAGGCAAAGAAGAAATGAATGGGCGGAATAGATCACGTACAAACGGTCAACCACCTGGAAGGCCGAACAGCCGGGGGGAGGGCGGGAAGTCGGACAACAGCGCCTGAGGGAAGATACGCACATAAATGTGGTGGACTTATGTCTTATTTCAACTATCCAGTACCAAGTCTGACAAGCATTAGTAGTACAAACATGCGCCTAACAAATGGAGCAGTTGGTTCAGAGGAAGGGTCTGCGTTAGATGGGTCCTGGAAACTTCCTAGAACCAAAGTTTATCAGTGCCTTACTAGCAGGCATTTCTGCCTTCCTGCAGCAACTGAACCCATTCATATTTCTGATACGTCCGTTAATCAAAAACACAGGCAGCGATTCGGGTTTGTATTCACGCGAGTTGGGAATAGAAGAATGGAATTTTCAGCAAGGAGCCCTGATTTCATTTAGAAAAACTGAAGTTTTATAAGCATCAGCTAGTACTGTTTGCACATCGTCAAGATCAGACCACGCACTTTTCGTCTCCATTACCTTTTGCCGTAAACCAGAAGTGGTAAGAGAAAACCCGGGAGCAGGACAAGGTTTACCGAAAGGTGGAAGTAATTCGACAAGTAAGAGTGAAGGAGGCGGGGCTAACAGTTTCTGATCGGCTTACCCTCGTTAGTCGGCCATTCTTGACCGTAGAGCCGGGGGATCTATGTTTTATAGCCTCGTCTCACAACTCACTCAACCAGCATGATAGTTCAGCCATCGGGGACAATCATTTCCACTATGCTAACCCCTCCTCCCCCCCCCCCCCCAACGAGGCGGGTGCAAGACAATGGCTTGTACGTTACTTAGTTTCCAGTGCTGTTAATGTATATTTGAGGGGTTACAGGCAAGGAATGCCTTTGATGACCCTATTAATGCAAAGTAACCATTTCTTTTTTCTACAGTTAATACGGAGTTTTAGACAGCTAACATAACACACTTATGAGTAATTTGTCAGGGTAGAGGGCGAAATAGTATGAAGACAGACTAGACCCAGGAAAACTGCAACAAGCTTGGCAATATGAATTCATGCTGTGCTAGTCGCTTTTTTCAAATATAACGCCATCAAGTGTTCTTTTAAAATCAGCAATGACGTCGGTGGTAAATATCTCACTTGGTATTAAGTTCCAAGGTCGTATTACTCGTTGGCTGAAGAAATACTTTCTGAGGTCCAATCGAGTGCGTTCACTTGTGACCTTTTAGGGCTGATCACACAGGTGAGTTGTGTTGGCTAACTCGAAGAAATCCTCAAGTCTCAGGGAGGAACCATGACTCGTGATTATCCAAACTGCTCAGAGCAGGCTGCACTGTAAGCGTCTGTACGACAGCGTACATAAGCCTAGCGTTATCCATCTGTCCTGGTATGATAACTCCCTAAGACCATCGACCATTTTAGCCATCCTCCGTTGAACTTGTTCAAGGAGATTCACGTCTTTCTCTAACCACGGTGTCCAAACCAGCAGTCCATGGTCTTTCTTCAACCGCGGATGATAATTGCACAGCATCTGCCGCGTCTTCTTCCTCAGTCTTACGAACCCGGTGAAAAGATAGACTAGGGGCGGTGAAAGCGAGCTTGGACGCATGAGGGAACAAACTCAAACAGCCACATATGGGACCATTGCTCCGCGAGAATAAAGCAAGTCTGATGGCATATTTTCGCTCTATTCGTCAAGAAAGCAGCTTGATAAGTATTGACATATAATGCTGCATGCTAAGGGAAATCATCCGTCTCGCTCTGCCTGGGCTTCAAACAGAGCCCCTGACAACTGTAGCTGCTGGTAGTCTAGGCAGATAGTAGTACCGGCAGACAAGAGAGACTGGACTGTGGACATTTCTGGTTTATTAACCGTCATCAGCCAATCGAACCCAGCCCAAGTGGAGCCCCACCCAAGACTCGAACTCGCACCGATTACTAGCAGTCAAATGCCTTAACCATTAATCCACGAGCTCGTTGTCTCGCCAGTTTAGATCGGGGGATATTGGCACTTGTTAACGAACGTTCACCTGACCGCTAACGGAACTCATCTGTCCCGCACCGCCTTGCGCCTCAACAGAGGCCCTGACAGCCATACCAGCTGGCAGTAAGCAGACAGAAGTGTCGGCAATACTATCTGTTGCTATATCGCCAGTCGTCGACCTGACGCAGTTACCACGGCGGCATTAGTTTAGAACGTTAAAGTTTTTAACGTCCGCCACAGATGTATTAACTTAAGAAGAGAAAAGCTTCTTCGGGAAGGTTAAAACGCTAATGTGCAAATTTTTGATAGAAGTTCCCCCGATCGTCTTCAGGCCCGAGAAATTGTGCAACCAACCATTAAAAATGTAAACGTCCAGAAAAATCAATAATAATCTGACGTGCACACTGATTGGCAGGATTATGTCCGCCTGTGCCAGTAGGCATTACATACATTCCGTCATTCCACTGTGTTTGGTTACACGTATTGAACTAAGCCTTGAGTTACTTATAGCTAGCATCCAAATCGATATTCCTGTTGATGCATGCTTCGTCCGAGTGCATTACTTCCTAGAATTCACGGCCTTTTCTAGTTGGATAGTTGCCAAAATCCGTGTATTCTTCCATGGGAATTTATGGCGGGTTTCCAATGTGTGTATGGCCACCTGGGATAAATGGTCTCGTCCTTTTCAAAAATTATAAGCCTAAGAATACCAAAATTTAAACAAATCTACGGAGAGGTTGTTTAACTATATATATTTATTATGCTGTCGCCGTTTCGGCGATCTTGGTTGACTCGTTGCGATCTCAAAACTAAATTCGAGAAATCTAAAACTGATTGGCTAGGCTATTTGACCCAGGTCTGATCGATTTCCTTCTGCTTTCAGTGCCTGAGACTGAGAGAGGGTTGTGGGAACTTGAGCCTTTGCGAGGTTATGCTGTCTACTGTGCCCTCGACTGTACCGTAAAATTAGTTCATTGAGAAGAAGAAAACTCGATCGCTGGGACACTTCACTCTTCGGCAACACGTTATTGTCAAGACATCTGTGCAGAAACTGGATCTGTGAATAGGTTGAGGCCTCACGAAGGGTAAATGTCTCCCATCGTCGGGCCGATCTAAGCGCATCGCGCCCAAATAAATCGCCAATACAAGCGAAAATCCGTGTCCCAGGAAGCAATTAAGAAGAAGAAGAAGACTCGATCCCAGTGATCGTGTTGGCCTGTCTTTGACCGGTCTCAGCCTAGGATGTTCACCCGGTAAAAGCCCATTATATGCACAATTTTTTCAAATGTGTGTTGTGTGAAGTCGAACACCTAACCGCACTGCGTTTAAATGCAGAGATATAACTGAGGGTTCGGTCGTCGTTACGGTTTACATTCAGTGTGTACCCCAATAAAAGGTGAACCTAGGTACTGTGAAATGCATACAAATAAGTGGAAAATATTCACTCATAGAAGCGAACCTGCGGATCTCAGGACGTAGTTGAGATGAAGCAGATGCGATCGCCGGGATAAAAACTTTATTCGTCTGACGTTTCGGATTCCGTTTTGGATCTTTCATCAGAGGCAATAGGACGGGAATTATACATAAACAGGAAATTACAGTATTTATGGGAGGAAGACACTTTTCCACTGCATACTGATGGCTAATAACGACTGCCCTCCCATCGAGGATGTTTGTGCGCGAACTACTTGGTGGCCGGTGAGCGGGTCATGATCTGCTGAACTTTAATCATCCGCGCTGGAGCAAGACGTAATAATTGCTCGGCCATCTGGCGCTGGCGTTCGAAAACGTGTACGCCTCTGGGCTCTCCGAGTGGTGAATTGTTTTTGTCAGACTGAGCCGCAGCACCCAATAGGGGTTGGGGAGGTCACTGCGGTTTTTTATTGACTTTGAGAGGCGTAAACCATGACCCAAGCAACTCGCAGCTCCCACGGTTGTCACTTCTCACGAGGATTTTGGCCTCATCAAATTTGAATGTGCGTCCGGGACTCGCCGAATGAGGCACAGTTTGTGAATCGATATCATGTCGCCGCAGTGCTGCTGCGTATTCGGCATTTGTGTGTCTTGATCAATCTTCCAATTTCTCGGACGTGGTTGCTTTGTCCGCAACTGCATTACATCCTGTAGCGACTCCAGTTTTTTCTTGTCGTGGCTGTGGGTCTTTTGGTTGCATTATCAGACGCCTTATCGTTGCACCCGTCCCGTGTGCGATTTCAACTTCAAGTAGTGCAAGAAGGTGACGACTGCCTCCGAGAGGTTTTACATACGGAATCGCTCGCCAACATTTGGGATCGGTCATCACAATCATTGTGGCAGAGAAGGACATCAAGGAAGGCCATTTCGGTGTTTTCTACCTCCTCAGTCGTAAATTCTATGCCCGAATTAACGCTGTTGACGCGTTCTTTGAGTGTATGGACCTTATCTCGTTCGATAACAACGAAGGTAACAGCCACATACCATGCCCTGAATTTCGATCTGTGCTGTTGGAAGACCAGGGACTCTACCTGTTGTAGAACTACCTCAGCTAGGAGTCCAGAAATCGGCGAACTTATTGGTGTTCCCTTCACCTGCTCATAGATGCTTCCTTTCAAAGTGAAGTACGTCCTGAGACATAACTTCAGGAGCTGCAGGTTTTGAGCGTGTATGAGACCAGCATCAGTATCAGAGTATTTACTTAGTAGGAGTAGTTCGACGATCACACCTGAGAGATTCTGGGGTATAGAGGTAAAATGATACGTGCCACCATAAAAATACCATCAACTCACTTACGCTCTTAATTTTCTCCGTGACGAATTCCGAAACGTCAGGCGAATAAACTTCTTACCTCAGCAAACATATACGTTTCTTCTCAATATTCACAGAGTGTTCTGAGGATGGAGTTCCAAGAATCGACCTTACACCCTCTCTTCTCTCTACCAGAAAAGCGCAACCACTACTTGGGCCGGTCGCTTACCCGATGAAGAGCTTGGGTGAACATACTGCCAAAGCTAGCCAACACGTCTGCGCAGGCGACGCAGGACAGTCTGGCCGTCGATGTGCACCGCCTGCTTCAAAGCAGAAGCTGGAAGCAATCGCGCTGTCTTGCACGAAAAATTATGAAAGTAAACTTGCGTTGAATCTACCGCACCCTCTCCCTGTCCCTCTCATCATGACCGAGTCCAAAAGACTGGAGTCTATCACAGACAGAAAAGTCATACCGGAGTCCAAAAGGGGAACCGCATGCCTGTTTTCCCCTTGGGCCAATCGCTAGGAAACGGACTCATGTTATGAGTCATGTTTTAACACCCCGAGTGAAGCTTTTATATATATATGCAAACGGGCCTCCAAATTACCCCCTCACCTTTTAGTTGTGGTCTGATAATTTGCTACATTCGCTCTTGCTACTTCATCTAGCAATCATCCCCTCCCTATCCTCTGTGCTTGCCTCGCAAACCCTCCTGTGACATGCGACCTCTATCATTCTATCCAACTCTCTCCTGTTCTCCCAGGCACCAGTGACATAAGGGTTGGTGTTTTTGAAGTCGACTATTCTTTTCGCCCTCTACACTGCTCCCCTGTCAGCGAAAATCCTGATTAACCTGCTACTTGGCTGTCACCCAAAACATCCAAACAAGGGTGATCGTACATTTGTGACTGTCAGTCTAACGGGACACGGGAAACACATTCTTAGCAACGGTACTGAGGAGTAATGGCTTAAAGCTGGTTACATCAAATGCTCAATGCAGCAGTGTGCCATGTTTCATGGGGTAAGACATCCTTCAAACGATTTTACTGATACATGTCGAGAAAGAAACTGCCACTATGTTGATTGAGCCGGCTACTATCTGAAGGTTAAGACGTATTTTTACTCGATCCGATGCTATTGCATGAATCGGTTGGGAGGGTTTGAACATGACAGTGCAGCTCTCAGCGTCCTGCAAAGCTCTCTCGTGTGTACTCCAGTCTTGACGTTGCGTGCTTTTTAGTCTCCTCAGAGCTGTGAACTTGTGAGTTGTAAAATATATTCATCTGCACAAAACTGCCCGAATTCTCTTGGCTAGCTGATATGGGCATTTTCGAACGGAATTTGTGAACTGCTGAGAGGTTTTTAGTCGAGTAGTAGTAGTAGTCCAAGCGTGAGTATGGATAAGAAGTTCAAACGCGTACTTTAGCAACTTTGTCTCACTTAGTGGCGTGGAAAATGGCGTTTGTGCTGAATAATTTCTTCCATGTTCCTGCGCTAATTTCTTTGAGGAATTAAAACAGGTATGTGCTCCGTCCTCCCCCACACCATAGTGCCCATAAACAGGCCGCTCGGTAGATATGTAGCGGGTCGTGCCTGCCTGACTAGCTCGCGTCGAAGTGCACTTTCCCAAACGCTCACCGGTGCTTTCTCGACGTCTTGATCAGCCAATCATAGTTCTCGCATCTATGAGGCGACGAATGAGGAGCTTGCACGCGTGCCCGACGCAAGTTGCCTCTCTGCCCAAAATCTACAGGCCGACCTAGCCAATGAAAGATCTCCCTCTCTCTGTCTTCTGGCCCGACTACTCTAAGACCTCACTTGGGCCCGGTCAACCTACTGATCGGACGTGTCTCTCCCGAGTCAATCTACTCTCATCTATTCTCCTCTTCCGTTGTGTGCGCAATAAACTCTTCCATCTACTCTGGCCTTTAAAGACTTCTCTCCTCAGCACTAAGTAACCATGGTCTGAAGATCGCAGGTGCACGGTTTAACTCACTTAACCCCCTGCGATAGATAGGCCGAACCAACATGGGTGCCCAATCGGGCCATGGAAAGCGGTATCCTGGTTGCGGCTTTGGTATGAATTCAACTGGACAAACCAACTGACGAAGTATATATTATCCGCAAAAATTGACAAATCAGCGAAAAATCCCCAATATATGACTGGAGTTGATTGCATACAAAATCCGTGATATAATGAAGCCGTGAAGACCGGCGCGCGATATATTTCGAGAGGTTACTGGACCTGCAACACGTCGTACTTTGAGATTCGTAGGTAAGCGATCAAGCCAGTCCTATATTAACCACATAGTGTACATAGGAAATGACTGTGCGGAGCAAGGTCAGAATTGGCAACAGCTGTTCCAGACTCAATTGCTCAATTTACTGCATGCTTAACTCCTTAATCTCACTACAAGTTCATCACTGAATCTGGTGTTAATTCCCACGGGAAATTAATATCTTCAGGCTTGGTGCGAGATTTGGTCTGACTATTTAAGGCGCAATGCGGCAGGTTTGTCCAAATGGCCGTCTAGTCGGTACTGCACGAGCATTCAATTCAGAAGCTTTATTCACAGCAGTATGACGCAGTCCCGGACGCTTTGGTCCATCAGAGAGTAACACCGCCATCCTAATGCGCTTTCTGACACGCAAGCCCGGAGATGTCCACTGTGTGCTGCACAATGTGACGGTACAGAGCATGGAGACTTACACTTGGATTCGTCTTAAGTGGTAGCAGGCTTGCGTTGCATCTACCTCATTCTCTCCGCCTTCACCCGCACATGTCCGGTGTCACGACAGAGTCAGGAAGACCAGAGGCCAGATGGGTTGCAGATGCTTGGCATGGCAAAATTCGCGCCTGAGCGTATCCCCTGCGATCCTATGTTAAGGAAAAACACCCAAATAGGGTTCTAACACGACTGCAAAAGTATAAAAGCCACCATGTGGATCCCACTGCATCATACACCACCTGGTCAAGGCCTACACGTGATTAATAATTTAGCACAAAAGATGCGGTGGGGTTGTAGTAACCCCACGCTCACGCATGACCGCTCACTGCGGCTGACAAGTGCGTATGGACTAGTGTCTGCCTATCTTTGTCTGACTAATCACCCTCGAGGCTGACTCACACAAAAGACCGCCCTTTGTGGACGCTGAGACCACTGTCGAGCACACAGACCTCTATGCTGTGATTGCACGCTCGTCCGGTAGTCAAATTCCTCTCAACTACTCTCTACTTCTACTGTACACAATAAAAAATTCCTCCCACCTTGGTGTCTCACTATTTCACCTTCCAAGAGGAACTGGGCCTGAAAGCAGCAGCGGTGAAGGTTTTCCCTATTAACGCAACTCAATGTGATAGGAGCATACGACCGTCAAAGCGGGCTAATGCAGGAACAATGGCTTGCACGCGGATTATTTTAAGTGATAGTAGACTTGCACAGCATCTACGACACTCGCTCTCTCTCTCTCTCTCTCTTCCTTCAACCATTTTTACCTGGTATGAAAACCGAGTTAAGGAGACCGGAGGCAGGCTCCGGTGCAGATGGCTGGCACGACGGGAGTCTGCACGGAGGCGCGCCAGCACCTTTGTCATCGGAGCGCAAGCAGGATAACGCCTGTCGTGCCCCGGTCGAGCACCCGTGTTGGTTCGGCGTATTTATCAAACGGCCTTTTCAGGGGAACTATGGTGTGGGGGGGCGGAGCACCCTGTTAGAAATTAGCGTAGAATCTTGGACGGAATTGATCAGCACAAGTGGTTCCTGTTAGTTTAGCCTGACCAAATGCTAGCAACATTGTAGGCTCTCCTGAGGCATCGTGCCTGCCACAATGTCTTTGTGTCTTCGCTCTGACCGCCTTCACGCGATGACCTTAAAGGCTAAACCGGATACACGCACGCGCGTCAAAGCGCGTACCCAAATGGTCGCAGTCCCTCAAGGGCCAACTGGTCACGTGACCTTATCCCAATGCGGCCACAAGCGAACGCGCTTCATAATCTCTTATAAGCCACCGCCACCTCTCAGACAGCGAGTTACAACAGGGACTGTGAGGCCACCATCAGTCCGCTCCCGATTGCCAGGCTTGCCCCGAGGCGAGAGAAGCAGTGCGCTGGAGATCAACCAGCGGCAACAGCCACCCGAGAAGGCAACTCCGGGTTTTGTACACAATAAACCCTCCTCTGGGTGGATTTCAAAGTTACGCCCTTTTCATTGTGTTCTTCCTTGGGGATTCCAAAGGGCCTTATTCAATGGTGGCACCACAATTTTTTACCGTTATAACACTTCCAAGCCACTAAGTGACACGGAATTGGTTAAATACTTGTTTGGGCATTTTCTTAATAATCACGCTTTGACTTATGCTATTATTCGAGTAAATGTTTCCCAGCAGTTCACAAATTCCATTCAAAAATGCCCATATGAGCTAGCCGATAGAATTCGGGCACTTTGTGTAGAGGAATATACCTTACTTTTGCATGTTTACAGCTCTGAGGCGACTAATAAACAGTAACGTCAAGACTGGAGTTAACGCAGGAGAAAGCTTTGCAGGACGCTAAGAGCTGCGGTGAGGAGTTGAAACCCTCACAACGGGTTCATGCAACAGCATCCAATAGATTAAACATACGCCTAAGCCTTCAGATAGTAGCCGGCTCAATCAACATAGAGGCAGATTATTTCTGGAAAATTTGCGGTAAAATCGTTGGAGGGATGTCTTATCCCATGAAACCTAGCACATTGCTGCATTGCTCATTTGGTGGAATCAGCTTTAATCCATTACGCATCAGTATCGTTGCCAAGAACTTGTTTCCCGTTACCCGTTACACTGACAGTCCCAGATTTAAGATCACACTTGTTTTGATGTTTTGGATGACAGCCAAGTAGCAGGTTGATCAGGACTTTCACTGACAGGGGAGCAGTGTGGAGGGCGAAAAGAATAGTCGACTTCAAAAACACCAACCCTTATGTCACTGGTGCCTGGGAGAACAGGAGAGAGTTGGATAGAAGGCAAAGGTCGCATGTAACAGGAGGGTTTGCGAGGCAAGCACAGAGGATAGGGAGGTGATAATTAGTAGTTCAAGTAGCAAGGGGAATTCAGCATATTATCAGACCACAATGACAGGTGAGGGGGTAATTTTCAGGCCCGTGAGACGTTTGCTTATATATAAGATTCACTCAGGGTGTTAAAACATGATTCATGACATGAGTCCGTTTTCTAGCAATTGGTGCAGGAGAAATCATCCAGACATCTCCGTTTTTAGATTCTGACATGATTCTTCTCTTCGTGTTAGACAGCAGTTATTTTGACTTGGTCATTAGCAAGCGACGGAAAGAAGGAGAGGATGCGGTAGATTCAATGCAAGTTAACAGTCACAGCTTCACGTGTAAGTCAGCGCGGTTACTTCCATGTTCCGCTTTGAAGCAGGTGGTGCACATCGACGGCCGGACTGTGTTGCGTGGTATGCGCATACGTGTTGTCTAGCTCTGTGAGCCATGTTCACCCAATCAGGTAACTGATCGGCTCAACTAGTGGTTGTGCTTGCGTGGTAGAGGAAAGAGAGTGCGGTCGATTCTAAGTACTCCATCCTCAGGGCACTCTGTGAATATTGAGAAGAAGCATATGCTCTCGCTGAGACAAGAACGTTATTTGCCTGACATCCCAAGGACACTTAAGTGCGTAAGTCTTCGTCTCAGGA
The DNA here is from genome assembly GCA_036362985.1 of Ligula intestinalis. Lineage (NCBI taxonomy): Eukaryota > Metazoa > Platyhelminthes > Cestoda > Diphyllobothriidea > Diphyllobothriidae > Ligula > Ligula intestinalis. The sequence goes on from JAYGXS010000005.1 coordinate 1,426,801, forward strand.
CGAACTTCACTTTTGACGAAAACATCTACGAGGAAGTGATGGGAACACCAATGGGTTCACTGATTCCGGGACTTATTGGCGAGGCAGTCCTTCAAAGGGTAGATTGTCTTGTCTGCCGGGAACATGAACCAAAATTCTGAGTGCGGTATGTGGATGAAACTGTAATTTGCCGAGCTGGTCGAGGTTGTGGAGAAGCTGATATGAACTGAGTAACGTCAGATGCCGGTAATAAACACGGTCTAAGTCAGGACTGAATGAAACTGTCAAAGTCATTAAAACTCATCCACATGATAAAAGACAGTAAGACTGATAAGAACGTTACGCATGTACTAAGAACGAAAAGGGAGAATATGTATTGGAAATGGAATGACAGAATGACAACTTAGGGCGTCTTGATGGGAGGCGACGTTGACATGTCCGCTAAATAACTAGTGGGGAATACAGAGCGCGTTGCAACTGCAGGTAAGGGATTGGACGCCGGAAGTCGTTGGATGGGCATGTTGCAGCCAATTGTGGGACGGCACGATGACGACCAGGTTTGTAGGCCTTTTCTGGAGTTGCGGGAAGAGGATCGGCAGTTGAAAGGAAGAGGCACCGGCCACTTTCACTAAAGCGCGAGCTACACCAACTCAGTCGAACAAGGCAATTCAGTTTCCTGGGATCGTTACAATACCTTCGTTGTCATCGAACCGGATCAAGTTCTCACGTTCAAAGAACGTAATCCCGGACACACAATTTAAGATGGAGGAAGAAAACAACCAGCTGGTCTTGCTTGATATCCTCGTCTGCCACAAAGCTTCAGATGGCCTAAGGACCTAAGCAGTGTATTTATGTTGATAATTTTCGTGAATATTGCCTAAGATTAAAGAGAATATCAAGATGTTATGCTTTATAATTGTGTATGAAGCGTTTATAAAAGTGTGAGAGGGTTTATGAGGTTGTTATTTATAAATAGCAAAATAAAGCAGGCTTTTATCTTCGCGGGTTTTTGCCTTTCACGGCGGGTCGTTGAATGCAACCTCCGAGATCGAGGCGGTGTCACTGCAAAATATGCACTTCGCCCCAGTTCAAATGCCGGATGGAAGTCCACGCACGTGGTTGAGTCTCAGGGGAGAGTGCTGCAAGTTGTTTCGCCCATTAGTGTGCCCGCCGGAGCTCAGAGACACTTTGCTCCAAATTAAATCCTTATTGTCTGCCGAATATTCTAAGCACTACTTACTGAAAGAGGTAAAAATAGAGAAAACATAGCTTAACATGTGGATTAACATGTCTGAGCTTTAGGAGTTCGGAGCTCTTTTGAAGTCTCCGAGACAGTTGCTTGTCACATGTACACGTCTCGTGAACTCAACCCCGGAATTTTTGCAGACAAGGTGAAATAAAAACCTCCTCCACCCGATGGCTTTACATTAGACAAGCCAATTTTGATATTGAAATGAACTTTTCAGGCATGTACTTTTGGGAGTGACCTTTTAGAGCCGATGGTTCACATGTTTGCTGAGTCACAAGTATGCAGCTGCCGTGGATACAGTCGCCGCATTCATCACTGTCAGTCCTTTTTGTTACCGTCATCATCATCATCACCACCACCACCACCACCTTCGCACGGCTTACAAAGCCGCTCAGGAGTCACGTTTACCCATGCGTTGGGAGGCGACCCCAGCTCCCCCCCCTCCCCACACCTCTTAACGTTGTGTTAAGCTCGGCTGACAGGCCGCCGACGACGACGCACTGCACACGAGCCCCATCAATTGTCAGGTCTGTGACATGGGTAAGCCCGCCGTGACTTCTGTCTGTAATCGGGCCATGACAGACGTGTGTGTGTTTGTGTGCGTGTGTGTGTGTGTGTGTGTGTGTGTCCAACGTGTCCGCGCAGTCAACGCACCTTCCGTGCACCTATTGGCTTGGTCTGTCACCTCCGGAAGCCGTGCAACCCTCCTCCGACAGCATCTACGTCGACTGCACCAAACACTCCGCCAGACCCTACTCCATCCTCCACCTCGACGGCAATCACCGACGCGAGAGATGCCTCGTTGCCCTCGTCCACCGACTCCAACTCACCCACAACTTCTTCCACTCCCTCCGACACATTACCGTCCGTAACAACTTCCACACCTGAACCCCCACCGGCTCTGAGGTCCTGCTATGCCCTCACTGCAATCGCACATTCACCTCACGCATCGGTCTAATCGGTCACTTGCGAATCCATCGCACAGAGACTAGTGAACTAGTGCCTGGAGCACCAACACACAGACGAGACCGCCGTCTTCACTGCCCACACTGCCCCCGATCATTCGCTCATCGCATGGGCCTACTAGGTCACATGCGCATTCACGACAGCGGCACTGGCCGTGATGTCGGCACACCCAGCACCTCACACATCCCCACCACCAGCCTCAGCCACACTCACTAGTCGCCTCGTGTCACGATTGCGTCGTCAAGTTTGTCGGGAACACAGGTGAGTGCCTCCTCCCTCAGGTAAGTGGAGGCCGTTCTTGCTGAATTTGTCGAATACTGTCTTGCCTTTACTGCCCCATAATAGCTCCTGTAGTTTATATTACTCGCTCCATTACTGCAATCATACTCATAATAGCGGCGCCTGCAGTTCTATCTTTAGCACAAACGACAGCCTCAGTAGCTACTGAAGATTCTCTGCTGCAAGGTAAGCTGAGACTTTGCACTCATTGTTCTTTTCTATACTACATCTCCTCCCCTCTCTCTTGGCCTGTCTGCGTTCCCCCCTCGCCTCCTCTCCCTATCTCCCTCTTTCCCTTTTTCTATTTCTTTCCCTTTCGGCCTTTCCCCTCCTCCTTCTTCCTCTTTTTCTTCTACTTCATCTTCCTTCTACTCTTCTTCTTCTTCTTCTGCACGTCCACAATTGCAAAGTTCACCAATTGTCTCTTGCTCTCCTTTCAGCTTCGCCCACGGACGCCGACCGTCAACGGAGCATGGATAGTGCCTTTCAGTCGTTGACTGACTGGTTACCCCCCTCAGGAGGGTGTTGGCCCAGGCTTCATGCAGGGCTGCTGTCACCCTTCTGAGATCCAATGGTCTGTATGCACATGCAATGCCAGTCTTCAGCCAACGACGGTCCCTGCGGCCTGGAAGGCGCTGGCACTTTCTCTCACTTCTGGTTCCCTGTTGGTGACTGCGCTCGCGCTCCCACTGGGTTTCAGACCCCACTGCGGGTAACCAGAAAGCTAGGCGATCACTATGCGGTGGGGGAGAGAGTGAGGTCGACCTCGGCGCGTTTCCTCCCTCACTATAATAAATCTGAATGCGTCTGAATCTATCACGGTGTGCTAAAAGCCGTGGTTTGGAGGGTCTGCCAACTGACGGGATAACTCGGGCCCCCACGTAGCTGCTCCTACTGTACGCGGGTGTCTGTGTGTGCGTACGGGAGGAGAGAGAGGACTGAGAGTCAGGCTGCAATGGCTCCCTCTTAATGTGGCCTTTATGGCGCTCCCGCGCAGTCGGGAGCATACCTAACGAGATGGCTGTGTCAAGTGTGCGCGTGCTGAGTGTTTATCGCGCCAGCCATCTACACCCTCCCTCATCCCCGGTCTTATTTACTTTGTCGTTACACCAGTTACGGAGGTGGGAGTGGCGAGCGAGTGGGTAGATTATGTGCGAGGCTGCCTAAACTCCTGTTTTTTCTCGCACGAGTTCTCTGCGTTGCTCCTGCTTGCTGTTGCTTTCGTGTTGCTTGCCCAGCTTGCCTCTGTGTATGCTGTGGCTTGCTTCAGCGTTTGTTGCGGCTTGTTGGAGCGCGTGGTGCCCATCGTCGAAATCGACGAAGGAACTGTCGTGTGTGTGTGTATGTGTGTGTGTGTGTGTGCGTGTGTCGTAGCTCATAGTTGGATCAGGAATCCCTGCCGGATTTAAAACCGGGAGTAGTTGGAAGACGGAGAAAAGACGCGACCTCGACCAGCTTGAGCCACAGGTCAGCGGGAGTAAATAGGGTGCCTGGCCGAGAACTGCAGGTGAACAGATGACGACAGTCATGCGGCGAGACGCCGCAGTCGGGAAAGCAGTCGGGTATGGATGGGTCGAACCGGTGTAGGTACTGGCGAAGGAGCATGCAATAGCCACTGCGTAGCTGCGCCAGGGTACAGCGAGTGACGCTCGGGAGATGTCCTTCCGAGGCCGCAATCGGACGTTAATAGCCACCCAAACGGACCGGGGGACGGTAACCTCGTTTCTCCTCGACATCGACTCTCTGGTGGAGACGCTGGAAGCCGGTCTTGAAGGTAGAGCTATCAACAGGTAGATTCGCGAGAGATGAGGCAAGAGCTTTCTTGTGGAGTGCTCGAATAGATGGCTGGATTTTGCGGCAGGGCTCGGGAGCTGTGCAACGGTGATGATTGGGATAACCGGGTTGCGAACAACCCCATCAGAACTGCTGGCTAAGGAGAGTGTTGTGATGGGCGACCGGTAGAACAGAAGCCTCCGCGTGAAGAGGATCTATAGGCGACATTTTATAGCAACCCGTGATTGTGTGGAGGGCAGCGTTCTGTGCTGACTGGAGGTGGTGGAGGGTGGAAGAGCTCATCGTAGGAGACCAAATTGATGCCGCATAAGTGAGGTGCGGCTTGGCCAGCGCCTTGATAGCAGTCAACAAAGTCTCTTTCGCGCAGCCCCAGGATGTGCCTGCTAGAGCCTTGAGGACCTTGGTGCAGCGACTTACTTTACTTGCGGTCTCCCTGGCATGGTCTGCGAACGTGAAAAGCGGATCAAAACGCACGCCAAGGAGTTTGGGCTTGCGGACGAGCGGTAAGAACGCCCCGTTGACGGTGATGACCGGGTGACGATTAAACTCCTTTGGATCAAGCGTGAAAACAGTTACGGACGACTTGGCTGCCGAGATCGTCATTCCGCGCTGGATGAGGAAGTTTTCGACAACAGGCATGAACTCCGTGAGGAGCTGTGCAGCCTGATCGATGTCATGGTGCCGGAAAAAGAACGTAACATCGTCCGCGTAGGATACCACTTGCACAGGTGCCCGGGGGAGTGGGAGCTCTCGCACGTAGATGTTAAAGAGCGTCGGGCTGAGTTCAGAGCCTTAAGGGACGCTACAGGTCTGCTAACGGGGCTTAGAGAGAGCGCCCCGGAAAAGGACACGATCGTGACGGCCACGGATGTAAGCCACCAACCATCGGACCAGGCCAGTCGGGACGTTCGGCGGGACCAAGTCCTGCAAGAGCTGATCGTGGCAGGCGCAGTCAAAGGCTCGTGACAGGTCAATTGAGACTGCCACGGTCCGTGAAGCGGGCTTCTGTTGATCGAAGCCCTCGATGATAGCGTAAGTGAGCTCGAAAAGCGCTGTTGTAGTCCCACGACCCGATCAGAAACCATGTTGGTGGCAAGATAGTTCCGCCACAGACGTCAGAATTGGGTGGACGAGCCATTCCAGGATTTTTGCCAATGGACTAAGGAGGGCGATTGGGCGATAAGAGGTCGCTAGGCAGTGGTCCTTGCCCACTTTGACCAGGGGGATAATGATCGACTGGCGCCAGCAATCGGGGATGATTGAAGTTCCCAGTGAAAGGTTGAAGAGAGCGGCAAGGTAGGCAGCCACCTTCGGGCCGATGTAGCGCACATGGATAGGCGCCAGACCACTTGGTCCTAAGGCTTTCGAAGCTCTCATTTTCTTGACGGCGGTGAGGATGGCATCAGCCGAAAAGGAAATTTCTGGGGGCTGGGCTTTATGGAGGAGACGAAGAAGGGTGCGATGGCTTTTGGGACTGGGCGCCGAGCGGGACGAGAACAGATTGTTCATCTTCGCGGCGATCTTACCGTTGTTGGAAATGAACTTTCCGTCCCCGAATCTAATAGACTGGTTAGACGTATCAGCCCAGGGTTTGTTTAGGTTGCGTAAAAGCTTCCAAGTGGCAGTTAAGTTGCCGCAATCTGAAACTAGTTCATGCCAGCTTTGGCGTTTGCCATCGTTGATAGTCTTAATGATTAAGCCATTCAGCTCGGCAATGCGCTGGTCACTGGCATCACGCGCTCGTATTTCGGCTCTCTCTCTCTGTCGTTCCAGGCGGGAAACTTCGGGCGGATAGTTAGGACGAAGAAGGGGAATGCGGCTGTTAGGGATGTGGTGACTTGCTGTTGCCAGGAGTAGTCGACGAAGGGCTCGCTCCGCCGTGTGGACACAGGTGGGAGGCGGTAGGCCATCGATCTCGGCTTCGCATTCGGTCGTGAACGCTGCCCAATTGGCTTTCTTGAAATTAATGAAGTGCCGGTTTGGGGCCTTGATACGCTCGGCAGCGGTGACCAATTCGAGCACAATGGGGAGGTGGTCGCTACCCTGGCTGATTTCCGTTTTCCACATGGTGGAGGCTACCAGGCTGAGACTGGCGAGGGAAACATCGGACGAGCTGGAGGAGCCGTTGGTCGGGAGCCGCGTTTGGCTGTTCTCGTTGAGAACGGCAAAGGTGGTGTGTTCTATTTCATCAGCCAGAGCTTCTACTGGGGGGGGGGGGTCGGCTGCCAAGTTAGAGCACCACAGGGCATGGTGGGCGATGAAGTCACCTAGCACCAAACTGTCTCCAGAAGGTACGTAGGGAGCGATTGAGGCAGTGAAACCGGGAGGACAACTGGAAGTTGGAGGGATGTACATGTTCACGACGGTTAGCGGCGCTGGGCCAATGTAAACGGAAATCGCCAGTACTTCCATGGGATCGGCTCCAAGCAGGGGTAGCTGGTGATAGGCAATGGATTTGTCCACCAGGAAGGCCAAACCTCCGCCTTTGTTGCGGCCGCGGTCGTGACGGACAATCGTGTAATCGGCACAGGAAGGGACCTTAGTGGAGCTAGACCACTTTGTCTCTTGGATAGCCGCCACAGCTATGCTGTGCGAGCGCACGAAGGCCAGGAGCTGGTCAAGCTTCCCAAGGAGGCCGTTGGCGTTGAATTGTAAGATTTTAAGAACAGGTGGTGAGGCAAGGTCGGAGACTAGAGGATTTGGGTTCAGGACTGGACGGGCTGGAGGCATGGAGATCGGTTGGGGCACGGGACAGCTGGGACACGCGAAGGCGGGCGACCAATCGGCAGCCGTGGCGAGGCCACTGCAGCGGAGATGGCAACAGCCATTGCAGGAGCTACAACGTACAGACCAGTCGCGGCGGTCCAGGCGGACTCGGCAGAACGAGCAGTACCGGAGAGGTCCAGGGTTGGTCTCAATTACGGTGGTGAGGAGGAGGAGGAGGAGTCGGAGCAGCGTGGCCAGGAGGGGCTGTTCCGTCATCAAAAACACGGATTGGGCGGAGGGGAGAGTTGATCGAACGTAGGGAGATGGGTGTAGCAGATCTTGGCCGCCGGGAGGGCGGGTGGGAACGCGGTTCGTAGACGCGTCTGCTGTGGTTCCCCCATGACAGACGTGGCCACCGCCGCTGGCGCACCACGGTGTGAATTGACGCGGTGGCGTGCGTGCACAGGTTGTTTACACGAGGAGTCAGGAGGCTGTGCGCAGTCCTCTGACTGAGAAAATACAGATGCCGGGCTGACCCCCTGCCCCCCTCCCCCCGCGCGGACGCCAACAGCGCGCACATACACACACATTCCTTTAGGTCCTTGTCAGTCTTGTGGCTTCTACTGCCGACAAGACGATGGCGTTCGTTTTTTTATGCTGCAATTTTACCGCCGACATTGAATCACGGGGGGGGGGGGGGGGGTTGACACTGATGACAAATACGCTTTGACCTGTTCCGGTGTCAACAGCCCTCACGTATCACTGCCTGTGGCCAGAGTGGACATGCACATTTTGGGCTGGTTGGAGGTATTCCGTATGCGGGGGCAGGGTTCATGTTGTCAACCCTACGGCAAGTGTAAACAGTCAGGTAGGTTGTAGACAAACTGCTTAATCCCTAAGTGTAGTAGGCGTGTTTGTCACACCTCGTGTTCCTGAATTAGTCGTTTCAGTCACTAGGGGGTGAAACTTCTGTTAAATCATCTTTCTCTTCTATTCCTTCCTTGATAGTTTTCGGATTTCCTCCGGAAAATATATTATAGGGCAGTTCGCCCGTCGCTTTCGACGATGCCCTCCACGAGCTTCAGCAAGCTGAAGACAGACGCGGCGACTATAGGAGTACTACGGTGAAAGCAGACTCCTAGGATCTACTCCACTCTCTCTCTCCACTCCCACACCTATATCCGATCTCAAGGCAATAGTTGAGAAGACTGGAGGCAGGGGAGGGTGCAGGTGGTGTGCGCGAACACACGCGAACATGCGCCACAACAACACTGTCAATACTAAGAAGAAGAAGAAGAAGAAGAAGAAGAAGAAGAAGAAGAAGACTAGATCGCTGAGACAATATGTGTATTCACCTGACGTTTCGACATCCGTCGCGGATTCATCATCAGAGACATGAAGGAAACAGTAGCCACTGCCAGTACTAACAGTAGCGTCAGAGATAGTACTGATACTAAGACTCGGCTACATCGATAGCCATTAGAAGTAGAAACAGTAGTTTCCGTATCAGTCTCGACCTCCTTTGGCCTGTCTTCACACCTACTATGAGTGGGTGAGGGTAGATGATACAGCAGTACCCACGCAAAGTCTGCTGTCAGTTAAGGTTAAGTTAGGCGGTGTTTTGGCTTGCGCTGGCGAAAGTGGTCCACGCCGGAACCCGTTTAGTCTTCGAGAATCCGGGGGAAGGTGGAGAGTGCGGTTGACGCTAACTACCTCCTCTATCACTTTAAACTACCCCCCTGAGGCCGTCACCTTCTGTGCTAACCTGATAGTGCACATGGTAGACTTAATCGAAACCAATGGTCGAACATACACACACTTAGGTAGGCTGTCGCGTGGGAGCACCATGAAGGCCGTATTAAGAAGGCGCCATTGCAGCTTCACTCTCGGTCCGCAATAAGCCACTCTACACAACAAGGCAGAATGAGCTGAGTTTGGTGTCCGAGTTATCCCGTCAATTGGCAACCCTCCAAGCCATGGCTTTTAGCGCACCGTGATAGCTGATACGCCTGCAGACAGACAGACAGAATGAGACAGAGTATTATTATTATTATTATTATTATTATTAGTCTAAATAAACTAGTTTATTGCAACTAGGTAGCCGCGGTAATAAGGAATAAAAAGCTGTGGCCAGCGCGGATGACACCTGATGGCCTGCATAGATGGCAAATATGCATTGCCCTGTTTCGTTGTCAACAGCCCTCAAATTCCACCGCCTGTGGCCAGCGCGGACGGTACGTGATGCGTGGGCAGTGATGGTGTTGTCAAGCCCACGGTGGCTCTAAACACTTGGGTAGGCGGTAGACAACCGTTTCAACCCCCAAGTGTAGTAGGGGTGCCTGTCACGGCTGATGTTACTGAACTATTCACTCGCCTTCTCTGCGAACGTTTTTCGATTTCCTCCGTGAGACATATTGTAACTGATGCGTTCGCAGACAGAGACAGAGACGGATGGCCAACTCGTAACAAGCGTTCACCGAAAGGACTCCACTGCAGAAATCATCCTTAACTATAGGAGTAACCACCCTGTGGCCCATAAAAGAAGCTGTGATCGTTCTCTTTTCCAACGGGCCCATCGTTATTGCAGTAAGGATGGTTTGTTCAAGAGAGAACTAACGTATTTGTACAAATTCTTCTGAGCCAACGGATATCCGACAAGCTTTGTCAAAAATTGCCTTAGATGTCAGGGTTAAGCACAAAACCTCCCTCCCAATGAAGGTATAGTGCCACGGAAATTTATTCTCTACCCTACATGAATGGAATATCTGAAACCATCTTTTGGCATCTAAGTCGCTTTGGCATCTCCGGCGCCCGCAGGCCTGCATCCTCACTATCGGGTAAATAACCCCCTACCTGTGGAACAACTAAGTAACTTCGTTTACCGTATACCGTGTGCCGGTTGCCTTTATGTTTATATTGGCCAAACAGGCCGATGCTTTGAGACTCACATCAAGGAACATAAGTCAGCCGTTCGCCTACGAGACCGTTTATCACTCGTATTTGCGCACTCCCTTAAGTGTGATTACCGCTTCAATTGCGACGGCACTGACGTGATCCGAATGGCTAATACGCGACAAGCGAGAGAATTCTTCGAAGCTTGGCACTCGAGTCCGGCTAGTATAAATAGGCACGTAGAGCTTGACTCACACTATACCGGGTTTTGTGCATGGTCTACTAATCTGGACACAGCCTTAAACAACAACTGGCTCTCTGTGCCCGTCCAAGTGGAATTTCTCTGACTCTGAACCAGCCTCCCCCCCCTCCCCCCAACACGTGGCCCATAGTCCAAACGCTAACACCTCCCTCCCCTCACCAGCACAACCTATCGCCACAGGAGTCATGTCACCATAACCCTCCCACCCAATCCTTCCCCCGTCCGTTGTAACTTCTGCCCTCAAAACCTCCAGTGCAACATTCCCAGCCCCCACTTTTCATTTAGTCTGATGACGAACATGTGACACCGGTTCGAAATTTCACGAGTATAACTCGATTTTCCGGCGATCTTTCTTTTCATCATATCATCTCGGAATGCAACATACTTCACTTATCCAAATATTTTCTTATTCAATTTAATATTTTTTGATCACTTCCGCCACAATTAATCATTGATTTAAGCTCACTAGCCAAGAATGAAACGTTCGACCACAAAATACGTTAAGCAGCTGGGCGAGGATGAAGATAGATATCTACAGAGCCCTAGAAATCAGTTTTGCTTACTTTACTTTTTACAACCTATTGCAACAACTATAACAAGCATTATCTTATTAGTTGAACACTTGCGCCACAATTACACATCGATTCAAGCACACTAGTCAAGAATTAAATGTTTGACCACAAAATACGTTAAACGCACTTTACTTTTTGACAACCTTTTACAGCAGTCACTGTGGCAGATCCGGCGCCTTCAGTGTCTTCCAGTTGCAGCTTTAGCGGAAAACTAACCGAAAAAAATACAAGCGAGGATTGAATTGATTTCTTCTTTGTAAAAAAATCTAATGAAAGAAACAACTCGGTAGGTAATCATAAATTCAGTAAAAACTGGCACCAATAGAAATGCATGCTCAAATAACGTAGTTGTCGCATAGCCGGGCGAAGTGTCATTTCTTCGAGGATTCTAAAAAGTAAATTAAAGACAAACTATGAAGATAAAAACGCAACTTTGCGCTACAGGGCAGGACAGAACCATCATCATTGCAAATAAAGATCACATTCATTCTCCCCTGCACATATTACGTGCATTTGACAGATAAGCATAGTTTTAATGAATGCTCAAGTGCCAAAATCTGGGTGAATTTGAGGATAGAAAAGAAAACGAATGGATCTAACACAACCCTATATTAGAATTGAAGAATTCAATGGAATGCAGTCGGCTGACTAATTGTAACTGAGGCGAAGTATGAAAAACGCAAGGGTCTCGGCTAGGACGTCCCCTGTAAGCATGCCTTACATTGTTCGCTGCCGGATCAAATTGTGCCGAGATTGAGGAGCTTTCAACACGCAATAACATAAAAGCGAAGCAGCAAATTGGCATAGCTGGATGCATACCTATTTGAAACTTATTTTATCCTTATTCAGATAATCAAAACACTATGTTTGACCGAAAACATAAACACGATCTTGCATACAGCGCAGATAGGGCAAAGGCAAGTTTTTGAAGGCTCGACTTAAAACGTCAGCCTATAATGAAGGATGAGTATTACCTCGAAAGTCGAAGCAAGGACCTGTTGTTTCGAAGTCCGACGCTCTGATCCACCCCGCGCCACGAGCTCGTTGTCTTGCCGGTTTACATCAGAAATGTTGATCTGGGTTGATTAATGCTCACAGATTGGGTTACGAGACTCACTCGTCCTGTTCTGTTTTCGGGCTCACTCTAGCGCTCCACGAACTTTGGACGCGGAACTTAATTGTTCCTTTACTGTTCCCAGTCCTCACTTTTCATTTAGTCTGACGACGAACAAGTGATACTTGTTCGAAAATTCATGAGTACACCTCGATTTTCCGAAGATCTTCTTTCTTTTCATCAGAGACAGAGTAGAAGTCTAAGTACAGTAGTTTAGTGAAAAAAGGTAGCCGCACAAATGATTGTTCGACCATCGATTTCGATAAAGTGATAGCGGGCGTAGTTAGCGCCAACTGCATTCTTCACCTTCACCATGGGTCAAGATGACCGGACTGGATCCGGCGTTGGTCGCTTTCTCTAATGCAAATCAGAAAGACCACCTAACTTAGTCTTAAGTGACAGTAGAATTTGCGCGGGTACTACCGCACTACCTACCCTTACGTACCTTCAGTAGGTGTCAAGACAGGCTCAAGGAGGTCAAGACTGATATGGCTACTAGTACTAATTCTACTACTAATTAGAATTCTTCTCCTACTTCTAATTCTACTGCTACTAGCAAGGCAGCTGAGTGTTAGTAGTATGCCTACTATTTCTGACGGTAGTATTAGTCAGAGATGACGTGGATAAAAAAGCACGCTGTGACTCAGACCCCTTTGATCTCAACAAGGAGTGTGAATCTAGGTTTGAGCTATTCTGAGTAAGTACATATTTGAGGACCTGAGTACATCAGAGCTTGTCTTGGTTTCCATCCTCTCACCTCTGTCTACCAAAAACTGTAACACACTTTTAATTTTGGGCTAGGATACTGCTGCTAGAAGAAATAGGCCACTGCTAAGAGTGCTAATTCTACCAATCATAATTACTAAGACCAGTGGATAGTATATCCTAGTAATATGCAAAAATATTCAGAAAAATCACACGTTCTCCTTTGAGAAAGCAAGGCCGAGCCACTGATAAAATGGTCAGATTGCTGCTAGAAAGTTGGTCCTCGACTGGCACACTTGATAGCGACATAGACCTTCGTACTGCCTACCAAGCGCTACGCACAAGACTAAAACCTCTCAGAACGGAGCAATAGGCCGGACAAAGGAAGAAACACAGGGCCTAGGGCCGGCAGCCACGAGTTATGGTCTTAACTACCATTAAACTCTGACGATGGAAGCGAGAAGGTTTACGAAACGTCAGTTCAAAGATAATTTGGTCCATGAATCCGCCCCCTTTTTCTGCCTTACCTTTGGGAGATAATGAATGCGATAACATATTTGAACCTGAATCTTTCGACATTTAAATTCTTATAATTGTATAAATAGCTGACATGCATCCTATTTTTTAAACAAGCATAAAAGATGGGAATGAGCTTAACCACGTTCTAAACTTCATTTGAACTGATTTGTAAGACATCATTGTCAGCGTTCACGTCCAGTAGGTACGTAAGACTATAAACTGCAGAAATAGGGAAAAAAAGAACGACAACAATTCCGAATAATAGTAATTATAGCAGAGGAAATCATCAATTTAACTTCCTTCACTCTTCCGTGTTCTGATCTCTTGGTACAGGGAGTTCTGTTTCTCCACTCTGAGCCGCCTCCTCGCGGGCACGCGCCACCACTTCATACAACCAAAAAAGCAGAATCAAGATCACGCAGTAAACTGAATCAAGCATTAAAACAAAGAAAAGGTAAGTTAACAAAAGAAGTTTATGTAGTTACACCCATATTCCATTAGTCCCAGCATTTTGTCCTACGAAAACGGTGGTTTTAGGGTTTCGGGGGTAGGGAAATATGATAAGCAAAGGAGGGAATTTTGAGAAATGTAAAATCAAAAAATGTACTTGAAGTTGTTTCCCGCGGCCGCTCAGAGTAAGCTGTTCCGCATGTAATGCCAAGGTGTGTGCGGCGCTTCGCGCCGTAGGCTATACCAATCTAACGCCAGAACGGTATGTTGGATCTCAGGCTAGTTGAACTACACGACCTCCTAACCACCATTTTCATTTTTCGGGAATTTCAAGAAACCTGCAATTTTATAATCGAGTTTTTACGCAATACGTTAAACGATTATACAGATAAGGAAAATCTACAGATATAAATCAACAAAACTTCCAAATACAATCAAACAAAATGCATACAAGATTTATTAAAGTATATTTCACTGCGTATCCTAATTCATCGCCCACAAGCCCTATAAACACAGTTTTCGCAGGACAAAATGCTGGAACTAGGTGTATATGAGTGGGACTACATAAGCTACTTTTGCCGGTAATTTACCAAGCTTTTACTCTGAGGGCAGTGTTCAGCTGCGATCCCTGAACATATGCGTTTGTGTGACTGTGATAAAGAAGGTTCGGCTCGGTGGCACTAGAGACTTCGGAGAATAGGGGTCTGCTTGCCCTCGTCTCGAAAAAAGGTGGAGAGAGACACCCTTTATTTTAAAAATATCGTTCCAAAATTTTCAGCAAGAAACGCCCTACATTCAGAATGAATAAAATCAGGCGCGCAACCTCACAAAACCGGGAACTTAACAGTAATCTATAACTGCCAATGACAGAAATTTTCGACCTCTTGTATAAATGTCCATGGAAAAATCGTCAAGTATAGGCCAAATTGAACAGCTTTAAAAGTGGCGCTAACGTCGTGACCTCATGCACTCATGACCTCATTGCAGTTCAAATAAACAACCAGGGAGAAAAATTGGTTTATAATGGGCGAAGTATGTCAACCGAAGTTTACATAAGAAAATTTATATGCGAATAGAGGGAGGAAAAAATGGCGACGCAATTTGAAAAGCCCTACGAAATAAAAATATTGCGCCCGAAATATATGCTTCGTGAGCAATTTTAGCAACCCGCTTGCTTAAGACAAGTGGGACGGGGGGGGGTAAGGATAGCTCGAATGACCGTCTAAACAGGGTATGGGGAAAGAAACGCTGCGCCTCCGCTTAAAAATAGGTGGTCTTGCCGGAGGTTTCAGGCAGGCCAAATATTCCCGTGTCTTAACCCTAACATAAAACTAAACGGTAACCTCAGTCTTAACCCTTGGCCCACAGCTAATAGTAACTCAAATCTTGACCTTTGAGATTATCCTGACCCTAAGCTCTCCAACCCTGCCCTTATCTTCAACCTTAAACTTGACTCCAAAATTAACTCGAACCGTCAGCTGAATCCAAAACCTAGTCGACCTGGAATTGGGCGCAAAGCCGTATGTATTGCGGACCGTTCTTACTTCCGTGTCCTGTATAGGTTAACATAGAAGTTCTCCATATCCACGGAATTATCGATGAAATATTTAGAAAACGTATGCGTCGAGACACATCAAGCGTTGAAGAACAATTTGTGATGTACTTGAATTATATTCCTTTGTCGGAGGCGATGGTTCGTGATGGCCGATTGGTCTTCGTAGTTGACTTGCAGAGTTCTAGTGAAGATTGATCATGTCATAGGTCCTCAATCTCAGGTGGAGGTTATGATATTGAAAGCCTAGAGATTCATTAAGTCCATATATCAATATTTTAGCAGTGTTATGCGCGTGGTTAATCATGACAGTGTCCAGAATGTGGCAAAACCATGGAAACGACATAGATAAAACAGCGCCTTGGTGTCTGTGTGATAAAAGTACACGCTATCTGGCGCTTCAACACAGATTGGCAAGTACCCAGGTATACCTCCTAACGAGGTAAATCATTTCCACTTGAAATCATAAATAAATCCAGGCATAACCACATCCAACATGCCAACTTTTGTGTTTTAGAGAGTTTGTCGGGCTTATGCAGTTGACCTTCCCATTTCCGAGAAGAAGATGACTCGATCGCCAGGACAATACTTTTATTAGTCTGATGTTTCGAGATCCGTCGCGGATTCATCATCAGAGGTATATTCAGATAACAGTAGCAGATATTGGTAGTGTATGCACAGGAGTTTGCAGTACTTATAGAATACAGTCATTACTGCAAACATACAATGACAATTAACGGTAAGTGCCTTCTTGCGTGTTGATAGTTTGTTGAAATGAGAACGGTAAGATTATTAATCAGAGGTTCCGAACACATACAAGAAGCCATCCTCACTGACCGCCTCATTGCAAAAAAGGAAATTAGCATTTTTGTATTCAAACAATAAATGCCGGGGTTGAGGAGTAGAGCGGGCGTTAGCAGCTGTGACTGGGCTGTGACTGTGGTGACAAATGGCGTCCTTGGCCAGGAAGTGCGTTGCGTTCTCTGGATGCGTGGACGTAGAGTGTGATACCAGGGAGGGAGATCGGCGCGTTTGTCAATGGAATCGGTGTTAAACACTCCCGTCTCCAGTGCTTCTCGCCCCGTCTTGCTGCCAAGTCACGCCGCTAGCCACATACTCGCGAAGTTGAGCTCATGGCCTTCCTCTAGCGTGTGACTAGCGACTTGAGACAGTGGGTTGCGTCTCCGAACGGCTCATTTGTACTTGAGTTTTCCCAAGAACGGTCGTAGTCCAGTCTGGTCAGTAAAATGATAAGGATAGTAATTGCAGGGAATCTGAGAAGCCATGCTTATTTGCTCGTTCACGTCCAGCCGGTCCGTTATCTGTATGATTCTGTTACGTATGGTAACTGCCTGAGGATGGGTGATGCGCAAGAATAACCTCGTGGCAATATGGGCTGTTGGCTTTAACACTTTTTTATGTGGACTAAAGAATGTAAACGTGTTGGTGTCTCTCTACGTTTGTTCTTTGGGCGCGTGTATGGCGGAAGTGTAGGGACTATCTCCACGCGAACGCTCACTGCTTTCGGCCTCTGGGCAAGCCAAACAGGGGTGATGCAATGTCTGCGAGATCGTGGCAGCCAACACCAGGCCTGCAGCCTTAGGCTTAAAGGAGTTAAGGCTAAGATGGGTAACCCGACTGTAGACTTATAAGATCATCAAGGGTTAACGCCCGTAACCCTCAAATATGCTTACATATTTTTTCAAAGAGAGAGGGTGGTCAACATTAGGGGATCTATTCTCACGCCAAACCGTCGAATTCCTCACTATAATAAAACTGATGTGTTTGAAACTATCCTGGCGTGCCACCAGTTGTGGCCGTGACAATTCACGGGAGTATCGAGATATGTTAAGGCTAAGAACGTGTAACTCTAACGGCTGCGATCTTCCAGGCCAGGTTCCTTAGGAGAGGAGAGAGAGAGAAGTCTTGGGAAGGCCAGAGAAGTAGGAACAATGTATTGTGTACACAAGAGTAAGGAGAAGTCTTGGCTGTCGTAGTGCACGTTTAGCCGCCAGGCGGGCTAGGTACGGAGTGATGGCTGGCGGTAGCCACGGCCTTGAGGTCGGTCCAGGCGGATTAAGGTCATGCCAATGTTGGTGGAGGCCAGAATGGGGAAGACACGGTGCGTGCGTTCGCTCGCACGTCAGTTTGCGCCTGGCTCGAGGCACGCGGGAAAACTGTCTTCACGCGAGGTCCTGTGCTGTGAGGGACCTCATCTGTGGCATCATGATTTAGGAGCGAGTCTGGCAGTAGCGACCACTACAGGATAACTCAGGACTGCAAGTCAGTCTGCTTTTTTTGCCTATAAGTGTGGCCGTTATTACACCCACCTCGAGTTGCCCTCGTGAAGGTCTGCCATATTCTTTGGGAGAAGTTCATGTATAAGTGTTAAGGCTATGGTAGGTTAACCCTACCACCTACAATCTTCCAGGCCCGGTTCCTTAGGAGATGGGAGAAGTCTTGGGAAGGTCAGAGTAGAAGGAACAGTATATTGTTTGCAGAAGAGTTAAGGGGAAAGTTGCCAATAGGTCTTGCAGGGCGTCCAACCGTGAGGCCAGTGGGAGAGGACGGCGTCGCCACGACCGCGCCGCGCGAATATGGAATCCCAAGTGTTGTCTCACGGCAGCCCTCCCGGAAGGCTGCTGAATGCTCACTTTGTCTCGGCAGACTGGTGGTGATTAGTTGCACAGCGCGAAGTGGGCACCGGCGAGATTGAGTGTTTTAGTAGGTCGCCAAGACCTTCAGTGATAGACAAATCAGGCGCCGGCCCTCAGCGTAACCACAGCGTTGGCATGATGAGTCAACAATGGCGTTAAGGTATACGACAGGCTAACCTCAATCCGCCTAGTCATTCGCCTTCAAGGCCAACCCACAAGGACCTCAATGCGGTGACTGTCATCAGGCCACCTAGCGGATAGACGTGCGGCCCGACAGTCAAATGGCTCTTCCCTATTTTCCACTTCCTTCTGTACATAATAAACCGTTCCTAACACTCTGGCCTCCCATGACTTTTATCCTCCTAAATAACCTGGGCTGAAGATCGCAGTTGCTAGGGTTTTATTTTCTTAACCGACGTGAGAGTAGTGGCTAATTAAGTTTTGTGGGTTGCAGTTCTTCGCCAATTGGCCCCGGAGATGACACAGTTCTTCTATGCTTCCGTCTGGTTCGCCGCAGTGCGTTTTCACCATTCTCAAAGACACCCTAACATTAGCTACGGCTGCTCACTACCTGGTGGCGGCTACAATAGCCGGCTTTCTATGTATGTTACGTTCACTCTGGGATCTTCGCGTGCTGAGAACTTCGAGAAACTGCATGTGTTGGACATTTCTTTTCTTGTGAATTGAATAGATGGGCGCGAGGATGCCATTAATCTGACCTTAAAAGCCCGATAGCTTAGGCTTCTCAATTATGACGGATGCGTTTTCCACGTACCGGCAGAAAAACGCAGGTTCATAGTGTTTGAAAGTGACCTCTTCCGGCTCTTCGAAGACTGATTCGTCATCTGACCTGGTTACTAGAGAACCCATCACTATTCTCTCGGTTTTATCACATTATAGAGTCACATTAGATGTTTACTTTTTAGAGACCTCCTAGCTTCATTGTATTTTTGTATAAGCCTTTTTCGTAGAACATCGCGCTCAAAGTCTGATGGAATAGATGTGAATAGTGAAACCATATCAAATGAGGCCATAATTTGGTCGGGCCAGATTGTTTTTCTACGAAAGTCGTCGAGCAATTTAGAGGCCGAGAGGATGGATTCTTGGTAATCCGTAGAATCTGGCCAGTCCTGCATCAGTTGTTTTGGTCTGCAATAATTCGTCGAATAACATTGCATCATTGCATTTGGGTAGCTTTAGAAGTTCGGTTGGTTGAGTTCTCATCGTTTAGGCCTGTGAGGAATGCCCTCAGAAGGTTCCACATCTCCTGAAATTTCAATCGAACTTTGGAAATGGGCTTTAGATTCGCACAAATGACATAAATGGGGTTGTAAGGTTCTTTATTGTACAGGCTAATCTCAAGCTATTTCGGTAATGTCAGCATGCCGAGTTTTGGACAGGCTTTTTTTTGAAAACCTGCAAAAAGTACACAGCAAAAGTAGCTTATGTAGGCCCACTCATATACCAATAGTCCCAGCATTTTGTCCGGCAAAAACTCTGCTCATAGAGTTTTGTGAGGTGGGGAAATAGGACAGACAGGGAAGGAAATTTTTAGAAGTAAGTGTTAATTGAAAAAATGTAGTCGAAGTTGCATCCCATGGCCGCTGGGATCAGGTTGTTCCGCATGTAAATTGAAGGTGTGTGCACCGCTTTGTGCCGCGGACTCTACAAATCTTACTCCAGAACGGTAAGTTGGACCGCAGGTAAGTTGAAGTAGACGACCTCCTAACCACCATTTGAATTTTTCGGGAAATTCAAGAAACCTGCAGTTTGATAATGGGGTTCTTCCGCAACAAGTTAAATGATAATACAGATGAGGAAAATCTACAGACCTTAATTAACAACACTTCTAAATACAGTAAAATAAAAGTGCACTTAGCATTTATTAAAGTATCTTCCACTACGTGTTCTAATTTCCCACCCAAAAAACCCGATAAACACCGTTTTCGTAGTAAAACATGCAGGTTGTAGGGATAAATGAGTGGGGCTACACAAGCTACTGTTGCCAAGTACACGCTATCAAAATGTTACTTAAGTGGTATGTCTTTCTCCCATTGATTTTCATTTCTTTATAAATTCAAATACATATTATGTAAAACATGCACATAAATAATTTTCTTTGTACTTCTTCGTTGGCAGATCAAGCCTTCGTCTAAGTTTATGCTTAAAGAAAGCGTATCTTACGGTTAAAAAACTTTTTGCTTACGATGAGATTCTCTGTGGCTGTGAAATTTCCTTTCGTATTGCATCATAGCCTACAATTGATTAATTTTTCCTTTAAAGTATACAACAAGATCAACATCCGTTTCAAAATTATATGACCTCTTCCTCCTACTATAGGGAAATATGTACTTCCTCCTCGGCAGAATTTACACAGTCGTCAGTCTGGAAGCCTTGCATTTAAATGTGTCGGCCGGAAGGGGTCAAACATATTCAGCAATTTGGAAAGTTTTTAAAGCTGAAACTACCCTTTCTTCAGGTACAAAACTTGGAAGCAATTCTGTTAGCGTTGAAACTCTACAGCTCTCAGTTTCACCCTACAAAAAGGTTAGCAAATTACTGTGCACACCTGGCCCGATCCAGTTGAAAAACATCAATATTCTTGTCGTTAAAATAGATCACTAAGTACTCTGAACCATCTCCTTCACTTCGTCAACCGACGTCCGTTTGCGATCCGTCGGGGTAGATTGAAATGCAGAATAACTAACCTATTAAACTAATTTGCGCGTCGCATTTTTTTAGATAGCTTTAAAATATCCTTCCCCCCTCTCCTCTTCCTGGTCCACTTTTAACAAACCCTCACTGCCATGTAACCAGCCGCCTCTTATCCACCCCAATTCCCCTACCCTATTCTCATGGCAGCATTTTTACCCTTGACTTCATTCCCATATAAATGTAATGGCATGATGAGAATGTACCTAAAGCTTACGTATGGTCGCCAACTGCTCTTGTGTATTCTTTTAAAATATTAGAATAATTCGGAACTGAGCCAAGTCTGGTTAATTTCGATGCGTGAAGGCGAAATTTTATGAGGTAGGTCAAAAAATCTGTAAAAGAATTTAAGTTAAAATTGCCTTGCGAACATACCCAATACTGTGTGAGAGCGACTTACTTGTCTACACAATCTAACATCGCAGTAAATCAATTCTGGGAAGTCAAAAAGGTTTAAATATTCCTTGGAATTAGGTGAAACCTGATGTTTACATCAGTAAGCGAGATGATCTGTGATTCTTAATGACTACCGTCTTTCATTCATTATCTAAACTGTTAACGATATTATTTTATAAAAGGAAAGCTCCACGGAATCGAGTGTGACAGGACGAAAACGACAAGCACACTGTGGTTGGTAAAGAACACATTTTGACCATATAAATATTCACAGAGAGATTTCAGTACGCAAAATCTACATTAGACGGTGTAGCTCAGGAAATGTTAACCAAGATCCTGAAACTAGTTTTTAAGTATAAAATCTTTAAGAAGTCGATTCTGGCGGACGTACTTCGGAGATCATCCCTATTCAGGCCCGTACAATGAACTAAATTGGGTGACAGCAATAAAATTATCTGGTACTCATGGATAAATGGTTGAAAGATTTCAAACCTATCTGAACCAGGGTTAATTACAGTTGAGTTCTCTTAGGGGCATGGAGAAGGGAGGATGAAGGAAAGAAGGCAGGGGGAGATCAATTAGAGAGCAACGCTCAGGTTTCGTCGTTTTAACCTTACGTGATACGATGCGGGTAAGCACATGTAGGGCTTAAGTTGCGTCATGGAATTCTGGGAGCATGGAGCTATGCCTTTTATAAACATAAGATTCGAGGCGGGGGACAGCTTTATTACCACTGCGTCTGCTGTCGCAAGTATCCACTTCAATGATAACGCCAGGGTCACTTATTAGGTCCAACTTCTTTTGTAGAAGCAGTCTTGTACTCATTTGAGGAGAAATCACATCTGCAACTTTCGTATCGCTGAAGGTATACCTTCGGAATTAAAGAGTTCTGCAATGTCATAGTAATTCTTGATACAACTTGCGTTTGCGGAATTTAACTTGCATGCATTCCATTCATGTAATATCACAGCTTCCTTAAGTCCAGTTTGAAAGTCCGCAACAGCATACCCTCTGAAAACTTTTCATTAAATGGTAAGCATTTTTTTCTGGCTTTCAGTATTCTTAAAAATCAAACAATATCTTATAGAAAGCATATACAAGAATATCCTTCCTTGTACACATTGGATCCTACTGGCATTTACATTTGCATCCAATATTTTCAATTTCGTGCTGTACACATTCTGTGCGAGGAAAATTGGGCATCTCTAGTCTAGGAGGAATAGCCCATTCTGTTTTGCAGTGGGCGTGAATCGTGTTGTAGACTTAAAAGGCAAAAATGATGAATATGGTGTATCAGGAATAAAAATTCCATAGTCTTCACAATTGCATGATTCTAAACTTTTTTAAACCGAAAGAGGCCATTTTTCAAGTGTACAATTCGAAGATGTATAAAGATGTGTGTGAAGGAATATTGTCTTGCAGGATTTTTTTACAAAATATATTTAAATATGAATTTATAAAAGCATTGAAAATTATGTGAAAAATGCATACGGCACAAGAAACTTATGTAGCTCCACTCATTTATCCCTACAACCTGCATGTTTGCCTGTGAAAACGGTGTTTATCGGGTTTTATGTGCAGGAGATTAAGACACGCAGTGGAATATACTTTAATAAATGCTAAATACTTTTTAATTTTACTGTATTTAGAAGTTCTTTTGATTTATGTCTGTAGATTTTCCTAATTTGAATTATCCGTAAAATTATTGCGGAAAAACTTGATAATGAAATTGCAGGTTTCTTGAATTTCCCGAAAAATTAAAATTATGGTTAGGAGG
The DNA here is from genome assembly GCA_036362985.1 of Ligula intestinalis. Classification (NCBI taxonomy): domain Eukaryota; kingdom Metazoa; phylum Platyhelminthes; class Cestoda; order Diphyllobothriidea; family Diphyllobothriidae; genus Ligula; species Ligula intestinalis. The sequence goes on from JAYGXS010000005.1 coordinate 1,449,382, forward strand.
CCGTCTACTTCAACTTACCTGTGGTGAAATTTACCGTTCTGGAATTAGATTAGTATAGCCCGCGGCGCGAAGCCCCGCGCACACTTTCGATTTACATGCAGAAAAACTTGCTCCCAGCGGCCGCGAAAAGCATCTTGGACTACATTTTCTCACTTTACACTTACTTCTAAAAAATTCGTTCTCTGTTTATCCTATTTCCCCACCCCACAAAACTCTATAACCACCGTTTTTGCAGGAAAACTTGCTGGGACTAGGGGTATATGAGTGGGGCCACATAAGCTACTTTTGTCATGCATACTATGTAAGTAGTCATGCTTTTGCGAGTTTACCTTCCTGAGTCGCATAGAAAGAAGCACCTTCAAAGGCCAGCATTCAGAGGGGATTGACATATTTCGAAATTAGAAGAACCTATCATCAAAGTTTTAACCAGGAAGTCAGGAAGTAAAGTAAGGCGAATGAAAGTTTTCGATTAATTCGTTACTAGGCAAATACAATAATATAAGTGTGGGTAGAGTTAAAAAATGTCTAACCAACCATCAGTACAATTACCTATGATTAAGGATTCCTGAAGGAATCCGAAACGTCTGGAAAATAAAACCCTTGCTCCAGTGGTCACATCTTCTTCTTCTTCTGAACTGCTTCCTGGAACTCACATATTCTCCTCTATTGACAATCAGTAGTAATTAGGGGGACAAGGGCGGAGAGGTGTTAAGGGATCAAAGGTGTCAAATTCTAACGTCTAGGCGTCTGACATTTA
>JAYGXS010000005.1:1455138-1469350 GCA_036362985.1 Ligula intestinalis
CTGTTCACAGCCACCGTCCCCCTGTCCTGTCTATTCCACATGCTTAGCTTCATCAGATTTTCACTGTAGGTTGTTAATGTTCAGATGCCAAAATTGTGACAATGGCAGCGGTAATTATCTCGTCCCCGCACACTAAAAAACCTGTTTAAATATGTTCGCTTCGCACCTCCCTCCTCTCCCCTCCCCCACCACTATTATCATCATTAGTACCCTTATCGGCGTCCATCGGCGCTCATCCCTTATCGCTTGCAAGTGCAGGCGGGCAGGCACAGTGTGGGAAAACAAATGTCCCAGTCAGAGCAGCACGGGTCCCCTTCAGGGCGCTGTTTTAATTGCCGTCTTATGGTCCTGCCTTGACGCCAGGGCCACTTTGTCGCATGCCGGTTGTCGCCTTCTGTTGGCCCGTCTCCCCAGCGGTGGGGGTGGCGGGTAGCGTGGAGGGGGGGGGGCGTGACTGGCTGACTAATCTTCCCATCTCTTATCCGGACTCAGTGAAGGCTGCACTGCTTTTAATGAGCCTGTCTCCTTCCGCCCAGGACGGTTAACTGTCCACGCCCAGTCCTGTCCCGTCCTGGCAGGAGGCATCTCAAGTGAAATGTCTACGAGTCAAACTCTCCCATCCCCCACTCCAGCTCCGGCCTCCCTGCCCCGGAGCCGTCGCCTGTTGCAGTAACCTCCGACGGTATACAGCTGCCGGGAGACACGTACAATCAGGGACTGCAATCTACGTGTCTGGCGATCACCACCACCACCACCCTGGTCCTGTCACTTACAGAGCGGGGGTGGGCGTTGGGAAGATGCCGCACCAGACTGGGAATGTTGTCAGACGATGTAAACACAAAAGCCTGGATACTGCTGTTGACGCCCCGCGCTAACATCCTCCTGCGCTAGTATGTCCATTCTGCTAACGCTTGGCGGCCGGCGATTTAGATGTGAGTGTCCCTGAGCTGCTGCCACTGCTGCCACCGTCGTCCGCGTCTTGCTCAAAATCCAATTTTTTTCATCTACAGCTCGTTGTTTCGGGAGAGAGGACTGGCATGGGGAAAAGGCTAGGTCGTAGCATGTAGAGTGGGGGAAGGGTAATATGTGGGAGGTACCCGAAGGAGACTTACGTCAGGAAACGCAGTAGGCCGACAGAGAGAACTGAGACATCGTGCCGGCCTCCAAGGAGATCTATAAGCCTTATTTTGAAGGCAGTATCCAAAATTTTTGAACAAAATCGGCTCTATTTACTGAGAATAAGGGATAAATTAACAAAATACTCAAAAATGTAGGGTTTTAAATGAGATATACATCTGTTATGGAGACAGGTCCAATCTCAGCTTCTGGATGCGAGTTTTTTTAAACAAGAGGTGGTGATACTTCGACCATCGGTTTCGATGATGCCCACCATATGCTCAAAGAGCAGGCAAGGTGACTGTAGTTAGGTATGAAAGAGAGAGAGAGAGGAAGGCTATATTTAGAACGGAATATCCTAAACTTTCAGCAAAAATGGCTCCATTCACGGAGAGCAACGGATAAGGTAAATAGGGGGTCATGGTAAATGGTCAAAGGTAGATGGTCATATAATACTCAAAATTAAAGATTTATGCGCTGTCAACATCTGCTATGGAGAAATGTGAAACATCTTTTCCCAGGAAGAAATTTGAAGCAAGCAAACATGGCAGAATTTATTCGATCAAATAAATTTCGTGACGGCTCGTCAGCTGCGGCGATGGAAAACAAAGTACCTCGGTCCTCTATTACAAAACATATATTGGACAGTGGTCACTCTGTCGATCCGAAAAAATCTTTCCGAGTTCTTGTTCGAGCACGAACAAACCGGACATTACGCTACATGGAAACAGCCTACATACGGCGGGAGAAACCCGACCTATGTAAGCAATTAGAACATGTGGCTAACCTACAGCTGCCTTGGGGTCCATAGGCCTACATTTAGTCACCTTTTGTTTGTTTTTGTGTTTCCCCCCCCCAAATTTCCGCCCTTTCCCGAGTTAAGTTGACAATATGAATGTTCACTTACGCGTAAATTTGACCTTGCTTTTATCGATTTTGTTGATATTCAAATTGTGCTATAACCCACTTGTTATTCATTCATGCAAAGACGGGCCACAGCTGACGAGCCGTCACGAAATTTATTTGATCGAATAAATTCTGCCATATTTGCTTGCTTCAAATCTACTATGGAGACAGGCATTCGGAGGATACGCCTAAGAATGGACAGGTCTTTTTTAAACAAAGCTGGAAAAATAAATGGAGAGCAGTAAAGGATGAAAGTGAAAGTAGTGAACTTAGACGTCCAGCCATCTAGCACATTCTACACATTCATCCTGCTTGAACCGATGACAAGACAGAGTCGAGATGACCGAGAAGGACTCAGGCGTAAGCCGCTTTCTCCAATGCAGGTCAGAAACACCGCCCAACTTAGTATTAATTGACAGTAGACTTTGTGCGGGTACTTCTGCACTACCTACCCTCATTCACCTTCAGCAGGTGTCCAGAAAGACTCAAGGAGACCGAGTCTGCTATTCCTACTACTGCTAATACTATTTCTGCCAGTACTAACAAGCAATATAGGTGAGCGATGGTTGTACTATTACGATAACTGACGCTAATATTTGCCAGAGTGGGTGCTAATTAAAGCTCCTATCCCCTCGATCCTAACGGATAATGTGAATCTGGGTGTATGGTATTCCGATTAACTACATGTTTGAGGCTAGGAGCACATCAGAGCTTTCCTTGGTTCCCGCCCTCCTACCTCTATTCACTAAAAATATGTAAGTTTTTCTTAAGCTTAGATTACGAGGGCTAGAATACTGCTGCTAGAAGTAATACGCCAATGCTAGGAGTGCTAATTCTAGTGAGCATACTCGCTAAGGCCAGTAAATGGTATAATACAATGTGGCCTCTACGTGCATGTAGCAAATTAGAACCTAGTATGCAGTCGTAACTTATATCGGGTAATTAGTAAACTAAAGGGTTAATAGTAACCATGCATTTATTTCGTAACACGGAGATATTTGCCATTTCCCATGCTATCTTTGACTGTCTACAGTGCCTAACTCTAACTTAGGATTTGCAGGGCAGCTCTTGTCAAGCAAGGAGCTAGTATGCTAGGAATGGCCGCACAGAATTCTGATCTGCCGATGCACGACAGGGCAGAAGCCCCGGTGCATAGCACGGGAAGACTTTGCAGCCGCTAATTCAGACTTAATTGGATGGACAATCTCCCAAAGAACGCGATCAGCGAAATGCTTGACAGTTGTAAAGTCTCACTGTACAATAATATCAGTTAAACCGGCAGCTGAAGAGAGCATTCGGAGAATGCGTTTAAAAACCAACAAGACTTTTTAAGCAAGGCTGGCAAAATAACCAGAGAGCAGTAGAGCATGGCGGGGAGAGAATTTAGGTATCTACAAATCGTTAGATTAGGGCTTTAGGTGTGTAGCAGGAAAGTAGTTGACGGATATCGTAATTCTAGTTGGCCGTTGTTGTACAAATTGCACAGTGCATCTCCTGCGGGAATACCGAAGCGTTCAATTTAGCACGAGTCTTCACGATGCCGCTAGTTGCAGCCATCATCCACCTACTCTTCCTCTATTATGTGGCGTGTTTTCCTAACTTTATTCACGATGGATGTAGGTTTTTGTGTGTTGAATATGGAGGAATTAGTCTTTCACAATAAAGCGTACATGTTTCGAAATAATGTAATAGTTTTTAGAAAATGTGAAAGGAGCCGGATTTACTTGTAGAAAGGCCGACCTTTTGAACCCTTTCAAGATTGTAGTATCATTTAGGATAAGCAAGGCGAGGATCCGCTTGCTTACCCCTGTGGAGTTGGTGCCTACAATTTGAAGACCTACACAGGTCAAAAGACTTACGTAAGTTAGAAGATCGTGCGCGGTCAGTCATGTGGAATTATTACATGCCAGTCCAAATAAACCTTTTTCCTGCTTTGCGGTCCTACGAGTTGAGTTGGGAACCGTCCAGGTAATGGTTCCATTAGTGTTCGTTTTCCTTGATCTCTTCGCGCTTGAACAGCAAAACCGCAATTTACGATCGCGTTTGTGTATTACTTTTGGGCCTTTGACTGAGACTACGTCTGGGATTCGTAGTTATCTGTTTGGGTGCTCAATACTTTATTTTATCGGAGCATTCTCAACTGAAACTGAGCCCTATTTCCTAAACAGGAGACAATGCACTTAGGTGGAGTCGATAAGGCAGTAGGTACCGCGTGGATCAACAGGTGTCTCGCAGAGCTGGTATGAGAGGAGTTCAAATATTTCAGGTATTTTTATACCTGCAACTTTGGTCTTTATTGATAAAATTTGACGATTAAGCAGAACAAGCAGACCTTCCCTTAATCTTGTGCCTCGAAGTCTTTGTCGATCTTTTTAGTATCGCAACGGAAATATATAATGGTTTATTAAATACAAGTTTCTGTAAGCTTTAACAGACTGATCACGTAGTCACCTAGCAAGGAGAACAAGCTATTTCTGAAGCACGATTTGTCAGTGGCAAGGTCACAATAAAATTCCCAAATTCACAAGATCTTACGGCCAAAAGGTCCTCACCCCAAGAGAATTGCGACCTCTGCTCTGTAGTCAAACCCTTTTCGTCGTACGAAATTGGTAGCAGGCTCACCGAGGGAGCTGTCAATAGCTGATAAACCACACAAGAACGTGTCATGAGACAATTTGCCGTACCCCCCGCTAACACCTAAATGAAATACAGTGGGCTTGGAACTATGTAAAAGGTGCTCTCTTGGCAACTGCCAAAAATATCGGCTTTTGCTCCAAATAATAAACGTTTGCGTCAAGACGGCTCCCTGTATCATGAGGAGAGGCCTGTTCTACCAAAAAATTATTTGATGAGAGAAGAAAATCGTACGGCATACTCAGGTTGGTTTGTAGAGGTCGTCCTGTTTCAGAATGCGGTTGCTAAACGACAAAAGGTTTGGAAGTTGTAAGTGCATACAAACAGTCCGTACCTAACCTCTAAGCAGTTCATTCACAAAGATATATCAACTTTGAGCATGAGGAATGGCTAACCCGAACAGATTTATAATAAAGTCAACGTTTCAGGGGAGGGGGTGTTCCAAACTTATCGTTGCCAGAGTTGAATGCATAAAAATCAATAGCGATTAGAAAAAAGTTCCGAGCCAGTTGGCCGTGAACTGGCTGATCTTCCAGAGCGCTTTACGGAGGTCTTGCGGGTTTGAAACCTTCTAACATAATGACCCATCGCCTCGATGGAGGGCGACTGAGACTCTATGGGATTAATGAGGTCTAAAGGCACTATGGTTCCTCCTCGGGTATTCGTTGGCGGGCAGTTTATGTCATTGCTATAAAGTCCAATGGTCTTTTTGTCCTGTCCTTACACAAGCAATGTCCCAGGAAATTTGGAGTCGGTTGAAGGTCAACGTGCCCTTCGGTGGACTCTATATCCGGAAGCCTTGCCTGAAATGTGATTTACTGTGTTTTAGGGCTGCCTCCGTCTAGGATGGTCATTGTTTTAAGGCACAAATATAGCCAACTTCTCCAAAGTGCGTTACAAAGGGAGACTTTGTGACTAGCCTCCGAGTCGCCATCTTCTGTTAGCATATACGGGAATGGTAAAAAGCTATCTAACGTGAGTGCAGAATGATAAAAGTGGAAATGACTATAGGCAGTGTTTTCGTTTCTGCCCCTGTCGGACATCACAGTTGCCTCAACACTAATTTAAACACTCTTCGGCAACACGTTATTGTCAAGACATCAGTGCAAAAACCGGATCTGCGAATAGGTTGAGGCTTCCCGAAGGGTAAATTTTTCCCATCACCGGGCCAATGGAAGTACATTGCGCCCATATAAATTGCCAATACAAGCGAAAATCCGTTTCCAAGGAAGCAATTCAGAGGACGACAACTCAATCGCTGGTTTCTGTTACTGCTTTCTGCTAATGTCTCTGATGATGAATCCGCGACGGATGTCGAAATATCAGACGAATAAACCTATTGTCCCAGCAACCAAGTCGTCTTCTTTTCACTTATTTAACCAGTCTGCAATCAGCGTGGAGCTAGTACTCAAGTAACCAAGGAGACTCTAATTTCCTTTCAGAAAATTACAGCGATCCCTGTCCCACGCGTCAACAAGGTTTAATTTAAAAAAAGAATTTCATAAACCGGAGGTCCGTGAATTGTTGCTGTTTTGTTGAGGTTGCGTTACATGACAGTACAGATGCTTTAAAGCTGAAAAACACCTAACTCAGGAAGCATAAACATCGCGCTGCATCTTGCCTGGCCGGCAACAGTCATTTGTTTTTATCTGCGTCGTCCATTTGCTGCTGCTATGGCTGGCTACCTTGTCCCCCCCCCGCCTCCGGCCTGTCGCTGACCGAGACTGATTTATTACGCACGCAGCTAGAAAGGTGTGTGCGGGGTGCGGAAGGGTCTGCAATTAAATCGCACCGAAACAGTGTGCGTCTGCAAAGTAATTGGCTTCGCACATATATCACAAGGCGCTTGAAAATATGTGCACACACACACACCCACACTGGCATTTGGTCGGGTTGGGATGTGTGCCGCCTTGCCGCCGCCACCGCAGGCCGCTGTGTGCTTTGTTAAAATATGCTCCCCTCGCCCGCCCGCCCGCCCGCGGCACCACCGTTAAATTTGCCATAGTAGCTGCAGCTGCAGTAGCAGCAGGTGTTTTTCCGAAGAGCGGATGGATGTATTTTTTCTGGCTAAATTAGACTTCGCCATTTGTGGACAGGTTCTGCGCTAGGGGGAAAGGCTGTCTGACCGGAAGCAAATGACGCCGCCCTCACTGCAGTCAATTGCGAGGCTGCATTTTTGTGTTGACATTGCGGTGCCTGCGCAACCTACTTCACAGGCTGTACAAACTTGGCAAACTTGCATGTTAAGTAATTTGAGTTCGGCAAGAGACATTTGGCATATATGTGACTTCTTTGTCAACTGAAAATCATGGCAAGACCTGGGAATCGTATGTTTGGTTCTAAAACGTTTAAACGGACGCTCGACTGTGGTTATTTCATAGATTAAATAACGTCAGCAAGTATTCCATGCACAATGGCATAGTGACAGTTTTGACCCAAATTCCTACTGTCACATAAAAAGTTCATTCATTATATCCTTCTTTTAAATTTTCGGCAAATGAAAGAAATTATCGGGGCTGCTTAACCAAACACTAATGTATTTAACAGTTTTATCCACCGGTTTCCCGTACGACAGAAAATTGCTTTTGAAGACCTACTATTTTCTCGTCAGCTCGATATCAGTTCTTTTCACCACTTTGCAGACTAGTAAAATAAAGTAAAGTTAAGTTAAGTTAAAGTTAAAGTCAAGTGATTAGATTTCGGCAAGCGATATTTGGCACATATGTGACTTCTTTGTCAACTGAAAATCAAGGCAAAAGCTGAGAATCGTTTGTTTTGTTCTGGAACGGTTAAACGGACACTCGACTGCAGTTATTTCATAGGTGGAACGCCATCAGCGAGCATTCCATGCACAATGGCTTTGTGACACTTTTGACCCAAATTCTTAAGGTTGCCTTTTTGAAGAAAGGTTACTCCTTATAACGTGTTTTAAATTTTGCAGAAATTAAAAATTGTCTAGAGTCTGTTTGGCCAAACATTGAAGCATTTGGTTCAAGCCAGGTCAGGTTTATTAAGGGAAATGTAGATAAATGTCTTTGAAGTTCCACAATTTTCCTTCTGGTGGCAAACTACTTTTAAAAAACTCGACAACAGCTGTCTTCCTTGATCTGCAAACTCGTAAAATAATCTCGGTGGAGTATGCAATCTTCATAAAAAATAAGTGTTTTATCCCACATCAACCAGACTTCTTTTTAGTGACCATCTATTGCTTGAAGATAAATTTAAGGTATGTATTTTCCCAAAGCTGTGCAAAATTTAAGGAAATTTGTTTGCCAGACGAAAGAGGACTGTTACTTATACATGACTTACATCAGAGCAGTAAATGACTTCGTTTGCAAGAAAACTCTCTGAAATCAAATCAATAGTACGTATATCTATACAGTATGGCAAGGAGACCGGAAACCTCATGTAGAAATTGCATTTGGTAGTTGAACATAAGTTTCGCAACGTTATTTTGATCTAGTGAGTGGATTTAATCCCGATAAAATATTTTCCTGAGGAAGACTACCATTTAAGTTTATTTTATTGATGGCAATAGGCATTAGTTTTCGCGAAATCATAGGTGGCCCGACATCGAAGGTATTTTCTATGCCATTGAGCATGGAAGAAACAAACCTTTTATTGTTATGCGTTGTGCTGTGGACGATCACCTACCTAAGGAAAAAGTTCAAAATATGTCCCTTCAAGAACAGATAAATTAATTTTGAAGTTACTCAAATGCAAGTGAAATCAAGTTTGAGGCATCGCATTTATTTTCAAAAATAATGGATGCTCTCGGGTTTAAAAAAATATTTTTGTGCTGACCTGTGAATTTTTTGCCACAAAATATAGTAACAAAAACATTTTTGGCCTCATTTTTGTTTGAAAGTACATCAGGTTTTCGATAAGTCAACAAAACTACCATTTATTATCATAAAGGCGAAAGTAAAAGCAGATCTTATTAAATCATGTAGAAATATTCTTTTGCACACTTTACTTTCCGTTTACTGGTAATTTAGAAATAGAATAGACAGAAGATTACTAATTATTGCAATATCTTAGTATAAATTCGGCCACCCTTCTTGCATTTTCAAGCTAAGAACAGAGTCGGGAAGTAATCTACTATGGTAAAAAAAGCTCCAAACTAAAACGGAAAATGATTTCTTTCATCTTCAGCCAAACTGTATTGTTTATCTTCAGGTAGATTTAAGAAATCGTTAAAATTTGCCGGTTTCATTTTGACATTACCTTTGAAAAAGGCAATATGAGTATAAATTCGTCAGCTCTATATCAAGTTTAAGTGCTTTTTAGGTCATTAATTCATTTTAAATTTTTATTTCATTTTAGGGATAACAATATCAGACTTCCATTCATTTTGCCGTACAAATTGTTTTGCTGTTTCGAGGAAATGTTAACTATGGCCCACATAGCCATCTTAAAAATAACTAATATGCACAAACTCATTTTCTGGCAAATGCTTTTTAACAGATATCTTATTTTAAAGATTTTGATATAAACATTGAACGGAATCTGGATTTATGGACGAAGACTTGAATTTTCCAGATTTGCTGATTCCGCTTTGAGGTCACTTGATGTGGCATAAACAAATCGGTGCGACAGTGTTGCATGGGTCAAATAGCAGTCTCCTGCATTTACACTGAATGACTAAATGCCCCTAGTAAAATAGTTTACAAACCTATTCTACATGAGAAACCTCCTTCTTTTTCCTAACATGTTTGGCTGACAATTAAGATGCATGGCATGCAATCAATCATTGATAATTCGATTTTCAAAGATTTTCAGTTACCTCCCTTACTGCATACTTACTCCGACGCGAAATGACTTTCACACAGTTGTACCACATCTGAGGATAAAACAAGATCCTACATGCGAAAAGATGAGAGTGCCAGGATATTTATAATGTTGGATGGCATACCGGGCAAGCTCACCAAACCTGTCCCGGTGAATAGTTATAAGCTTTCAGAAGATCGCCTATTTCACTGCCTATCCATGTTTTCAAGGTAGATCATCATGAGGTGAGAATTGTCATTGAGTTCGGAGTGTCTCCCATAAATCTGCCGAAGAGTGTTAAACGAGAAAGCCCTCTCCTCAGGCGGAGCATTTTAAATTTTGCTCTAGCTCTAAGACCTAACCCTAATTTACATATCATATCATTGGTAATATTAGTCTTTCGATCAAAGGGTGGGGCTTAATTTCACTGCTAATCATCTGATCAGAATGGAGTACTGGGTATCTGGCACGTACAGTATAATCAAGTTCAACTTTACAAGACGTTTGTTGGATAATTCCGATGAACTGCAAGACCCGAGTTCAACTATTGATTCACCATGGTCCGTAGCTAGAGTGCAGCTAACTGATGATGACAACTACGGACAGTCCACTTTCCATGGTTCTCGTTGCTAGTGTGTCATTCAGTTCTGCCTCTTGAAGTGGGCATCATAATTTACTTTGAATTATTGTGTTTGATAGAAGAAAATGTACAACTAGAAATATCTTGGTCAAGTTTGACGCGAAATAATGGTCCTAATATTGTATGCAAGGAAGCCACTCGGGGTGTAAATAGGAAGCCTCCAAGATGCGCAGTAGCAACTGATGACTGTTTTGACTTTATGCCATGCCTCTTAAAGCCAGCCCTAATTGATGTGCCTCCAAGGCCTAAAGTATTCGTAAATCTTGACCAAATAAACGGTCAAGCCTACAGAGCTTGTTATCAGACGGCATACTAAGGATGTGTGCTTTCATGCCATTGACAATTCTGTGATTCTTGATCAGATGACACAGAGTCCGAGTTCCCTGTGCTTTTAGTCCAAGCCAGCCCTTTTTCTGAAAAAAAACACGAAACTTCTCGTCAATTGGAGAAGAAGAAAGATATCCAGAAGCTTCATGATGCCATAATCCATTTAACCTCCTACAGAGGGTTTAATTTTTTCTGAGGAGATTTTAATTTCATTTATCTGCACGGCAAACCTGCTGGATAAATTATAAGCGTGCACTAAATCACGCTTAAGCCAACTTAATCCCCTTCGAAGTTTACCTGGCAAACCATGGAACGGATGTCATTCACCATGCCCGCCAAACTGACTCCTGACAAGGACTACCCTACTACGTGAACACACTGCGGGGGAGACTTCTCTCTATGACAGCTGCGATCACGAGAAAAAATGTATTTCTTCTAACCCCCCCCCCCCCCCCGCAGAACACTGTTTACGTTTCTCATTCTTGCTCACCCTATACTCCAACTGCATCCATGTGTAGGCGTCGCAGCCTTCGGTATACTGTTGAGCTTTGTCAGCTTTTTTTAAAGCTTACGGTCTTTGCAAAATATTTTCGCCAAACAAGTCCTCTTGCATAACTCTAGGCGTGTATCCACATTCATTGCCAATGGCTAAGCCTGTTTGACAGACCCTACTTCCAGGTGCTCCGTGTCAAGCAGGTCATCAAGATTATTCCCACTTTTGGCTGCATGTTGAGCCTAGTGCGTAGGAAGGGGGAGGTCAAGGGACATGTACGCATCATACAAAAACAAGGTGTGCTCATGGTAATTTCATTTGTGAAGATACACAATCTTTTATTGGAGAAATAGAGTTGAATCTGCAGTGAGGCCCTCAAATATTAAAATCGAACCTGGTTGAATGAGGATAAAACGTTAGGAGACATTCTCAAGTTAACAATTAATGCTCTTAAGAATGCAGAGGACAGTAGATGTAAAGGCAGAATGTAAATACATTGTTAACATGGGGCAGCTCTAAACTGAATGCCAATGTCTTCTGGCACTAAACCAGCATTAAACGATTTATCAGCCTATCTGTCTTATAGTGAGTTTTTTTTAACTCGCGTGAAGTCATCTATCAGTTTTGGTAAATAAAATTCTTTGGGAAACGAAAACAAAATTTAATTGTAAATGTCTGACTCTGGCACACCAGGTCGTCGTCGGACGTGTGTAAAAAACAGTGCACATTTTTAAACATACTGAAAAATCGTTGAAAGACACCTGAGAAAGTACTTCATTCAAGTGGCGCACTAGCCAACGACCACAGGTCGAAATCAACTTCTACAGTCTAAGAATAGGGTTGGCTATTTGGAAGGAAAAGAGGTCGTCTACAAAATTCCTTGCGGCATTTGCGATACAATTTATTGTGGGCAAACAGGAAAATCCACCACTACATGCTTGTATGAACACCAGTCAGCGGTAAAGAGGCGAGACCACCTGTCCCAAGTCGCCACGTATTCGCCTGAAACTGAGCACAAGTTTGCATGGGACCAAGCCCGCATAGTAGGTTCCTGCTCATAAAAGGAAGGGCGAGAATTTTTAGAGGTCATTAATTCTAAGGAATCATGCATCAATAGGTACGTAGATTTGAATTCAATGAACATAAATATCAAAAAGGGCTGGAAAAAGCGCCAAAAACCAAAACCTACTATTGACCAAGGACGAGTAATCATTATCGATTTTTCGGCACATTTAAAACTGCATACGGTTCTTCACACATTTCCCTCATGTTCGACGATGACCTAGTGTGCTAGCGTTGAAAATTTACAGCAAAGTTTGTTCCTGTTTCCAAAGAATCTTTCCTGTCAAAATACGCTATGCCTCTTAAAGCCAGCCCTAATTGATGTGCCTCCAAGGCCTAAAGTATTCGTAAATCTTGACCAAATAAACGGTCAAGCCTACAGAGCTTGTTATCAGACGGCATACTAAGGATGTGTGCTTTCATGCCATTGCGATTTTGTGATTCTTGCTCAGATGATACAGAGTCCGAGTGCCCTGTGCTTTTAGTCCAATCCAGCCCTTTTTCTGAAAAAAAACACGAAACTTGTCGTCAATTGGAGAAGAAGAAAGATATCCAGAGGCTTCATGATGCCATAATCCATTTAACCTCCTACAGAGGGTTTAATTTTTTCTGAGGAGATTTTAATTTCATTTATCTGCACGGCAAACCTGCCGGATAAAGTATAAGCGTGCACTAAATCACGCTTAAGCCAAATTAATCCCCTTCGAAGTTTACCTGGCAAACCACGGAACGGGTTTCATTCACCATGCCCGCCAAACTGACTCCTGACAAGGACTACCCTACTACGTGAACACACTGCGGGGGAGACTTCTCTCTATGACAGCTGCGATCACGAGAAAAAATGTATTTCTTCTAACCCCCCCCCCCCCACAGAACACTGTTTACGTTTCTCATTCTTTTTCACCCTATTTCTAACCCTATTTCTAACTAGGTGCGTAAAAATCCAACCCCACCTCCAAGCTGGTGCGCGCCGGAAACTTGCTTTTGCTTGGCTAACGGGGCTCTGGTAGGGGAGCAAGACCGGGGACCTAGCGCCAATCCCCTTTTCTCCACGAAACACGGAATTGACTTTCTTGACTATCTACACTTTCATGAATCACAACTATACGCAACATACGATCTCTGCTACGGCGTCCGCGGGAACCGACGCGCCCCATCCTCTTGGCATCGCGGGACGGGTGTTAAATCTGCGAGCTGATGCCGGATTGCGAATTGCAGGCTGGAATGTTCAAACTTTGAGGGATGACGGCGCCCAACTGTTAACAGCCAAATCCCTTTCTGAATACCGTGTTGGTGTGGCGTGTCTCTCTGAGGTCCGCCTACCTGGCACTGGCCACAAACTGCTGCAAGTACCAAGAACTGACTCTGCGTACCATCTCTACCACAGTGGTGTGTCCGACAACTCTGGACTGTATGGTGTCGCTATAGCTTTGGCCGATGAATTTCACTCGAGTCTGCTAGAGTGGGAGGCTGTCTCACCGCGGATCGCTTGGGTCCGTTTGAAAAGTGCCCCAGTCAACGTTTCCATCATCTCGGTATATGTGCCTACTCTGGCTGCTGATGACAGCATAAAAGATGACTTCTACGGTGACCTCCAGCGAACAGTTGACCACATCGCAAGAAGCGATCTACTCGTCATTGCCGGTGACTGGAACGCCCGACCAGGTGTGTGTGACGCTGGAGCCCATCATGTGGTAGGCAAATTTGCTGTCGGAGCGCAGTGTGCCAACGGTGAGCGCCTTGTCAACTTCGCATCGTCTAACCGCCTCGTTGTGTCAAGCACCCGTTTTGATCATCCGCGCCACCACCTTGTCACTTGGTACTCAAATGACGGGCATACCCAGGCCCAAATAGATCACATCCTTGTCCGAGCACGCTGGGCCAGCTCGGTCTTGGATTGTCGAGCCTACCGCGGTGCTGATACAGGAAACGCTCATGCATCGGACCATGTCCTACAGCGGGCAACCCTTCGCTTGCGTTTGAGAGCTATTTACAGACCCTCCCGACCACAGCGGATCGATGTTGCAAAGCTGAAGTCCTCTGCTGGCGACGCCTTCCACTTAGCACTCCAGAACCGTTTCGACGGCCTGTACCCTGACGCCCGAGCGGACCCAGAGCCCGCGTGGCAGTCCCTGAAGGCCGCGATGTCAGAGCTGGCATACACCCATCTGGGCAAAACCCGACGGCGACATCGCGACTGGATCACTAGACCCACGCTTGAGTTAGCTGAGGAGGCCGGCCGAGCCAGACTCACTGGCTCCCCC
>JAYGXS010000005.1:1469450-1489035 GCA_036362985.1 Ligula intestinalis
AGGAAGTTGTCTCCATTCTCTTGAGGCTACGCAACAACAAGGCACCTGGTGAGGATGACCTCCCGCCGGAGCTCTTTAAATGTGCACCCGAGGTTATTGGGCCCTGGCTACAACAAATATTTGCCAAGATATGGGACAGCGAAGTTGTGCCCTCTGACTGGAGAAAAGCAGTGATCCTCCCCTTGTTTAAAAAAGGCGACAGACGAGCGTGCAGAAATTACAGAGGCATTAGCCTTATCGATGTAGCGGCGAAAACATTCACGTCTCTTCTTCTCAAACGTTTCCAAACTGCGAGAGACCAGCGCACCCGCCCAAACCAGAGTGGATTTCGACCAGGTCGTGGCTGCACCGACCAGATCTTCAATCTCCGCCGTGTACTGGAACTGAGATGGGGTCACCAACAACCCACTGTTCTATGCTTCATCGACTTTGCTGCCGCATTTGACTCTGTTGATCGCAGTTCGCTGTGGAACATAATGAGGACGGACGGCCTACCACCTAAGCTTCTCAATCTCATGCAGGCATGCTATCGTGGCACTTCCACACGGGTGAGGACGCAGCACGGTGACACGGACGCCTTTAGCGTCAGAACGGGCGTCCGCCAAGGTTGTGCCCTTTCACCAACCCTGTTCAACTATGCGGTGGACTGGATCATGACCAAAGCACTGGAAGACTTCCCGGGAGTGCAGTTTGATCGCTTGAAATGGGTGACTGACTTGGCGTATGCTGATGACGTTGTCCTCTTTGGCGACAACTGTAATGCAGTTCAGCAGGCGTTGGACAAGGTTAATGAGCGTGCCCGATCCATCGGATTACGCCTAAACGCGACTAAGACCCAAGTCATGCTCTCCTGTGTGCCCCCTACATCTGTCACTCCTATTGTTCTCGACGGCGCTCCTCTCGAAAAGGTCGACTCGTTTAGATACTTAGGCTCTTTGGTCACGGAAACGGGTCAAGGTGTCGACGAGGTTGTATCACGCGTCAACCGTGCCCGATCTGCCTTCTACCGACTGTGCGCTCCTCTATGGAATAGAAGGGAAATATCACTACGCACAAAGTCCCGTGTTTACCAAGCAGTGGTTCGATCTATCCTGCTCTATGGCGGAGAGACATGGCCTATGCGTGTTGAGGACATGAGGCGCCTTGAGGTGTTTGACAATGACTGCCTACGCCGCATCCTTCGTCACCGACGCGTCGACCGATTCGCTGCTCCGATCTCCGCCGACGCTGTCACCTGGACGCTCTCCCTCCACTCCTGCTTCAGAGACGACTTCGGTGGTTCGGGCATGCGTCCCGGCGTGATGATGGTGAGCTGATTCGTGACCTGCTTGTGGCGACGCCTCCCCCCACCTGGCGCAAACGTCGCGGCGGGCAACTGAAAACTTGGACAGCAACGGTCAAGCAGGATCTGTCGTCAGTCTCCGGCCCATGCGTCTACGGCCTACGCCAGTGGAACCGTGAATGGATGGTGCTCTCGTGTGAACAGGCGCAAGATCGACGCGCCTGGACAGCTGTGATTCATGATGCAGTCAACGTCAAAACTGATGCCGGCTCAACCCGCCCGAGGTGAATGCCGTTACAAGTACAAGTAAATACTATTTCTAACTGCATCCATGTGTAGGCGTCGCAGCCTTCGGTATACTGTTGAGCTTTGTCAGCTTTTTTTCTTGAAGCTTTTTGTCTTAGCAAAACTCGCATTGCTCCCAGAGTGCGCATCTGCACTCATCGCCAATGGCTAAGCCTGTTTGACAGACCCTACTTCCAGGTGCTCCGTGTCAAGCAGGTCATCAAGATTATTCCCACTTTTGGCTGCATGTTGAGCCTAGTGCGTAGGAAGGGGGAGGTCAAGGGACATGTACGCATCATACAAAAACAAGGTGTGCTCATGGTAATTTCATTTGTGAAGATATACAATCTTTTATTGGAGAAATAGAGTTGAATCTGCAATGAGGCATTCAAATCGAATCTGTTTGAATGACAATGAAACGTTAAGAAAGATGCGCATATTTTGTAGTTGATGCTTCTAAGAATGCAAAGAAAAGTAAAAGATTGAATATAGATACATTGTTCACACAGGGTAGCTGTAAACTGCATGACAATATATCCTCGGATGATAATCCGCATTAGACGATTGATCAGCCTAGCTGCCCTACAGTGTGTTGTTTTCATTCAAATGAATTAGTTTAACAGTTTTTCCATATATATCAGCAAAACCTTCAACGTGGAGTAAATTTTTTCCCCAGTAAAACGCCTTGAAACTGGGCTGACTTATAGTCAATATTTCTGACCAAATTTTACCTCCCCCCCGATTCGTATCAGTTACACATTCCATCAGCTGCCTTCGGAATGTCAACGTAGGCAGCACCGGTATAAAAAGTAATAGTTCGGATTTTTCAGCCTTTTAGTGTCCTCAGAATTTAATTTCTAACTCGGATTAGATCAGTATATTCGAGGGCCTGCAGGTGTAGACCGAAATTTGAGGCAAAAACCATTATTAACTCCGGGATTACTACGCAATATTCACAAGCTCTCATGGGGCAGTCAGTCGTATAACGTGCCTAATTATTGGCCATTTTTGCAGCACATATAATAGTTAAGAAGTCATAGTCCAGAGCTAGTTCCTATGTTGTCAGTAGGGTTAATAATGACGTAGGTTATTCTACTGACTATACTACGAGCCGGAATTTAAAAGACGATCCGAAACTAAGTGTAATCGAATAATAAAATATATCTGTAAGACATTTTAACTGAAGAAAACTTCTTCTGATATAAGGAAAGTGGTATGGTTATCTTATCAAATGTCGATGAGATTTAAATGTATTGTTCTAATTTAAAGCTACTTTTACGTCTTCGGAACTTGAGTTTTATCAAGAAAATTTAATTTTTTTCTCAACAAACCAATTGGTACTGTTTTTATTTTATATCACCTTTTAACTTGCATAAGGTTGTTTATTATTATTTCCATATTCTAGTCCATTGTTAATTCTAGTTTGCGAGTCATTATAAAACTTCGGAATTTTCATCACTTCCTCACCACACTTCATTCAAAGCTATAGATTAAATAAGAAAGAGGAATGTATAACTTTTGAACCTTCTGAGGGCGAACTTCTGAATTCGGATGTCAATATTCCATTTCGGCCGAACGAAGAAACGCACTTTCAAGTCATTTTCGTTCACTTTTGTCCAGTTTTGCTTGACCGAGAGTCAAAAAATGACAGTAAAATCAGCTTTACAGCCTAAAGCATGCAATAAACTGCAGTACTCTGGACAAGGAAAGGCGTTCGTCTCAGCTTGAAGAATAGATGTATGCTTTTATATTTATCTGCCGCATACTTTTACTTTCATTACATAACATTTTATCATCCAAACTTAGTAGGCCAAACCGATGCCCCTCCGAAGATGAAGCTGTGTTTTAAGGAATGTCAAAAGTAAATGTCATAAAATATATGTTTTTATCTGTTCTGCTATCAGTATCAGGTTTCTCTTTGGCTAAAACAGTAATCATTTTTCAGGTTCATTTATGTGGTAATCATGTGCTGACGTTATTTTTTTAATAATCCATCCCAGAATTAAGCATCAACTCCAAGTCCTCTGAGCTCAGATAAATTCTACCTAGGACAATCTATTAAAGCAAATTGCATGTTACAAATTTGGCATTCAAATTTTAAACAAAGATAACAGAAGACTTCAACATGTGGAGGAGGCCTGGTTATATCAGTAATTGATTAGATTTTGGCCAAAACTCCAGATTATTTTTGTCGTTTGTATCAAAAAGTTTAACAAAAGGTACATATTAAAAGCATTTACCGAGAAATTTAAGATAAAATCAATCAAATTGGTTATTCAACTGACGAATATATGTGCATGTTACCTTCTTCAAAGGTAGTGTCAAAGTGATAAGGGCGAACTCTGGTCAGTTTTTAACCAACCTCAAAATAAGTGATAAAATTTTGGCTGAAAAGGAAGGAATTTACTTATCGCATTAAATTGGTATATTTTCAACCACAGCTGTTTAATTTCAAGCTCTGTTTTGAGCTTGCGATTACAAAAAAGAGTGTCCGAATATATGTATTAGGATGTTACTAAAATTTTCAATTTTCTGTCTGTTCCGCTTCTGGTTTTGTCGTTGAGCTCAAAAGAAGCCCGCCTCCACTGCAACGTAATATTTTTCCGTTCTCATAAGCCTGATTTCACTCATCGCTGTTAACTGATCTCCTCTAACATTTTTCTGATTTATTTTCGGGGGATATCTCTACACGAATACATTCTTGAGAATTTTCAGATACGGACTGGACGAAAAATAATATGAGGGTGATATTTTCGTTCGCCTAACCAGGACTTGGAAAAGTTTTGGTTAAGTTGTATTTTTAATTTTATCCTAGTTTAGCTTAGTGTATAGAACATATTTGAGGCTATTTTTTCTAAATTTGGCGGTATTTAAATAATAAAAAAACAAAAATTAACTCAAAGTAAAAGTAACCACGGAACCAAGGTCTTTGGGCATCTAAGATGGTAGACGACCACCTTTACTGTTACTCCTGGAATAACTCGAAGAGCTTATCTTTCCAGTTATCTGTTGATTCCATCTTGATTTTCACAGGTGGACGAGCAGATGCCCGACAAGATTGCCTCTCACTTTGGAGGACTTAATAGAGATGCATTGGGAAAAAGTATTTTACGTACTGCACCTAATATACCTCTAGTTCCAGCATTTTTTCTTTTAAAAACAGGGATTATGGGGATTTTATGGATACGAAATTAGGATATGCAGCGGAATATACTTTGATAACTGCTATATTTTATTTTATTTCGAAATTATATTGATTTATATTCCTAGATAGCCCTTATCTGTATTATCGGTTAACGTTTTGCGGGAAAATCTGATTATCAAATTGCACTTTTCTTAAAATTGCTAAAACAATTAGATGGCGCTTAAGATGGCGTCTACTTCAACTTAACTGATATCCAAATTACCGTCCTGGAGTTATATTAGTATGGTCTGCGGCGCGAAGCGCCGCGCACACCGTCAATTTACATGAGGAACAAGTTACTTCCGGCAGCCGCGGAAAACAAACGCAACTAAATTTTACCCTTTACACTTCTACAAATTTCAATCACTTCCTATCCTACTTCCACACCCCCAAGACTCCTATAACTACCATTTCTGTAGAACAAAGTGCTGCGAACAGAGGTGTACGAAGTGCACTGTTTAAACTACTCTTGCCAGATATTGTAAGCGGAGGCAATAGATCGTCGAAACTGATTCATTCTGTTGCTGATGTTCCGAAGCTTTTACTCGGCTAAAAATTGTCATACGTATGATGCATAAGATCGACTAACAGTAAAGTTACACACACCACTAATCAGCTTTGCTCGGGTTGATTTCTTGCTGCCTCAGACAGATGCCTGACCTATCTGACAATTTATAAGCAGCATTAAAAAATGGACAGCTGCGTTTTTTATGAATATTTATCTCATGGTCGTAAAAATCTCATGATTGAACATTTTTAAAACCGAAAGATACCCTTACTTCAAACAAAATTTGAAGAAGGCGTACTTTGCTACCAGCAGAGTAAGAGAAATAATATTTTGCGCATTTTTACTTATTTTTTTACCTTATCGGCGTCTTGAACGCCGGGCCGTCTAGACATTGACAGTCTGATCTCAACTTCCCCAACCTCCCCCCCCCACCCCCTTCCTCCCCACCATGACAACGAGAACACTTCATCTGTCCACCAACCACCATAGTTTATTTATACCATATAAATGTAAAGGCCTGACGAGAATTTATCGAAAACAAACGTATGTTCGCCAATTTATCGTCTGAAATTTTCAATGGGAATTTTCGCAAAGTTATAACATATGCTTGAATTTATTTGGGCAGAGAAAGTCAATGAGAGGAAAAGAATACTACTTAAACAGCCATTTTTTACAGAATAAGCCTCCTTCTGCTCTTCAAAGTGAGGCTCATTTGAAAGCCGACATTCTCAGATGACGTTTAGCCGCATGCTAATCAGTATTTCAGCCCTACTTAATTTAAATGTTCGAATCGAAAGGACATTTTAAAATTTCGACTAACACTTCATGAAACAGGCAATTTAATGTATAGAGGATTCGGTTATAAATATGACTTTTTGACTTGATACCTCAGCCTTCTTTGGCGTCCAGGATGAATTTTTCGTCCACACATAGGACAACAATACTTCTTAGCAGAACAACTGTGGTAGTAGCTGGAAAGCCTTTCCGGTTACTGCTGAAAAAATTTAAATATTGGATGTCCGTGCAGTGGCCTGGGCTAGTGTCAAGCGTAAGTCGGCCAGTGAACTTTGAGCAGGTTAATGAACAAGCATTGGGACGGAAGGACTTAGGGCCGAAAAGTATCCGGAAATTTGGATTGGCAGATCTATAATTAGAGGTGATAAAACAAGTCTAGGCTGTTAGAAATAGGTCTCAGAAAGATAGGCAACTGCTTAGCCTAGAGTACTCTCCTCAAACGCAGACGGGACAGAGGTCGCTTTCTGATAGCAACGAGTCGCTCGAATAAGCAAATTGCCTCACTGGAAATAAAGATAAAATTTTGTTTGAGCACAACCAATTCGGCTTCTTCGTGCACTTGTGATGATCGCCGGTCAGTGAAATGCTCAAGAAGCTGCAATACTCTACGAAAAAGGAGGAGCACACCGATAACGACGAGCATTGGTAACGAAAGTTCGTCGAAGTCAGTACAACCTGATAGAAGTCCACTTCCTTTTACTGCGCGAGGATTTTTCTTGGAGTCCCCTTTACGATGTCTTTAAGGCTAGAGATAGGGCAAATTGTAGGGGTTCAGACAGGCAAAATCTTATTTTTCCAGAAGTTCCTACAATGCCCACCAAATCCTCGCTTCTTCCTATGCTGCCTACGTATTACTTCCCAGGCGAAGGTCAGTACGGTGTAAGTGTACGTGGGGGGTGACTAGCTGAATGATCAGTCGTCTGGCTCAGTGAGACCTCCTTATTTGTCGCCTCTGTGATACTCGCACTCAGATGAAATTTTAACTGACTATTCACGAGAAAATCTGTTCCATCCTTCGCGAATTAGTTTGCGTGTGACTACTTAGCTTTCTTAGCCACTAGTTTCGCATGATACAGGGAGAGAACGGCAGGTGCCTTGCAAGTCTGCTATCAGAATAAAATAATGAGGCAAATATTCACATCCCAAGTATGTATGTAGATAGCGAAGTAGAGGCAAGTTCGACCACCTGAATCATAGTTTTACTTGTCTAAGCTTTTGGGTTCTTTCTGCAGCCCATCGTCAGAAATAAAAGGCGTCACCAAAAGACAAGCAACACTTATAGGAGGCAGCTGGGACCTAATTTATCGTACAGCATGTCTAAACTGTCCCCGAAATTACAGAGAACCGGCAGGACGCATGCACAGTTCGCGCATACCATGTCTAAACTGTCCCCGAAACTACACAGGACAGACAGGACTTATGCTTGGTTCGCGCATACAAGAACATAAGCTGGCGGGATGACAGGGTGACGCGTTATCGTAAGTGGCCACCCATACCTACGAGACCGGTCACTAGTCTAATTTCGCAGCTGCGAGGGTAGTCGCGCACGCAGGTAACAAGACAGGCCGCGAATTGATTGAAGCCTGGGCCTCGGAAGGGAACTCAGTCAATCGAGTTATCGACCTGGCGCCGGCATACATCGTCCTCCGCAGGCACCTCCAGACTGATGACACTGGTGGTTGATTGTCCTCCCCCCTGTAACGATTGATTGGCCGCTCTTACCTCCTATAACCATTGCTTGTCTTTCGTTGACGACTTTTATCGCTGACGATGGACTACAGAAAGAGTTCAAAAGCTCAGATATACAAAATTATTATTCCGATTATCGAAATGCCCTCTACTTATCCATCTAGAATAAACTATTTCACACGCATCTCACCGGGGCTGTGACTACTCCATGGAGCACACGCTCGTATGGATAACTTCTATGGTCACCTAGACAGGACGAAGAGAACAAGGATGGCCCCATTCAACTTAACTAGATGGGTTTGCGACAAATTCTGGAGGGGAAGATGAATACAGTATGCGCTAAAAGCCGTGCAACATTCATTACATTGTAAAAGTTTGAACATATCACTGTGAATGCATTTAGGAAAACTTCGAAATAATAATGAACAGCATTGGGCATACTTAAAACTGAAAAGAAGTGTAAGAAGTACTCAGTGTTTGTTAAGAAAAATAAAATTTTACCGATAATCCCCAAGTTCTAGAGGCGTAAAAATTGCTATAATATAGAACAATAAATTTAAATAAGTTTTTTATCTGAAAAGTTCACGTAACAAATTTCTTTATATAAAAATAACTTTCCTTTCGTAAAATTTTTTTGTAGAGATTGCCATTAATGGACAACTATTTATTTACTATCGTCACTGAAATGGTGGAATCATTTCCTATACCTTCATTTTTTAATGCAGCAATCCATCTGCTGTTCGAAATTTATATCAAAACCTGTGAAATAAGATAAACATAAAGAGCATTTACCAAAAGAACGTATTTTTGGATATGAGTTCTTATGAAGATGACCTTGTGGATCATATTTGGAAATGCCTCAAAACAGCAAACCACAGTATCGAGCAAACAGAACGTCCGCAAGACAACTTGGCTATTGATCTCCCTAAAATTGATAAATAAACTTTCCACAATAGGTTACCTCTTTAAAAAGTGTTTAATTACATATTCAGATGACGAAATTCTTCGTAAATTAACTCTTTCCAAGGTAATGTCACAATGAAATTGGAGACTTTTGACAATTATTTTAACTTATCTGAAGATAAACTATTCAATTTAACTGGGGTTAAAGAACTTTCTCTTCTCTTTACAATGGATTATTTTCCGCATAAGTGGATTAACTCCACGATCTGTTAAAAGCTTGCAAGTGCAATAAAATTGCCTATATATGGCCATTTTTGAAATAATTATCATTCTTCTTTCCTCTCCGTCTCTAAATAACACATGAGTGGAACGTATGGTTTACAAAAATGTATATTTCTACATGAATAACGTTCAGTAAGGTAACATATGCGGACACTTTGCTTAAACACCAAGGTGAGCCGCGTGGTAAAACAAAATGTGACGAAAACCTTTTGTTAATGCATTTCGTGGAAGAAAGCTTCACAAATTAGCTTAAAATAATTTTTACAACTTAAGATTTTGCTCGTTTCTGAAAATAAATTCAATACCTTCAACTCGGCTTCCCTTCATTTGAGCAGCCTCGAACAATATTTTCCAATTCTGCAAGGGATAATTTTTCCACATTTTTACCCATTCTGGCATTATTCCATAACAAAATGCATATTGATAAAAGGTTTGGTTCTGTCATGCGTAATAGCAGAGGAAATTCCTGCGATATGAGACTTCTCACAATTTCTCCAAAAATAATGCCCATTTCTCTTAATAATCCTAACAAAAATGGTGATTTTTCTAACTAAAAGGCTTTCGCAGAATGAAATCCACTCAATGAATCAAAATAATGTGGCAAAATGTATGCTAAAGTACCCAGTAAAATTTCATCCTGAAAATTACACGGTCTTCAGTGCATATTGTATTTACGCGTCTTAAGCCTAGCATAAAAATAAATTGTAACCTAAATCCTAACCCTAGCTACGCGGTTATCTAAAATCCCACGGTTAACATGACCTTGAACTTTAACCCCTTCCATAATCATGACCTTTACCTTAACCCTACCCTTAAACCTTACCCTCACTTCAGCCTAGACCTAAGCTCCTCGAGATTTTGGTAGCGCCACGTGTGTTGTGGGCGGTGGGCGGCCTTGCAAGTCATCTTAACCTAGTTCCTGACCGGCTTGACGACGTGTGACTTTATGTACACGTTTACTTCTGCAATTTGTCCGTCAGCGGAGTTCTCTTGGTTTTAGTGAAGTACCTCTAGGAAAATTCAAAAGAACGGAAGATTTTATCGCTTTATCATAAAACTTGTTTGCGTAGCTGTCTTAAATGTGTGTCAGACTTTATTTAGTATTGATTCGGGGGGGATATTTTTAAGAAAATGCATGTAAAAGGGTTTTGCAACGTAGATAAGCCCTTAATATTTTATTTATTCCGTTATATTCATAAACAAACGTGTTGTGCCTATACAACATGAGCTTACTCATGTGATACAAAGATTCACGTTGTGAACATCGGTACTTTAAGCAAACCGTTGTTTTTCAAATCAAAGAAACAGTATTGGTTGTTAGGCCCAGTCTAACGAACCGCCTTAGCGAGCAGTTAGCTTGCAAGTGATAGCCGCACTCAACACAGGCTATCTATCGGCCTATACGGGCAAACGTACACAGGCTGTTAATCAATCGATAATTCGAAATTCAAGTTGAATTTCAGTCTCTGAGTTCCAACCAATTGCACCAGTTGCCAATCAAGGAGAGAAGGTGATTGGTTTGTAGACTTATATTACACACGTTCGTTCCCATAAATTTGTTGTACCGATTACTCTGAAAGACTTCTGCTGTTGCACACTTCTTGTCGTGTTCTTCCTTTGGGGACTAACACAAGGTGTTATTGGGCGGTGCTATATCGGCCAAAGCTACCACTACAACACTTGTAATACGTATTTTGAGCTTTAATTTACTTTGGTCTCATTAATTTTTGTTGGATGTTTTTAGCATACCTTCGCATTGTTTTCAGATTGGTTGGTGGGTTTTCGTTAATTAAGGCCTTTAGCTACATGAGACAGCAATGCAGGATTCTGTGTAAAATAAAGCCCTCATCATGGTGACTTCAGACTTTTACCCGCAACCCCGGGATTTGGTCTGATTATTGTAGTGCTCTAAGCGCCACCAGATGCTGCAGGCCTGTTTCATGCGCTTGGTCACATACTGCACCTCAAACGGCCTATCTCAGAGAGGATTTTAACCGACTATTCGAGAGGAAGTCAGTTCCATCCTGCGTGGATCAGTCCGCGTGTGACCGCATAGCTCTGTCAGCTACGACCTTCGCATGGCACAAAGAGCGAGTGCGGCAGGTGCAACGCAAGTCTGCTATAAAAATAAAAAATATTTCGAGCGCATATTACCGGTGCTGTGACTACTTTGTGGAGCACGCGGCCGTATGCAAGACTGCCATGGTCACCCACACTGGGGAGGGGAAACAGCGACTGCCCCACCCACATAAAACAGATGGGCTTGCGACACATTTCGGGGAGAGAGGACTATTTCCGTGCCTTAACCCTAACATCAAAAATAAACTGGAACCTTAATTCTACCCCTAGCCAAATGGTAAATCCAAATCCTACAGTTAACGCAAACCCGAACCCTAACCCCCACCACAATCCCGTCCCTGACCCTAACTTCAAACCTAAACCTAACAATCAACTCAATCCTATACCTAAGTTCACTGGAGATTTGTGCAAGGTCCTACGTATACTGGGTGGTTCTTGCTCTCCGTTGCTTGTTTAGACGGCCATTCGGGGCCACCTCACCACCACCGTATATGTCGTCACCCGAGACAATTAAATGTCAAGCGGACCTTGTGTTGTATCGGCTAGTTTCTGTTCTATTAAGTATCCCCATGATATGCATGCCTCGTATTCACTTGAGATCATTTACCACGGTGGTACGCACTGTAATTTTGAAATTTATCAGGTTGGAAAGAATGTTGTATCTGACCTTGGAACCGAAGATATTAAAAGGAATTTATTAAATCTTCTTGTATCCATGTTTTCCAGCAACCTGTTCATATTTATACTGATTGTCTTTTAATCTAGGTTCCACGAAAGCTTGTGTCAAAATTATGTGCATTTTCGGTTAGGTGCTAGGCGTCCACCGACAGCCTTTTGAGACTTATTAAGTTCTTGCTGATAGTGCAGAAAGAAAACCCCATTCAGGAGTTTTGACAGTTTCAGTGAGCAGGCGGATTCGCTCCATAGGAGCGAGATGATATTCATTGTACGATTAAATGCAATTTACCAAAAGTTTAAGGTTT
Organism: Ligula intestinalis; assembly: GCA_036362985.1. Classification (NCBI taxonomy): domain Eukaryota; kingdom Metazoa; phylum Platyhelminthes; class Cestoda; order Diphyllobothriidea; family Diphyllobothriidae; genus Ligula; species Ligula intestinalis. The sequence continues at coordinate 1,481,441 of JAYGXS010000005.1, forward strand.
ACTAGTCAGAAAAGTGTTGGCGTCTGAAAAGTTTTTGTCCACGCTATCTATCTGGAGTGAATACTCCAAAAGTATTCCATATTTTTTCAGGCTATTTTGAAAAGGCAACGAGATTCATTTTTGTGTAGATAAAACGGAGCCTTTGTTATAACGCTAATCGTCAGAATGTGCCGAACTGAAAGAAAATTCGGCACAAGGAGCTTATGTTGTCCCACGCATATACCCCTAGTCCCAGCATTTTGTCCTGCAAAAACAGTGGTCATAAGGTTTTGGGGGTGGGGAAATAGAATAGACAGAGAAGGAAATTTTTAGAAGCAAGTGTAAAGTGAAAAAATGTAGTCGAAGTTGCTTCCCGTGGCCGCTGGGAGCAGGTTGTTCCGCATATAAATTGAAGGTTTGCGCGGCGCTTCGCGCCGCGGACTATACTAATCTAACTCCAGAACGGTAAGTTGGACCACAGGTAAGTTGAAGTAGACGATTTCCCAACCATCACTTCAATTTTTCGGGAAATCCAAGAATCCCCCAATTTGATGATCGGGTTTTTCCTGCAATAAGTTAAATAATAAGACAGATTAGGAAAATCTACAGGCTATACTAATCTGGCTCCATAACGGTAAGTTGGACCACAGGTAAGTTGAAGTAGACGATTTCCCAACCATCACTTCCATTTTCGGGAAATCAAAGAATCCCGTAATTTGATAATCGGGTTTTTCCGCAATTAGTTAAATAATAATACAGATTAGGAAAATCTGCAGATATAAATCAACAGCACTTCCAAATACAATAAATTGAAATGCATATACCAGTTAATAAAGTATAGTTCACTGCGTATCCTAATTCCCCACGCACACAACCCTGTAAACGCCGTTTTCATCGTACAACATGCTGGAAGTAGGGATTAATGAGCAGGACTACATAAGCCACTTTTGCCGAAAATTCAAATGTGTTAGTGCCTAACCTAAGCTTTATTATCCCTCAGTATACCAACTGTTCACGTTCGGCAGTAGTATTAAAGTTTACGATGAATTAAATGAAAAGGTCCTAGAAAAAATGACATTCATCTCTAGAACTTATGAAAAGCATTCGCGGACGCCAAAAATATGGGCCATTAAGCTGCCCTGAAAACTACCAAAATGCTACAGGAGCATGTTCGAAATACTGGAATATCCTCTTCCCAGTGGCACTTGCCATGCTACTAAGAGCCAAATTCCTTATTTCTTTACTTTCGTGAATTTTCGTGCAGACGAAAGCAACAAGCCATTTTATCAGGCAGCTGAGTTACGTAAGCCTCGCAAGTGTTGGCAGTGATTTGCAAAAAAAACTGATCAGGTTGCTTATTCAGCCACCCGTGTTGCTAAGGCGAGGACATTTCGACGGCAGCATCCACTATTTTAATGACGAATGCACTTAATGGACTCTGAGACAGCATGAGAATCACTAATAGTGCATTACCTTAGGGATTACTAACGTCGATGCATGAGCGCACCACCAAACTGATCATCTGAGTAGGGAATCATTGTAAGCATTCGGAGTGCGAAAGACCAGGAAAATCGTCCGAGAAAGAAAGGTTAACCCGAAAACTCAGCGTCTTAGGCATGGCATGTTTTTCGGCAATTCTTCGCCAAGCCTTTAACTTTTCAAAGCAATGAACATTTGAAGGTGTACAAAAATCAATAATTGTCTTAGGTGAGCGCCTGTTGGCTACTGCGAACTTTGTCAGTCTGCGCAAGTGGTCGGCGTGTTGGGTGAGCTACTGCCACTCGTGGCTGGGGGCGATGAGCTATCGTCACCTGGAGTCGGCGTCGGCGACGGAAGGGACAGGGCTTGTGTTAGAGTTTTTCTGACAGCAGAGTACTGGATTCATTAGGCGTATAGCCACTGCTTCTGCTGTTGCCAGCACCCGTTGGCGTATGCCTTTGCAGAAGTTGGTGGGTGTCCGGGAGACAACCTGAAAGGCTTCACTTGTATCGACAAAATGTGCGAGAACAGAGCTCGAGGTCGATCTAGTTTCATCTTTACTTAATCAAGCCGGTACGTGTTCACGTTCTCTCATTTCCAGTCGCCTCGTTGTCTGGCCAATGTATCCTGTTCCATAGGAACAAGTGAAGGAGTATCAGTATCAGTTTATTGAGGGATAGATAGGAAAAATTCCTTCGAGTGCCCTATTTGTACATATGTGCACTGGTAGCAGAAAATTTGTTTCGCAGACTGTTGGCGAGGCCAGTTTTTCTGTTTCATAGGATTAAAATAGGAGCAGACAGTGAAAAACCCCTTAGGGATTTTAGGAGAAAAACTGTCGCTCTTGTGAGGGTAATGCGTGGGATTTAGGAGAAAAAAGGGGGTTCCAACGGGGGGATGTTGCAAAGGTTACCAGAATCATCACCGTGTGGAAGCTGCGTCCTGATTCTTCCTTGCTGATTGCAGAGTCCGCCAACGGAACTGGAAAAACAGAGGCATCCGTCCAGATCGTCGACAGTCCGCTTTGGGTCGAACCAAGGGTGAATGTTTAGGCCGTCAGGTCTGGCTGATAAGATCGCTAGTGGGGTAATCATCGCGGAGACCTTCGCATGAGGCTATGCGTGGGAGGGCGTTATAAATAGCAAACGTGAATGGATATAAAAACTAATACAACTGAAAAATTGAAAGTAGTATTGTTATTGTAAATTGTCAGTTCCAATCCATCGTGCACTGCTATATCGATCAAGTTTTCGCTTAAAACCTTCTAGCGATTCCGACATAACGACGTCCTGAGGAAGCGCATTCCACGCTCCGACCACCCTTTTTGAAAAGAAGTGTTTCCGAGCGTCCAGCCTGGCCCCTGTCACCTTTAATCTGAGGGGATGACCCCTCAGATTCGTGGTCGTTGCTAATTCGGAAAAATCCCCTGTTATAAGACAGCAGTCTTGAAGACGTAATACGTGAATGCTAGTATCAGGGCCCCCCGCAGCTGCCTGTAGCGCAAAGGGAAGAGGTTGAGATTCGACAGCCGTGTTTCATAAGGCTGTGAGCCCTGCCCCATAACAAGTTTGGTTGCGCGCCGTTGTACCTTTTCCAGGATGTTGATGTCTTTCCTGGCCCAGGGTCTCCAAGCTTGGATTGCAGATTCTAGGTGTGGTCGTACGAAGGTTCCGAAGACTTTTGTGAAGCACTTTTCATTGAAGGTAGAAAAAGCTCGTCTGACGAGGTATAGGATCGACATCACGGACTTGGCTACCTTTGTGCAATGCAGGGAGGGTTTAAGCGAGGGCGTGATCCAGACTTCCAAGGGCGTGATCCAGGCTCCCAAGGGCGTGATCCAGACTCCCATAGATGCACATAGATTTGGCCTTCAACAGGAGTCGGTCTTTACCTCCCAATCGTAGGAGGGAAGAGTTAGTGAAATGCTCTAATTCTTGACCTAGCTAGAAATTCCCTCCCACAGTTAAAAGGACCTACTGTGATTGCCAAACGGTTAAGAAGGCCGCAGTTTAACTCCTCTGGGCTCCTCTGCGTTGAAATTAGCTTACATCCCGGCCGGTAAGATCAGTTGGCCAAGGATATAAAGGCACTTAAATAATTGTTGCTGCTAGCTGAAAGCATATTTTTGAAGGAGTATCCTTATCCTCTGTGCAGCGTGAGTTCAAAAAGGGTAACGATAACCAAATAGAGGCCCTGTCCACTTTACTTGAAAATTTTTTGTAGAAAACGTTCTAACATTCCATAATTATGGAAAATGTGGTGCCGTCAGCTATTAGCAAATGTTAACTACAGGCTAGTTTATTGCATATTTCGCTTCATTATCTTAAAGTCCTATGTAAAAGCTTTGTTTCGTAAATGCCGAATGGCCTTTGTTATTAGAAGTTTCCAAAATAAAGAGTCTGTGTTCGCCTCCGAAGGCTTACCGGCTTTCAATTGGTTACTTTTCCATTTAGAACTGGCATATACACCAGGATTTATTTCTACAGACACCTTTCGAGACGGTCTTTCATCTGCTACCCGTAGATAGCGGATTGAGTACACAACAGTTCAAATTTGCATAGAACCAATGCATAACAGCAAATATTCAAAAATAATAATGTCTTTATACTTGAATACAAGACGGAAAAGTGAAGAAGGAAGTTAAGAAAATCAAAGGGTGATTAAATCTAGGCCTGTGATTACCAGGTAATTTGGAGATTAGCCACGTGATCTAACTGTCTGGAATAAACCCTAGCTTAGCAAAATATTTGCGTGAACGCATAGCAAATTTTTCACAATAGTATTAGGTTTCGGCTGCGGAAAATAGTACTCATATCTATCATGGAAGGACTCCTTTCCTCTGCAGGTTTCCCACCGGCTGCTTTTCGGTGTATGCAATCGAACTATTTTCTTGTTTGCGGTATTTTCCAAACGCGAACAATGTATGCAGTTCTGTCCAATCTGGCCGATCTGGCCGAAAATAATTCCTCAATTTATTTATTTCAGCATACTTTTAGGGCCACCGGTAATTTCTTGGACTTTATAGGTTACCACAGATAACTTCCACTGATAGAAGGAATACTCTGCCATAGGAATTTCCACTGCGAACTAACACGCACATACACACAAACCTCTGACTTTCCGAGCGATCTAGTTACTGAAATTCGATCTGGAAAGCTTCTGGAGGTTTCTTAGGCGGAAAATTTATCGAGGCAGATATCATTTCCGGCAAAATTAAGAGAGACTGAAATGACCATTTCTGGCACATTAACCGTCATCAGACAATGTCACCCAAGCCCAGTTGGTGCCCCACCCGAGGCTCAAAGCTGCGATCTTTGGATCCGAAGTCGGCAAAAGTAGTTTATGTAGGCCCACTCATAAGTTGTATATTTCAGGCCCATTGGGCCACATCAATACCTCATCAATACTCATATACCCCTAGTCCCAGCATTTTATCCTGCAAAAACGGTGGTTATACAGTTTTTGGGGGTTAGGGAAGACAGCGAAGGAAATTTTTAGAAGGTGTGCGGGCTGCTTCTCGCCGTGGGGTATGCTAATTTTACTCCAGAACGGTAAGTTGGACTTCAGGTAAGTTGAAATAGAAGACCTCCTAACAACCATTTCTATTTTTCGGGAATTTCAGGATATCTGTAGTTTGACAATCGAGATTTTCTGCAATATGCTAAACGATAATGCAGATTAGGAAAATCAACAGATATAAATCAGCAAAACTTCTAAATACAGTAAAATCAAAATGAATTTAGCATTTTTTAAAATATATTTCACTGCTTAGCCTAATTCCCTACGCAAAAACCCTATAACCACCGTTTTCGTGCGCCGCGGATTATACTAATCTAACTCCAGAATGGTAAGTTGGACCTCAAATAAGTTGAAGTAGACGACCAAATCTGTACCAGCTCTGTACCAAGAGGGAGTTTAAAGTTGCAGTTCTTCTAGTCCTGCAAGCAACTTTCCTAAATTTGTAAATGTTTGATCATTTCTCCCATACCAGCAGGAACGCATTAACGAAAACGTATAAATAATAATGAACAGCAGTAGGCATATTAAGTACTTGAGAGAACTATAAGAAGTACTAAGTTTTTGTTAAGAAAAATAAAAATTTCTCGATTATTCCCAGCTTGTGGAGGCATCAAAAATAGCTATAAATTAAAGCAATAAACTTAAATAATTTGTTAAGTATAAAAATTAAAGCAACCACTTTCTTTATACATAGAGAACGTGCCTTTATTCAAAATATTTTGATTATGTGGGAATGAGTAGATACGCAGTTATTGAATATCGTTGAATAAAGTCTTTCTTCGTTTAGCTAGTTTTCGTTGTATTCATTGATAAGTTTACTAATTTTTCGTTTTTTTGACGTTACATCAAACCCTTTGAAATAAGATATAACTAAACAGCATTTACCAAAAAAACGAGCTTTTGGATATTATTTCCTATGCAGATGGCCATGTTTGTCAAATATAGAAATGCTTCAAAACAGCAAACCAAATTTTTGAGCATACAACAAGTCTGCTAGATACCACGCATATTTTTATTCCTAAGATTGAAAAAAGTTTCCATAATAGGTAACCTCTTTAAAAAGTGCTTATGTCGGATATTTAGCTGACGAACTTCTGCGTATATTAACTTTTCCCAAGGTAATCTCACAGGGAAATTGGGGACATTTGACAATGTCTTTAATGCATCGGAAGAAAACGATTTAATTTGACTGAAGATGAAAGAAAATACCTTTCGCTTTATAACGGATTATTTATCGCTTCAGGAGATTTTATACAAAGATCTGAAATAAACGTGCGAATGCAGAAAAAACAGGCTACTTATATCACCATTTTTTGAAATACTTTTTATGCTTCTGTCTATTCCGCTTATAAATAACGCTTGAGCGGAACCTATTGTTTACAAAAAGTATATTTCTGCCTGACTCACAAACAAGAAGGCCTTCTTTAACTCCCCTTCGCGGTAACATGTATGGTAAGGTTTGGTTATGTGCAAGGTCAGCGGCGAGGTTTAAACAAAAAGCGATAAAACTTTTTTGTCACTGCATTTTGCTCAAACAAACTTCACACAATGGCCAAATATAATTTTTAAAACTTCTATCACTCCTTGTTTCAGAAAATAAATGCGATTCCTTAAACTTCGCTTTAGTTTCATTTGATTAACTTCGCACAAAATTTTGCAGTACTGGAAGGGGTTATTACTCCACCTTTTTTACTAATCATGGAATGCTTCCACAGCACAATGTATATGAGAAGAAAGTTTTCTCCTGTCTTTCCATATAGCATACGGAATTTCTTTAATATAAACATACCCATGATTTAGCCAAATGAGAGCCTATTCCCCCAATAACTTTAAATAAGAGAGCAGTTTTCCAAATCAAAACCTTTCTTATTATTAAATTCACTCAGTTGATCAAAATAACCTGTCCAGATATACGCTAAACTACCGAGTTAAATTTGGTCCTGAAAGTTGTTTGCAGGATTCGCACAACTGTATTTGCCTATATTTCCCTAATAAAAACCTGACATGACCTGAACTTCTTATCACCATTTCTATTTTTCGAGGAATTTCAAGAATGCTGCAATTTGATACTCGGGTTCTTCCGCAATAAGTTAAACAATAATACAGATTAGGAAAATCTACAGATATAAATCAGCAGCACTTCTAAATACAGTACAATGAAAGTGCATTTAGCATTTATTAAAGTATATCTCGCTGCGTGTCCTAATTCCCCACCCATAAAACCCTATAACCACCGTTTTCGTAGGACAACATGCAGGGATTAGGGATTAATGAGTGGACCTACATAAGCTACTGTTGCCCAGAAGTCTAACGCTCTGACCAATGCTATCTGCCTCTACTACTTCTGCTAGCCGCCCTGGGGCTGCTGACTGGGCTGAGGAATGAACCCCAAGGCAGAAAAGTGAGTCCCTTTAGCGATGATCGGTGAGTGTTCATCAACGAGGACAGTTTTTTGTCACACAAATTCCCCTTGTTGGTGCATTTGGCCGTTTGTACAGCGCGTCTGTGCTTCTTTAAACAGGCCGGTTACCAGTTGTCGCGCGGCGCGAGAGAGGGAGCGATGTGTGTGCACGTATCCACTGCCTCCTCTCTCACCCCCCCCCCCCCCCCCCCCCCCC